>SRZU01000027.1:0-332763 GCA_013183765.1 Fusarium xylarioides | reverse complement strand
GGCAAGAAGCCTGAGTGGTCTTGGAATAAAGCTAACGGCAAGCTGATGAGAGAGGGAAAAAAAGGCGGTATTGACTGGTGGCGATACCGTATGAAGATCCTGATCCCGAGATTGCTTCCTTTTGCGAAGGAATGTGAAAAGGAAAGACCGAATACCCTCGTACAAGAAGATCGAGCTCCCAGTCATAAACACCACATACAGCAGCTTCTGTATGACGCCGAGGGAGTTCAGAGACTTCTTTGGTGTTCATATTCGCCAGATTTGAATGCTATTGAGCCTGCCTGGCCGTGGATGAAGAGGGTAATAACAAAGAAAGGCGCCCTGAAAAATAGAAAGGAAGCTATTTAGAAGTGGGAGGCTGCGTAGAATGACCTTCCGTAAGAGAAGATCTAGGCGTGGATCGAGAGAATTCCTGTGCATGTTAGAAAAATCATAGAATTAGAAGGTGGGAATGAGTACAAAGAAGGCAGGGATAAATAGGCGTAAAAATCAAGATTTGCAAGTACCTGATCTTTTGCCCCACTTAGCGCCTTTTTTGAGTTGGCAAAGACTTTTGGTACGGACCTCCGTACAAGATGAGTGAATGCACTGCGAAAGTAAAACTCCAAGCTCGAATTCAAACTGAATCGGCTGCGATCGAAAAGTCTAACTCACTCGACCGTTAGGAACAAGATCTACGCTGCACAGGAAGATTCGAGATACACGTGCATGCATACAGACACGAATTCTATGTACAGGAACGAGAATGGCAAGATCGGTCTTTATTACTTCACACCTGTCGTGAAGCAGTTGATGATCTGCGAGCGGACATTTTGTCTGACTCTCAATCCTGTTACCGTCTGTACGGTTGCTTGTTACATCACCGACTTCAGCCTTGACGGTCAGTCGGTCAAGTCAAGTCAATGTCAATCCTGGACAGTTTTGAAATTGCATGCCTCAGCAATATGGGGTTTTTCAAAATCTCCTTTTCCGTTATTAGAAGCTCAGTTCAATTCAGATCGATTGCGATCAACAGCTAAGAGGTGTCCATCCTGGCCCCAATTTTATATTAGTACATACAACATACATACATACATATAGCATCACACTGAATCAACCACACACCCCCCCTCTGGCCCTCCGCCCTCCACTCTGCTCGTAAACTTTCCAGAGATCGAGTTGAAGAAATTGAGCTACCGTATGCTGTGTGTTCATAACGTCTGAGACAGAGACAGGCAATTGGATGGATCTTGTTCGGACGGCAGCTGGGGTTTATACCTTAGCTTACAGGGGGGGAAAGATAGCAGTCTCAACGGTTTCTTTCCAATTCACGATTACTGATCGCCAGGGGCCTTCCTGATACTGAGTGTCACGTCACGATGGCTCTGTGTTTCTGTATTTGTGTTTCTGTGTTCGGTCGGGAGCTTGGGCCATGTCCCGAAAATCTTCGGGCGCCCGTTGCGTTTCGGCCTTTGGGCTTGTCGCTGTCTGATTTGATTGGGTCGTTTGATGTGCCAAATGGACCATCACATCATGCCCTGTTCCCCCTTAAGAATGATCTTCCTTGGTTTCTGTAACCCTTGTCCCCAGAGTCAGACTCTTCTGACCCTGTCAAGCTGATGCTTCCCTGGTGCTTCCACCGTTCTGGCGGCGCCTGTCATGGACATGCACACACACGCACACACACGCACACACACACGGATGGAGACCGTTGTTGATCAGATCCATTGTTTGTCCAGCTGTTGTGACCTGGCTATGCTATGACATGCCATGCCACCATGCCAGTCGACCGACCAAGTGAACGAACAACTAACTGTCTTGTTTACTGACGGGGCTGGCTAGCTCAATAGCATTGTTGATTAATTCGGCCCACCATTCACGCGATTCAGACAATCATATCCGGTCATTGACTATTCGCTCACGATCAAACTGGCCTTTCTGTCTCTACTTTGAGCCTTGACCATGACGGTTGAAACTATTTGCGGTCTGTCGACACTTGGGCGACTGTTTGTGGCTTAGATCGTGCCGCTACTTGTCAACATCGAGTCAGCCACAGACGGACGGGTTTTTTCCACGCTGGTGCGGATGGGGATGATCCATGCCAATGTCTCGGATTTGAGCATGGATCGTTAACCCAGCTAAGATATCCACTACCGACCGCTCCCGCTCACCGTTGGCTAAATCTACACCCCCTCCATCTTCTCTCGTGCTCTGTCTCTCTTCCTTAGCGCATAAAGGCCGCTCCCCTGGCCCCTGGCAGCTTGGCATTCTCAGGCCTGAAGGCTTCTTGAATCGTCGTCCATCTGTCTGGCTGACAACCCCCCTGGTCTACTGGGTTCAGTCGTAGGTGCTGGAGCTGGTGCTTCTGTGTCGCAAGGGCCGTTACGATGGATAGTTTCAACACGGATCGTGGGAAGGTCTCATTGCACCTCATCTTATCTCCATTGTCCTACGAAAAAGAAACCACTGCGCATGTATCGTGTATGTATGCATGCGTATACATACTGGGCACTAGTTGGGGAGTTTGCCCGCCTTCTGGTCCGAGGTCGCGTCCGCTGCATTTGTGCTGGCCGTAGTGGAAGTCCTGGTATTTTAGTGCGTCACGACAACGTTGAGATTGTCCTCGATGTCCTTGCTGGTTTCAAATGGTGAGATCGTAAGGCCCATCAGCTTGAGCATTACGCTGACTCTCCAACTCTCCAACGAACGTACATATGCATGAATGAGAAAATCATTACCGAACTGTGGTCTTGGAGACGCCTTTCACTGAATTTGAGTTTCATTCCTGCGTTCTTTGTTTCTTCTGAAAACAACGCAGAAAACTCTCCTGGGGGATGTGATGTAATCCATCCACTCTACCGGCCGCATATCTTCATACTTTGGTCGGAGATTTCGCCAGCGGCAGAGGATGGAATACTAGCAACAGCTCCCTCGATATGGATATGCACCCTGTCGCTACGTAAAACTTTGTCCCCCCAGGGTACCGCACTGGACTGGATGCATCGTGCAACCAACGAGGCAAATACCGGCTGCCACAATGACAAATCTTTGCAAGGCCTACGACCGGACCAAATGCGTCCATGAGGCCTCGCGACAGAGGCATTCCATCGGGAGACAATTCCCCCCTGCTTAGTCGTATTTTTTGGTGACTTACTGTAGAACCGGCCCTCTGTACCGGGTATTCCGTCAAGACGGGAGCAGCCTAGGCAAGTAAGTAAGCAAACAGCCCAAGGCATCACGGGCCAAGAGACCCAGTCCTGCGGAGCCACGCGCATTGGAAGCAGGAAAGAAGGAGAGACGACTAAAACACCAACTAGTTACTAGGTAGACTAGGAAATGGGCAAGCAGAAAACAAACAAACAAACAAACAAACAAACCTACACATTCTGCTCGACGGTTGAAGAATGACTTCTTGTCTCCGATCCCCCTAACCAAGAACAGACGGGGGTGCGTGAATTGGATGGCATGGGAATGGAGACAAAATGGAGACAGAAAAAAAAAAGGAATTGAGAGGGAAGGGAAGGGACGGACGGGAGGGAGGGAAACTCAACCAACGCGGATGTTTATGGCCTCGGTCTAAACCAACGTACGTACGTACATACAAGCAAGACCCAGGGATCTGGATTCAGCAGTCTCGCTTATCGCCGCGCCGCCGTTCGGGGGGAGATCGAGCAGGCAGGCACTCACTAAGCTAAACGTAGGTAAGGTAGATAGTGGTAGGGTGCTCGATCCGCCACCAACAGCACCAACGCACTCTAACTGGCGCTAGTTAGTCACCCGCTATCTTCACCTCAGGCACCCCTACAGCTCCTTTGGCCACGTATACCCTCGGCGTGTAATCTAAAAAAGGTCAGAATGTAAACCCCACTTTTGACCAGGGTTTTTTCAAGATTGCTACAAGTAATATTAGTCTTACAGAAGTATCTTTTATCTATATAAAACTAGATAATTTTTATATATAGTAGTATTAAATAAGGTTTTCTAGTAATAAGCAGTAAGGGATTAAAGGGGTTTCTATCTAGGTTATATTAGAGTTCTATCTAGCTTTACTCTATATATAATACTTCTTATAATAAAAATAAAACCTAAATTTAATTAATAATAATACAATCTATAATATATATAAGTTAAAAGAAAGAGAAATAAAATAAAAGTTAATATAAAATCTTATAAAGGATTTATATTAATATATTAAAAGTAAATAATTAACTTAATATTAGTAATAAGTAATTCTTATTTTATGCTCTTATAATATAAAGAGAATATAGTCTTTATGCTACTTAAACTGCTATAAAAGTAGAATAATTAGTAATAATTTACTTAAAATAAAGATATCTTTAAGCTAACTAAAGAGTCTTTAATTATCCTACTAGAATATAAGGTAAGCTACTTAATATATTAGAAATAATAATTTAATTTTCCCTTTTTATCTAGCATAAAGCAATTAATTATATTAACTTAATATAAATACTAATATTAAGTCTATTATTAAGCTATAGTAAAGAGAATCTAGTTTCTATTCTATTAGCTACTATATATAATTGCAGTTTAAACTCTATTATAACCTAGCTTAAATACTACCAGCACCTAGCTAAGAACCTAATTATATATAAATAAGAACCTAGTTCTAGCCTATTTATATATAGTAAAGATATATTACTAACCTCTACTAAAGGAACTCTTAAAGTATAATATTATTATTTATAATACTATAGGTACTACTTCTGCAATAACTGTAAAAAAGCTTATTTATTCTCTAATAATGCCTAACTAGCTTAATATATTTCTAAATAGTATAGCTTATATTATTCTATTGCCTAGTTAAACTATATATAATGTAACTTAGTTAAAAGACTTAGTAAGTTATATATATTTACTGCTTTTATATCTATATAGCTACTAATATAAGATAGGTTTAATACTTATATAAGCCAGTTAATACCTAGCCCTCTCCCTGATTTTTACTGTTTTTTAATACTGCTTATTACCTTACAGAATACAGCTATAGCAGTATTATTATATATTCTTATCTTCCTACCTATCTAAAGAAAATACTACTTAAATATATTTTAGATGCTTTTATTATAGAGGTAGAAGACTTATATAAGTAACTCTTAACGCTATATATATGCTATTTAGCTATTACATAAGTATCTTTTTAATATTCTCTTAATCTTATTTTAATACTAGCAGTTAGGCCCATTTTATCCTTTTACAATTCCAGAAAAGGAGAGCTTATAACCAGCTAGAAGACTCTTATAAGCCAGTTTTTATCCACATCTATATAAGTAATTATATTAATACAATATACTTATTACTTATATATATATCTAGTCTTATTTAGGTTATTTACCTGCAGTTTATTGCTATAACTAGCATTTATCTTAGTAGAAAATCTATTTCTTTTAGTCTATTTCTTAAGAATATCTAAATAAGAAAGCTATTATTAAAGAATTAATTTATAGTACTAAGCTAGATAATTTTAACCCTTGCTTTATTATAAGGCACTATAATAGTTAGTTAAAGATATATAGTATATTAATTAAGCCTTAATATAAGGCTATTTATATACTAATATAAGCTTACTCTTAATAATATAGAAGAAGACTATAGGTAAGGCTATAGTATACTAGAAGTCTAAGATTATATTAATATAGCTACTTTACTTATTCTAGAAAATCTCTCTTTAATACTATATATTATATAGATTTTAAGAGGTATTTATACTTACTTATAGCTAGTACTAACTAAGACTCTAATATTAATTTAAGATGCAATTTTTAATATTATTTACCTTAAAAATAACTAATCCTTTACCCTAGGTAAGTCTATAAAAGCCTTACTAAGAACTAGGTAAAACCTAGTTAAGAGCTAGGTAAAACCCAGTTAAGACCTAGGTAGAACCTAGATAAAGACTAAATAGAAACCAGGTTAAAACCAGGTTTCTAGCTAAGTAGAAGGCTAATTAATTATATATATAGCTATACTTCTTCTTACTTCTTATATATAAGAGTTATATTCTTAATTTACTAGTAAGATATTTAAAAGTATTTATTAGAGTTTAGTTAATATAAATAAAATTAAAAGACTTTTTTACTTATAGAGGAAGTTAATATTCTCTAAAGGTAATAGCATCTTTAGTATAATATATAAGTATTCTTAAGAGAAGTTAAAGCTAAACTAGGTATATTACTTTTATAACTCTAATATATCTCTTATTAAACCCTAATAGTATATTTAATATATTACCTAGAATAGTATAAATTATCTTATTATATGCTTCTATTTAAGCTAACTTTAAAGCCTAGTTAATGCTAGTATATTTAAGATTAATATATTATTTTAATATATTATTAAGTTAAAAGATTTAAAGTTAATTCTTACTAAATAGTTATTATAATTCTAATTAAGTATATATTTCTCTTTTATTTATAATAATATAAATACTAATATAAACTTAATAAAGTTATAATTTATACTAAAATCTTTATTAACTCTAAAGACTTTTTAATATACTATAAAGTCTTTAAGATCCTTAATAAATAGTATAAATAACATTAAGGAAAGGGATTTTAGTAGCACTATATAAGCCCTACTAGTAATAGTTTTAAGGCAGTTATTACTAACTAAGATCCTTAATAGCTTTAAGGTAAAATATTAATATAAATCTTATATAAGACTAATTAATTAATATTTCTAGGCTTAGTTAAATACCTGCAAGAAGTAGATCCTATAGGTTATCCTTAGTAATAGCATATAAAGTAAATTATTATTCTTTATTAAGTTTATTTCTAGTAAGGTATTAAGAAAATCCTACTATAATACTATCTATTATATAAATTAATAATATTGCTTCTCTTAGTAAAGATTATAATAGAGTATTAATAAATACTAATTAATATTTAAAGCAAGACTAGTATAACCCTATTCTTATACTTACTAAATACTAACTAAACCCTAATATAGACTTAGCTTATTGCATAATAAAGATCTATAATTAGGTAAAATATAAAAAGAATAAGGTTATTGTAATATACTTTAATTGCTTTCTATCCCCTATTTTAAGAGGCATTTAGGATACTATTTAACCTAATATAAATATAGTAGAATCTTTACATTTCTATTATTATAGCTTTAGGAAGCATTTATCTTTATTATAAGCAATTTTAGTATAAGTTATATTAAAACCCTTTATAATCTATATTAATTATAGATATTATAGTACTGCAATTATCAATTAATAGCACTGCAAGCTCTAGGAATTAGCAGTAAAATATAGTCTTACTCTAAGTTATACTCTACATATAGCCTTATAAAGACTTAATATATAAGCCTCTAGTATATTATTTTAATCCCTTTAAAATACTAATAAAATACTAATATAATACTATAATAGTAAAGCAATAAAAGGATTTAAAGTCTCTTATATTATAACTAATTAAGCTAATAGTTAAACTTAGTAATAATAATAATAATCTTTCTTATTTAAGAGATTTATTTAATATAATATCTTTAAGTATCCCCTAATAGGAGTTAGCATTTATATTAAGTAAGAAGGGTAATATAAGTAATAACTAAAAGCATATAAAGTATATTATATATAATTATAAACTGTATTCAAATAGTATACTAACTAGGTTATAGATAGGGTTTATTAGTATTAGAATAAAATCTATTACTAAGAAAAAAAGGAAAAGGAAAAGAAAAGAATATAAATTATAACTAGAAAAACTTAAAGCTTAAGCTTAAGCTTATAACTGCAAAGATTAAGTTAAAAAAAGTATAAGTTAAAAAGCTTAAATTAGAGTTAAAATTAAGAACTTAGTAATTAAATAGTATTTTATTTTATTATAATAAAGACATTCTATTAGGCTTAAATTAGGGTTTTATTAGCTTAAAATATAGTAATTTGCCTAAATTTAATAGAGTAATAATAGCAATTAATTAGTACTTAGGCAAGGCTAATTAAGTAATTAGCAACCTAAGTAAGCTGTATTTTATGTAAGTCTAAGCTGCCTTTAAGTATAACTTAAAATAGGCTAGAATTAAAGAAAATTAGTATATTATAAAGAACTTAAAAAAGAATAAAAAATACCTTACTTATATAAGTATATAAAGCTTAATAGGTCTCTTGCTTAGTATTTAATAATATTAGTTATATATTAGGAGAGGTTTATATACTAGTTTCTATTAGTATAGGATTAGCTTTTATAAGAGCCTAAAGACTAATTATATAATATAATATAGTTAATCTTTAATTAGTCTCTAAAAGGGAATATATAAGTAAAGAATCTAAGCTATATAAGGGATAAAACATAGGCCCTAGTAATAGTATATAAATCTCTAAATAGTATTATAATTAAAGTAGTAGTATATCTTAATTAGTAAAAATATAAAGTAATATTAGGCTTAAAAGAGAATTTAAATAAACATTTAAGAGAGCTTATAAGTACATTTTATTTATATTAGATTAATGCTAAAGTAGGCTAGGAGATAACTCTTTATTAAGTTTAAATAGATCTTAAATTAGTAAAGAAAATGGATTTAAACTTAAATTAAAGGAGATAGTAATAATCTTACTAGGCTCTTATTAATAAATTATAAAAGTATTTTATTAGGGTTAAAATAGCATTTAAGTAGTATTAAAGCTAGCTTTAGTTAGTATAAAATTGCATAAAGAGGGTAAATAAAGTAGTAATTTAAAATTAATATTAATAGCATTTTACTCTAGTAAGATTAAAGATAGCTATAAATAAGATAGATTTTAAATAAATGATTTATAGAATCCTTAAAGAGTTAATTTTAGAATAAAGTTAGTAATTAAAGAGAAAATATATAAAAAATAAGCTCTAGTTAGGTAATATTTAGTTTACTAAAATGATAGAGTTATATTAAGATATTATAAGCTTTATAAAGGTGTAAAATAAGACCTTTAGTATTAGCATAATAATGCTAAAGAGATATTAGATTAGTCTTTTAATAGGAATTAAAGTAGATTATACTAATAAAAGATAGATTATTAGTTACTATTTAGGTTATATAAAGAAGATATTATAGCAGTAAAAAACCTTACTATAATAAAGAATAGGTACTTACTAAAGTAATATTAGAAAAGTAAAAAATAAAAAATAAAAAAAAGCTTTTTAAGTTTATTATAATATTTATATTTATAAAAAATAACTTACTTAATTATTAAAAGAATTATTAATATAACTTTAAATTGGCTAATTTCTAGGTCTTATAAAATAATTATAATATATAAAATAAGCTTCTTAAATAATATATAAATATTAATATTATTTAATAAAAATCTTTAAAAAAAGAGAAAATAATACTTATATATTAGCTTAAGCTCTATAGTAGTAATATTATTATTATAAATAAGATAATAAAAATATATTATAGAAAAGTATTATATTAATTAAGAGTTAGTCTTCTATTAGCCTTGCATCAGTCTTATATCAGTCTTCAGTTAGGTTCTTATTAGTATTTAAGAGGGGTTAAAGAGGTATAAGAGTTAAGGTTTAAACTAGGTTTAAACTGGCTTTATACCTAGGAAAAAATTCTGCTTAGTTATCCAGTCCCATTTATTTAAGCGCTAAACTGGAATTCTTATCTTAAACCTTTAACCTTTTATTAAAATTCTAGCATTATAAGTCAGGCTTAGGATATAAGTTTTTAACCTAGCTTTTTACCTAGTTTTATTAGGGTTTTATCTGCCTTCTACCTGGGTTTTTATTTAGCTTTTAACTTGCTTTTATTGCAGTTTAAAATGAAATAAGAACTATATTCTAGATAGCTTCTATTAGGAATATATATAGGTTTAGTAACCCTTATATAACCCTAATAAAAGCCCTATTAAACCTTAATAAAACCTACTTTCTATGCTAATGTAAGCTTAATGCTAACCTCTTTTTACTCTAGTCTACCTTTCTTTTATCTTAATATAATTATATTAAGTAATATCCTTTTAACTAAAAGCTAAATAAGTTATAACCTACATTTAATTATCCTTTTATATATATTTCTTTCTTAATCTTACCTAGTTATAACCTAGTTATAACTCTATTTTAACTCTCTTTTAAACTAAAGATAAAAAACCTTTTATTAAGTATAATATTAGTAAAAGATTTTATTACTATACTAATAAAGATAAAGAAATATGCCTTATTACTATAAGTTTTTACCTAGCTTAAACCTAGCTTAAACCTAGCTTAAACCCATTTAAAACCTAGATTTAACCTAGTTTAGAAGCTATTTAAAGGCAGCTTAATAGCTAACTACTACTATAGTTATTTTAAGCATTTAATTTACATTAATCTAACTCTAAGTAGTAATAGAACTAATAGTAGTATACCCTCTACTACTACTAAAATAAATCTTATTAATAAGTAATATATAACCTAGTTAAAACCTAGTTAAAACCTAAGTTTAACTTAAATAGAATTTATTTACTAGAGTTATATAAACTATATTAATATTATTAAAAACTATAATATTAACTCTAATACTTTTCTTAGTTTTTTACTTTTTATTGCTTTTACTATTAATATTAATTTAGCTAAAAAGAAATATCTTTCTCTTAAGTAACCTATAGGAAACCTTACTTTAGTCTATTTTAAAGCCTATAAGATTCTCTTCTTAAAGCTTAATAAAACTAAAAAGAAAGCCCCTTTTCTAGTTTATAAATAGCCTCTATATATTAAAGGAAATTACCTTAATAAGGTTAATTAAACTTAAGCTAAGCTTAAAGTAAATATATCTAAAGCTACTTATAATGCCTATAAATTACATATTAAAGGCTAAAAGACTTAAACTAGAAAGCTAAAAATTAATATATTAAAACCCTAATATAACTTATTTTAATTACTAATATATTATATTTAGCATTCTACTATAATAGAACTATAAGTAACTGTTTTCTTATTTAGTACTTTAATTACTACCTTCCTAGTATTTATAATAGAAAGGTTCTTAAAGGTTACTTTAATGCTATACTAATTAGTATCCTAAGTAATAAGAAATCTAATAGTAAAGATCCTAAAAACCCTAAGAAAACCCTTAAGGAACTTAAGCAGGAACTTAAGCAGGAACTTAAGCAGGAACCTGAAAAGTAAATCCTTTAAAACGCTAATAGAAGGTCAATTTAAGCCTAGTTAGAACCCAGTTTAAAGATCATTAGAAGGCAGATAGAAGGCTAATAGAAGGTCTATATTATATTATAAGATTCCTCTCTTTTTTTACTATTTACTAGGTATTTTCTAGCATTAAGAGATATATACCTAGGGTTTATTTTACTATTATAAGAAGGCTAAATAAGGTAAATATAATCCTGATAATACCTTTATACAACCTATATAATTCTATAACTTATATGATACATAACCAGGGTGCTTCGCTGAGCTAGTGGGGGTAGATTTTACAATGTGACCTATTTTAGATTACATTCCGAGCTACCACGCGTCCTTTGGCCGCATACGGATCACCTCACTCACGACTAAGCTTGAGAAAACTTTATTTCTCCTTCATCGCCCAATGTACAATCACTTGGCCGACGATCGAGCTATGGTGAAGCCATCACCATCGTCTCTGACGTATCTATTCCGTATCGTCCATCACTGCAATAAAAAACACATTTGTCGATTTATAGTATAGACAGACATGCATTTGCCCTAATTGGTACTCACAACATTTCAGTGCATTGCCCTGGTGCCAATCAGGAATAGAAAACTCCCTCGAGCACACAGGATAAGCTGGCGAGCGTGTGCTTCAATCCGGCCGAGGCTCTTTCAATTAAGCGAATCCAATAAAAAAACACCAACAAAGACGTTGCACGATTCAGGCACGACTCACCTCTCCGCTCTTGACCTCAGGCACAGCTCTAGACTTTGCTAGACCATCGTTTGAATAACGGCATGCCCTGGTCTAGTCGCATGCCATGCTGTCGCTGAGGAGACAGACTGATAGACGCTTCGTCTGCCTTACCCGTCCCGTTGATGGTTCCTTGATTTAGCGACAGTCACATTCCTCACGCTGTTGATGAAGCATGGCTCGATTCAGCAGGCGCTGTATTGGCATTCCTGTCGCGAGCCACTCTGAGCGGTTCCAAGGTCTTTTAACCTTAATTCGTCAGATTCACTGAGTCTTGAACTCGATATAAGGTTCGGCACCGGCGTCTTTGCCTTGACTTGACAGGCTGTTCCGGGCTTGTCTAGTCTTCTCCAGATTTTACCACAACTGCTCGTTTGTTTGCTCGTTGCCTTTGTCTTCTAGGGCTAGATCCCGTGTCGCCCGTCGTGCCCGTCAAGCCCGCCTCACCCGTGTCACATCCGTCGTCACATACTATGCTTCTTCCGTCGAGTCTTGAGCCTCGTCGATGCGACGCCTCTCGGTCATCCGAACATCCTTCCACTCCGGGCCTATCGCTTGCATCAGTTGTCACGCCGAGTTGAGCAGAGTTATTGGCCTTCGCCCTGTGGGACCTCTCTCATCGTGTGATATTCCCAACACCCCCATGCTGTTCGTCTTGCAACAAACTCCATCCGACTCCCCCCTCGTATAAACTTTCGCCGTTGATATAATGGAAAACTCTAATTGCCCTATGTCCAAGGCTCCACATGCTTCTGACAAAAGAACCTTTTGAGGAGTTGGTGAGTCGCCTCCAGGCTCAATATGAGAAACGGCACGGAGGTCTGACGGCTGGCTTATCTTCTGAAGTGGCTAGAGTCGCAGGTCTGACGCTCCGGGGTTGTCGTCAATGTCCGATCGTCGCTGCTCTATCATTTGTATCCACTCGGCCGATCTCGACCTACGGTTCTCTTCACAAAAACGACCAGTCTCTCTACTAGTCGTCTGTGCCTGACTCTTCTGGATATGTTGACCCAGAGCAATTCCAGACCCTCTGGGCCCGCCCAACCGTACAGCTGTTATATCGTCTCCAGGAACAAAGGAGAATTGACGATGATGGCGAGAGTTATTTTGGTGGCTTCTTCGATCGCACCGGAGCTCAGTAACCGTATCCTGGCTTGACTGGTTTTGTGTGAGAGATGTGGATGTAGAGTTTGTCCGGCTAACAATGCCAACCTCCGCCATTAATGTTGACTCTTCGGTAGAATCGCGCTCCCTCCTGGCACTACCTTTGTGTGGCGACATGTCTGCTGTGTCTGGTCCATCTGGACCAATTGAGAGCATAGAAGCACTTCGTGGATGCAGTTCTTCTCGGCCTTGCTCAGGGCGTGTCTTTTCATCACTGTCTGCATGTGTCTCAAGTCGGCGAGCGCCGGTTGTTACTTTCCTCCTCTTGAGGTGATCCTGGACACGGAACCCTCTGCTCAACCTGATCTCGTTGCTGGTGTCTATGGTTCGTGTTCGAGATACTGTTCATAAGATGTTAGTATGGGGCGGATATTAAACAAGTCTGAAAATGAGCATGAAAACTTACACGCTGTATCTTGTCGTGTTAGTAAGGTGGGGTTACGTTCGTTCTTGACAGTGACTTCAGAGGCTGTTTTACGTCAAATGTCAGTGTGGTCGAGTGCTCCACGGTTGGACATACTTACCTCCATTCGAGGTGTCCTCGTCGACCACGTCACTGTTGATGGCCCTTTGCCCTCCTGTGACAGCTCCAGGTCTCCCCCTGAGGAGACTACCGGCCCTGGCGAGTGCCACAGCTTCCATGCCTTGATCAGACGTTCTATGAATAAACATCTCAAGGCGTTTAACCTCAGCTTTGTACCGTGCATCCTGGACCATCCAGTGTTCTTCTATGGAGCTGTGTCGACTTGCCTCGTCCCTGAGTGCCATTTTTGCTTCTGCAAGCTCTCTTTCGAGCTTGGCAATCTTTCGGTGTCGAGTACCATAAGCTTCGCAAAGGAGCAGGATATGTGAGCGATACTCTGCGGAAAGTGCTTCGCTTGCAGGATTGGACATTACTGCAACTTGCAAGGTTTCTGCCACTTGGTCAATGGAAGGGTTGTGCCAGATCTGCTGGCCTGCATTGATGAACAACTTGTCTACTTCGTCCAAACTGTATTCCGCCTTGGCCGCCGCGGTCGTCGCCTGGTTTGCCTGAGATACTCCTTGCCAGCTAGGGAGTCGTGTCATGCTCTTCTTCACGCGGTGGCCATGCACTTCTTTGTTTTTGGGAGGATCTTTGTACAAGTCTTGTAGGGCTGCTTCGGAGCGACGGTACTTCAGATCGTGCTGTCGAGCTCTGTTACCACCAAGAAATCGTAGCCAGCTTTGGTCCGCCATGATGCGTTGCATTTGTTTTGGTGTTTGTCTGCTCGGTATGAAGTGTCGATGAGGATACTGGAATATTTACTCTGGCTGCCTGAGTGACTGATACCGATCATAAGGTTGGCAAGTAGGACCTGAGGTGAGGTAAGGTAAGGTAAGGTATCTACTACTGACTGTCACTGCCACTGCCGGTGGCAGTCATTTTACCTCAAGAACAACAAACTCGGTACACGGGCATGCAGGCACGTACGTCACCGCTGTTATTCACAGTCCCTCGCCATCCCTAAGGCAGGGTAGGGTAAGGTAGGTAGGTACCTATTTCATCTGCTGTTGGGTGAGGTGGGCGCAAAATTTATATATTGTACCTGGGTGCCCAGTCGTGTTGGTATAACTGAAATAATCGGGTCTAGGTACATACACTTCCTTTGCAAGTTCATCATTACCGTACGTCCATTAAGCAATCCTCTGTGAGACCAGAATCAAACAACTCTGGTTTACAAACTCTGCCCTGTTGCCATTTGTGCACTCAAACCTCCCCCTTGATCCACTCGCTTTCACTTAGCCTCCAACCAGTCCTGAATGAGTGCTCTGCTTCCGCAACAATCGATTTCATTTCCGATGTTTGCTCAGGCTCATCTGTTTGTAGGTACCCCATCTTCCCCGTCGATGTTAATAACGCACAGGTTTGCCCCGGGCCAGGTTGTTCTGAGTAGTTCACAAGCGATTCGAGGATGGTCGAGCTGGTGTCTCTCTTGAGAGCTGGCTGAAGCGGCATTATACCGCAATCATTCAACTCAAGAACTCTCGCTTTGACACTGCGAGGAGAATCGGATCTACCTGGCAAGCTGGTAGTGCTGGCTATGCTGGTATCAGTGTGCTCTATCTCCTCTTGAATATCAGATAGAGAAGTGTATTCATGCGCCTCGACCTGCTTTTCAATGTCTCTATGGTCTACATGCTTCTTGATCGGAACCTCGGGGAGAGGACGAGCTGAGGCCTTTGGTGGTGCAATCATAGGGGCTGCTTCGGTCAACCGCCTGGGACGTGTTGACGAACAGGGCCCCCCCTGGACCGACAGAGCATCATCCGATGCTGAGCTGTTTGGACTCTCTGTATAAATATTACCAATACGAAGTGGTTTGATGGAGCAAACCCCTTCGCTCGCGTGCTCAGCCACGTTCTCTTCCATGTCGACTGAATTGTCGTCCAACTCAGGATCCGGTGCGAGGCTCAGTTGGCGCAGGTTCAGTAACGATCTATAGAGAAAACGGAAAGAGACGAAAGGTGACTCTTTTGAGTCGATTAGGATCCAATCGTAGAAACAGGCTTCATCTGGTGAATCGAGGAGACCGCCAGAGGGCGACCTGCAACTTATTAGCCTGGCGTCACTGAACATCTATGCAAGGCACACCGACCCAATACCGTATGACTCCTGACCGCGGTGGCCTTCTAATATGGGCAGTCTTCGAGTCCGACCCTTGGCCCGAAAGACTTGGACCTCTATCAAGCCGCCATCTTCTGCAACTGATTGATGCGCGTGTGGAAGAAAGGAGAAGCAACGTGCCTCTATCCCGTCCCTGATGCGTAACACGCCATCTTCCTTGTATTTCCAGCGCTCGCTTGGCTCACAGAAGGAGCGTGTGATGGAACCTGAAGCTCCATCGAGAACCCTCACGCCACAGTTTGTGATGTTTCTGCCATTCATGAAAATCTTGAAATACAAGTAGCGTGGCAGTTGTGACGTTTCGTTGAGTGCATAGCGGATTCCAAATCGTGATCCTAAAACCAGTCAGACAGGACTCCTTGGAGGCCTTGGTTCAGACAAAGACAAACCTGGGTCTGAGGGGATGTAGACAGAAATCCGAGGACTGGTCTTCCGAAGTTGGCGTGGCAATGAACCAAGTCGGCTCGAGGCAGCGAGACTTAAAAAAGACAATTGATCAGCAGACGGCAGAACACTCTGAGAGGAGGAATCCGAGAGAGGAAACTCGGGGAGCTTGGCCAGTTCGGGCTGAGTGACGATCGCAACATCAATTCCCTCAAGAGAAGGCATGTTGCACAAGGTCTAGCAGATACCCAACAATCCGAGAAGAAGGCCGTTTACAGATGAAAATGAAGGAAAGGCGTCTTCGAGGGCCGGCCTGCCACAACTTAAGTAACAATGTACCCTCACTGAGTGTAAGGAGGTCCGGGTTGCTTGTGTTGATGGGAGGTATGAGGGGGAACTGGCGGCCAGCTGTTGTCGGCTGGCAAATATGACCGTTGACCTTACCTACCTACGCACCTTTCCCTCTCTGGCGCTTGTGCCTTTCTTGGTTCCTGCTGCCCTTAGACTTGGACATATTAGGATGAACCAATTTCAGTCAGGCTCGCCCTTGACCCGATTTATGTCACATGGCTGCATATGTCAACAAGATTCTGAGCACAATGCTAACCTGCTTGGTGGTATTGCTGTAGAATTTTCCCAAAATGGATTACTAAATAGCTGTTTCATATCGAAGGAACTGGCAGTCCTAAAATTGATGGTTTGTCAAAAGTGCCAGCTGGTTTGGGCGTTGTCACGATTGGCAGCTTGAGCGAAACCAAGGTTTATTCCTTCATGTATAGCTGAGCGATACAGGTAATCCGGCTTGCATAAATAGCATTCGAGTATCATTCATTGAGTATTTCCAGGTCCATCCGTCGTCTAGCTTTGTCCTAGCACCTTCTTCGTGTCTTCCTCCTTGTCGATGAGTCCTAGACTCCTTATTTGTTTAACGCTGGGCGCATCATTGCGCGCTGTAGCAGACTCGCTTCGGGCGTAGGCGGCTTGCATAGCGAGAGCTCGAGCATGCTGTCGATTGCTGTTAATTCACTGTCCCACTATGCCGAAAGCAACGCCGAATCTGCATGCTTCAACCTACCTCCTTCTTGTGGTGGAGGCACTCGTAGTAATCTTCGAGAACCAGACCGCACTTCTTCTTGCCAGAGTCATCAGCGGCAGTGGTGTTGACCACATAGCATCCCATAACCTCCTGCCAGAAGGGAAAGCAGCGGCCAACGCCTATAGTCCAAGTAGATGTCGTCAGTCCAAGGAATGTTTGACTGGTTGTACGTGGGCGCGGAAGCTCCCTTGATAGACTTACCGCCGTTCATGCCGTATCCCGACGCCATCTTGAGCCAATTGAGTATATGTCGAGGCCTTGCGCGGGTCGGGCAGTATCTGATCGTTGAATCGCGGTTCGTTTGACGTTGCAATCGTGAAGTGCTTCCGGCTCTTGAGTTCAGCCGTACCTTGGCCGAGTAGCAAATGGGTGCCCGTGGATTGGATGGTCAAGTGGATCCTATCGGTTCACTGAAAATAACGCGTGAGCCGCCACAGATTGCTCATGTATGCGTGGCGTAGTATGTGTGGCTGTAGCTACCCAGAGCAAGGAACACCTTAACCTTGTCCACTCCCGTCTGTTCAGTAGGTACAGACAGTCACAGAGGTGCTAATAAGGTCGGGTACTACAAGTAAACCTGCCACTTTGTTAGTTGAAGCTGGCTCGGCTAACCAACATATGACCTCTCCTTTTCCAATCCCAAAGCGAAACTATTTCTAAAGTTTCACTAACACTTATTCTCTAATTGACTCTATCATCCGACTGGAAATACTATCATCATCATGGCGGCTCATGTCACGCTGGGTCCTGCAAAGCTGGTGCTCTTGGCTGTACACTTCGCAACCATCGCCGACATCGATAGCTTGACCTATCTCATTGGTCAACATGCAGTAATACTACGGCCAGAGCTGGTACTCCGAATCATTCTCACATATCTTCCCGAAACCCTCAGTCCGGCAGTGTATGTAGCTCTCATACAAGCCATAGCCAGCGGCGAGTCGCCATCTCAGACAAATTCAGACTACCAGCTCGACACTTCTTCTGTTCAAAGTATAACAGAGGATCAGGCTTCGAGAAAAGTCAAGAAACTTCATCTTCTCTCTCTCAAAAATACTGATGTGCCTCTCACTCTCGCTCACGAGGCTGATCCACTCACCTCTTTCTTACTTTTGAGGGCTTACAGAATGGACGAAGAAGCAGGCATGCTACCACAAGTTCCTGACCTGGTATCCCCATTCCTGCAGCATTCGCAAGAACTTCACACGTGGATGATCTCAACGGTACTCCCTCTGGTCAGACGGAACTACGAGTATTATCCACAAAATCCTATACGATATTCGCTGTTTGAGTTCCAGAATCTACCTGACAGAATGGCCGTCGATTATCTCCTGGCTGAGACAGGTGCCGTCGATGATGAGTTTGGCCTAGCTGGCCGTGATCTCAGTGGGCTTGTTGGGCCTTGGCTACATAACGAATCGAGGTGGAAGCGCGAGGCCTTTGACCAAGATGTATCAAACGAAACGGATGCAGCGCCTGAATTATCGTGTCCTGGTTGGGAGCAGGCTCTCGAATGGCTCGCCTCTAAAGCAGCAACATCCTGGCCAGTCGCTCTCAAAGCCATTGAATTCTGGGATGGGCCAGCGGATATAGACCTGGGAAATGATGCCGGCTCGTGGCTTCAGGAAAACCAACAGCAGTATCTCGACCGCTCTTATGCCAGGGCTGTCCTAGCTTCTGCATATCTTGTCTCCGATCCCGACTTGGGGGCTTTGGAGGCAGCCTTCAGAATTTGCAACAAGATCCGGTCTCTCTTGGATGAAGACTCCGATATGACACTTCAAACCGCAGTAGAAAATCTTGCCCCTGTTCCGCCTTTCGATATGGATGCATTTGGCGGAGCCAAAGCTGCAACATACCTACGTAACGACCTACTACAAGACTCAAATCCTCTTACAACCCCCAAAGAGGAATCTCTTGATCTTCTCCCTGCTCTCATTCAAAGCGCTTATATTCTTACCCACTCGGGCGTCCCCTGCACAGTTCGTAAAGCTGGAGATCTAGCGTTTACTCAGGATCAGCAGGAACAAAAATCGCAAATTGGCCGTCTTGTACGAAGTCTTCCAACTCGTGCCTCTGATGACGACGGTTTCTGGATCCGGGCACGAAAAGAGATACTATGGCTGCACGGTTGGGGAAACAGTCCGAATTCCACCAGAGACGAAACTTTGCAGGGCATATTTGGCAATGTGAACCTGGAGTTCATTGAGACAGAGCTTTTGAAAGCGATGCTTTCGCGTTCACGTATGTATCATAAGCATGTCTATATGGCCAAGTTACCTTACACCTGACACGTCTTAGGATACAACCTAGCAAGAACCCTTTACGATCGGGAAGGGCCAGATGCGCCTCTGTCGGTATCTGCTGTGCTAAACACTGCACAAAACGCAGCTCTTGAGGCATTCGACAATGCTTCAAATCCAAACCGAAATAGAGGGGGATTGAAAAGATGCGACGAAATGTAAGTCGGTTATTATGCCCTTAGGGCACCATTGTTGACAACCAAATCAGCCTCAAAGCTTTTCCGAGAACGCTGGGTACAAATCATCCTGTCAGAAAACGCATCGAAGCATTGTTAAAGGCTACTCATGCCTTGAGCGACTATCGCCTAGTGCTCAAACAAGGCGAACCTTTTAGTCCTGTTGTACTTCGAGTGCACTCTGATCCAGTCTCGATTATCGAGAAGGTTCTAGAACAAAATCCCAAAGCATACACACGTTTGCAAGAGTTTGAGGAACTAGGAAACAACATGATCCATGCGAATTTGCCAATTTGCGTGAGGCCAGGAAAGCAGCAGCCGATAACAGAGGATCAAGACGCGGTCAAATCATTGGTCACAAAACGAATCGTCGCCATGTGCGTCGAAGCTGCTTTGCGCGAAGACGACTTCGAAACTGCATACTCTTACGTGATAACCCGTCTTGGTGCCGATGAGAACGTGCATAAGTCGCAGCCTGCAGGCATATCTGACGAATGGTCATGGAAGGCAGCACTTGACGCTGGCAAATATGTCCGCACGGAGAGATCCCAGAAGCCAACGCATCTCGGAACGGCAAGTGGAAATCCCGAGATACGCCATCTCGAGCAGCGGATTGAGTGCCTAGCAACTTCTCTACGCATAGCACCCCCGTCTCAGCTTCAGGAAGTATTGAAGACCTTCCGTCGTTGCGAAGAGCAGTTGGATGCTGCAATTAAGGAGGAGGCTGCTCGAGAAGCTGCCTGGGATACCGCAGGTGACCTTTCGGGTCTCCCTGGCTCGTTCGATACACCAGACCCAGACAAGGCTTATCCACCCCGCAACATATCTGCCAGCGCGACAGCTCGACAAGCCGAGGAAGCACCAATGTCTCTCTTCGATCTTTCCAGAGCTACAGCCAGGGTCGCGTCCAGGAACCTAACTGTGTTGTCGAGCTTGCAGGGTTCTTTTACATCAGATAAGACGAATGCAGAGTCCGAGTCCTCTGAGTCCGAGTTGCACGAGCAGAACAGAACAAGGAAGAGGGATCAGCTAAGAGAGGCTGCGACTGGTACACTGGTATCTGGCGTGGGGTGGCTGCTTGGAGCAAACCCAAATCGATCTACAAGTGGCCAGCAGTGACCAGACGTGTCCCTCATTGGAGACCATTAGGGGGCGAGGAAGCAGCCTTAAGATAGCAGGTTGGGTTCTGTGGAAACGATAGGTGACGGAATGCAGACATTCAACGCAATCGACTAGCCATCAAAGTTGCTTACATTTTTCAATGGCCATGCGAAGGATGCAGGCGGGCCGGGTCCTCAATATGAGTTGAGGGAATCATCTCCATATCGTTCCCTACTTACACATATAATACGAAGTTATAACTATCTCAAAAGTGTGACCGACAGGTCAAAATACCGAGCTGAATAAGCGCGGACCCGTCAGGCGCATCAAGGGAAGAAGTTTAATAACATGAATATTTACAAAGTGATAAACTGAAACTAGTTGAGATATTGCTTCTATGTATGGCAGCTATTTATTACAGCCCAATTTCTCTATAATCTTTGAAATGAATACAACGCACTATCAAAGCCATGCATCGCTGGATGCTCCATGGCCGCATGTATGCTCCTTTGTAATCCCTGTTGAGTGATGAGAAATTGAAATAGCATTTCTGCACGGCTACAACTCTTGTTTGAGTCGGCCCTTAAAAGAGCATTGGCCCAACTCACTGTTTGGACTTGTGGCAGCGAAAACATCGGCGGTTGTCCTCGTGTATGAATATATCCAGTTTGGGGGATCACCCTACCATTCAGTCAGCAGGATCACAACTTGCAGTCCTTACCAGTACACGGGTCCAGTCCTGTAGTTTTGCAAGAATTAGATTGGATGTTGGCGATAAGTTTGCAGAATCATAATCCCAGGGGTATGTTGGAAGAGCTTGGCGAGAAGACGGTGGTTGAGAGGACTTTCGTGTACCGAATCGCTGAAAGCCGAGAAACATTATAAACCCCACGCGTGGGCCTAGCGATAGCGGTTTTCATTGATTGATTGTCAGAGTTGTAAGGGGTGTCAAGTTGTTTTACAGCGATGTGTGATTTGATTGGCGGTGGGTGAAACATTTACAGGCGTCTCTGAGTCAATAACTAAAGTCAGTCAGGACGAGCAGAGCAGAGCAGCAGCCACAGGTGACAATCTCGCATACCCCATAATAGTATGCGTATGTGATACGAGGACAGCACGGGCAGTTGAGTCGCGAGGCCGCATTCGAAGTTGAGTCTGATAGTCCATGTGATTCACCGATTAGGCCGGAGTCGACATCTGGTTGATGTTGTGCTGGCAATAGCTATCATAAAGTCGTCGAAGACGCGATGGATGACTGATGAAGTGTTTGATTTGCAAAGATCCGGAAGCTGCCAAATGTGGTCCATCTTTGACCTTGTTGCAAAACCGACGACCAGCAACAAGAAAACTCAAGTGACGCAGGCCGAGTACCCATTTTTGATTCCAATCCCTTAACTGTCGCAATCACACTAAACTCCTGTGTGAGCAGAGCCCGATTCAGTCTGCTGTGGTCCATGAAAGATAAGAAAACAACGAGTAAATAACAGTTAACAGAAGAAAATTGAACAAGCAAAGTTACGGGGTTAGTAGAGGAAAGGAGAATGGACGTGTAATCCCAAAGACTGTTCTTTCAGTCGAGCCGTGGCAAACATCAGTTATGCGTTTACTGAATGTTACGATCGGGAGCGCCTGGTAGGGTTAGCGGGTAAATAATTGGGAGGAAGTCAGTAGTAGGTCGAACCTCCATAGGCATCGCGTGTCTCAGATCGAGAGGCAGATTCGCCATAACCAGCTCCTCCAGCGCTGGCAGCTGGGTCGCGAGTTCGAGCAGCATCTCGGTCGCCTCCGCGTTCGTATCGGTCACCACCACGCTCATAGCCAGAACCTCCAGGGCCTCCCCGAGGGCCATAGCGGTCTCGCTCTTCACGACCGCCACCGCCGCCGCCGCCTCCTCCTCCGTAGCGATCACGGCCATAGCCCTCATCACGGTCACGGCGTTCATAGCCTCGATCATAGTCGCGGCCACCATAGCCGCCTCGATCCTCGTAACGACGCTCATCACGGTAGCTGCGATCGTAGTCGCGGCCACCGCCACCACCACCACCACCTCCTCCTCCTCCTCCTCCTCCGCTGCTGCCACCGTAACCACCTCCACGGTCCTCATAGCGTCGCTCGTAGTTGCGGTCGTAACCACGGTAGCGGTAAGGGTCATCACGGCCGTAACCACCGCCGCCGCCGCCTCCGTAACCACCACGTCGGCGATCATCGTAACGTCCAGGACGAGGCTCTGTGACTGATCAGTACAACACCCATTATGTCGCTACTGGGATTCCTTACCTCGCTTGGGTGGGCCAAAGTACTTGCCAGGAGTCGGAGTACGAGGGCGGGCTCGGCGGGCCTTCTCGATGCTCAAAGTGCGACCCTCGATCTGTTCCCCCTGAAGACCCTCTTTGGCAGCTTCGGCTTGTTCAGATGTGACCATCTTGACAAAGCCAAATCCGCGAGACTCTTTGGTGTGAGGGTCACGCATGATTTGGCATTTCTCAACATCACCATATTTCTCAAACATCTTGGACACTTCAGCTTCGGAAAGCTTGGGGTGGATACCCGTGACAAAGAGGTTGGATCCAGGGTTGATAGCGCCATCATCGTCGTCCCGGGAAGCAGACACGTCCTTCATGTTGCTGTTGTGGATATATGTCAGTACTTGTCGATGAGGTGGGACTCATTGAAACGAACCTGTCACCATGGCCGCCGGGTGAGGCGGAGCGACGGCGGCTGCCTTCGTTGTCGTCACGAGGGCGAGGCGAGGCACTTCGGTTGTCGCGCTCATATCGAGGAGCCTCATCTAGAACAGGCCGGTTAGCTATGTGCGGAGCTAGATAAATACGATAGGATGGGCTGATCGGATGACGGGAGGGTGCTGAGTATAGAGTGCGGCAGGCGAATTTGATGGAGTGTTGTTCATGTAAACAGTAGTGAAGAGCAAGCAAGCGCGTGCATCAACGCGCTTGGAGCTGGCAACGAACCTTCGTACCGGTCGCCATTGGCAGCCTCGTAATCCATCGCTGTGGTAGCCATCTCTGTTGATTCAGTTTTGTCTAGTAGAATAGAAAATAGACAATGAGGCCAGAAATGGTTTAGGTGCGGTGGCTGACGATGAATAGCTCACGCGCAGGCTGGTTTGGTGAAAAGGCGATGTTGAAGAAGGGAGAAAAAAAAGTCGGCGTAAGGGGAAAGGGAAAAGCAAAGGCGCCGCAAGGCAGCAAAGCCGAGTATTAATAAGTGTGATAAAACAAAATTAAAAAGGAGGGTCTGGAAATGCGGCAACTCAGTTGACAGCGGTTTTATTGAGAATGCTGTGCAACAAAGAGAAAGAACAAAGAAATCTTTACGTTCGTTGGCCGAGTAGAAAGACTTTGGTTAGGCCAAAGATCAAACGTTTGTGATGGTGATGGGCAAACAGCACCAGACGAGATGGCTCGGAAGTGGATGGGCCTGGTGATGGGGACGGATGATGAATCGAGGCGTGCGTGCTTGTTCGTGTTTGGTTGGAAATTGATGGGGACAAGGGCGTCCGACGTTGGCGCTGCCCGTCAGCGAGGCAACTACCTACCTAACCTAGCAGGGGCCTGCCCTGGGCCTGGGCTGTTGTCTGAAAGCGCTGATTGCTGTGGCTGATCTGCTGAGGTACCTGAACGTGGGTGAAAAGCATGTCGGGTTTAAGGTATTGTCTCAGCTGCAAGCCAGTGTCGTTATCTCAGCAGGACACTGTCCATTCAAACCAAGGATATAACCCGCCGTACCCGACAGTTTGGCAACTAATAAGGTACCTACCTAGGTATGTAATTCCCTTATTGCAGTCGGGTGCTACCCCGTCCGATGGATACAGTATTGTCCTGCATATAAATGTACAAGAGAGGTTGTAGGTAGAGTACTTCGTTGCATTTAGCAGTCTATACTTCCTTTGAAAGGCCGAGCTTTCATACGCTGTACAGCATACCCTATGCGATCTCATTCCTATAGGGTATTAATGGGTAGGATCATAAGACTAGAGGAAGTCAAGCAGAACCGTCGGAGGCCAGTTTCAGGTGCCTACCCTGGAGCTTCATGTATCCAACATCTCCAATAAATGTCAAATATTCCCCAAATTAACCACCGGCTGTTTCAAGCGGGGAATCTCGATCCAGCCAGCCATGAAGCCCAAGCTTATATCTAATTATATATAAATATCCTTCTGTACCATAGCATCTGACTCATCCCTCATTTGCTATCTAGCAGCCAACTCACGACCTTGAAGGCCGAAGCCACAGACAATGTCGCTCAAAGGAAAAGTTTATGCGCTGACTGGCGGTGCGAGCGGAATCGGCTTCGCAACAGCCAAAGTTCTCGCAAAACGCGGGGCTACTGTGAGCATCGCCGATATTGACACCGATGCCATGTCAACTGCTACAGCATACTTTGACGAGCAGGGCATCGAGGCGCTAGTTTCTCGTGTTGACGTCTCACAACAGCCCCAAGTTGAAGACTGGCTAGACGCTACTGTTGAGAAATATGGGAGACTCGATGGGGCAGCTAACGTGGCTGGTATCATTGGGAAGCACCACGGTCTTCGTGCCGTAGCGGAACTTGAGGACGAAGAGTGGCATAAGATCATCGCTGTGAACTTGACAGGAACAATGTATTGTCTACGGGCACAGCTCAACAGGATAGTAGACGGAGGCTCCATCGTCAACGTTGCTTCTATTCATGGCATCAAGGGCAGGTTGCAAACTGCACATCAATGTGACCTCTAAAGCTGACTAGTATAATTAGGATTTGCTAAGCACGGCGCCTATGACGCCAGCAAACATGGAATAGTTGGGTTGACAAGAGCGGCAGCAAAGGAGAATGGCCACCGAGAAGTGCGAGTCAACGCTGTTGCTCCTGGAGCCATATACACCCCATTGATGAAGAAGGCATGGGATATGCACAACCGACCAGACGACGCCGCTTTCGACGAGCCAACTGCCTTCCAGCGCCAAGGGACGTCAGAAGAGTGTGCCAATGTGATAGCGTTCCTCCTCGGCCCTGAGAGTACCTTTGTGAGTGGAAGCGTTTATGAAGTAGATGGAGCCTGGATATGAATGGTCAGTATTCATCATGTCATGATAGGGGCGGTAAGCCTATGCACTGGATTTTGAGTTGAGTTTCAAGCTCGATGGAGTTATGGAAAGGACAATCGCATATTGATACCGTTTACCAAACATCCTCGGGATCAACCATATGAGTTTCTCCATCATCTCGAATGTGCTGACGATCCTTGTCTCGCTTCATGGGCTTGCGCATGTCGAATGCGTCCTCGCTCGCCCTGGAAGGGTCCGTTGCGTGGTCACCGTAGTAGTCCTTCACCACGCGGAAGACGCTGTAACCCAGATTCTTGTAAAGGGCAATTGCTTTGTGGTTGCTGCTTCGAACGAACAAGTCCACGAACCAGGCGTTCTCAGCATCAGCTGCGACTTCCAGCTGATCAGTCAGGATCTTTGCAATGCCAGATCTTCTTGCCTCTGGGGCAACGGTGAGCGCCGTTATGTGAGCGTGCCATGGTAGGTAATGCTCGGAGAATTTGTAGGCGTCCGGAGAAGACTCGACCTTGCCCATGACTGTCGGTCAATACGTTAGCCTCGACAAGCTAGTACTGGATGCAAAGGATAAATCTCACTATATCCAACAATGTTTCCATCCATATCCTCACAAACTTGAAAGAGAGATGGCCACTTTGCATGGTATTGGAGGTAGAAATTGAGCTCGTAAGTTTCCGTGAAAGGGTCTAGATTGCACTTGGAAAACTTGTTCACATCGTCAGGACGAAACCGCCGAAACGTCGCCATATTCAGAGCTGGTTTTGCGTCTTCTGATCAAAGAATATAGGAGCCACACTTGATGTAAAGGAATAGCTGTACGAAGCTAGAGTTTGTCTGTCTTCAGCCAAACAAGTGAAATCGACACAGTTTGGGAGCGTGTCTGATGAGAACGAGAGATGTACATGAGAAATCCGAACTTCAGAGTGCCCCGTGAGAGCTTCTGATAGTTAAGTCAAGTTTGCTTCTTTTTGGTGTAGCGTGGCTGTGCGATTTATTTGGAGACAACCTAAGCCACAAATGTTGAACGGAACCGTTTTGATATTCATTCTAGACAATTCTGCATAACATTATCGTCCACTGGGCTGGCACTAACACCAGTACCCTTTGCCCGCATTAGCGCCAGTCCTGGCACGGCCCACCTTGTGTTTCGCTACCAACATCGAGCCGCCACGACTATATCAAGAAATATTAAACGCTGTGATAGTTGAGCCGAGTCGAAATACCCTGGGATGTATTGGTAAGATTGTGTACCATCGAAAGGAGATATGGCATATCGCATAAAGAAACGAACCTTAAGCATATGAGACACCCTGGGAGCTCGGTTCGTTCATTGTCCTGTCCTTTTGTTGGCGGCCAATTTGGTGTGATCAATAATTTATTAGTAGTTAGCCAGTACCTAATAAGGGTCCCTGGTCACCTAAGCCGATATCATTTCAAGCGTCGCCGACTCTCCCTCGACATCCCCCATTCTGAAAGGACATCGAGCAACCACTAACTCTGCGGTACAATATTTTAATTGTGAGAGAGAATCGATAAAAATACCCGAAGCTTCTTGATTCACACCGCGACTCGTGAAATAAGGCGGTGTCCAATCCGCTGCACTTGGCGGTGGAACGCTGGTAGTCACACACCTGTGAGTCTACCTAGCCAAGTTGTGGGAGGACTCCTGTATCTGCAGTTCGACACATCAAAATGCCATCATCGCCGCATACTCCCAGACACTCTCGGAACTCGTCCGCCTTCGATAGCTTCTCCGGCTCGCCCCAAGCCCGAAGGCTCTCCAAGTCATCTGTGCAAGAACCTTCCACCCCGTTCCGGAACAGCTTCAATCAGCAGGATGCATCCGACTTGGGTGGAAACGGCATGGGCAACCTAGCCGATGAGCTTGCCGATGCCTTTTCTGACTCAGGAGACGAAGGAGAATACACAGATGGTGATGTCAACAGTGACATGTTGGGAGCTGAAGGGGAAGGACAGGGCAATGCTCAGATGGACGAGATCGAAGATACCGAGGACACCAGCAGTCCAAAAAAGCAAGGAAGTGATAGGGCAAAGGCTATGAACCTCACACTTCTCTCGCCTCGACGGAAACACCAGCGTCAAACTAGTAATTACGATGGGAGTGAATATGGCTCAGAATCCGACCTGGACTCTCCTGGTATGCCACCGGGCTTGGTGTCCAAAATGGATGCTGTAGAGTCGCTGGCTCGGAGAGGAACAGAGAACTACGGTGGTCCAGCAGACGATGTTTTCAGGAGAGTGACAAACGCTCTGCGGGATCTCGGCTCCCAGTCAAGTGTTGAAGCTAGCGCCTCAAGGTTTGTAGATGCGATGGCGCTTTTAATACAATTCGAGGCTAACATAGATAATAGGTTGATAACGGCACACTCAGCGTTGACCACGCACCTGAATCACCAATCTCGCCAGATCCATAACCTGTCCTTCTCTTTGCTGTCTCCTCTCGTTGCACCGCCGGATCCAGAGACTATTGACGACCTGATACCGTTGCTCTTAAACCTCTCTGATGCCATGCCGCGGCCTTCAACATCGGCCTTCAACTCCTTAACTAGCCTCCACACCCTTACAAGTGAGCTTGTCCAAAACCTCAATTACCTCTCCGACACACTACACATGTCTCGCCAGACAACGACAATGGCGACAAGAAGACTGAAGAGCGCAAAGGAGATTGTGGCTGAGATGAGGAGGGAAGAGGAGCTTAGAGAGGAGGGCGAGCGATGGCTGACAAGGGGCAATTGGGGAGAACGTCTGGAGAAGCGAGAATGTGCAGGAGTGTGTGGAGATGTGATTGGCGGATTCGAGGAGGTCTGCAATGGATGGCGAGAGAGACTGCTCGCGCAAGCAGAGGCCCAAGCATGAACAATGGAATGAGTCGAGTGCTCGTGTGCTAGTGGTGCGGGACATACTCACTCACATGCCGACCCTTTCCAACATTCGGACCTTGGGGCCTTTATTTTGTTGCGCATACATATATATCCCTGACTGACTGACATCATTCTTTTTCCTTTTCTTTTGCCCCTTGAAAACGCCATTCCATATTTCCTTTGTTCATTTTCACAATTTTCAGGGTGTCTTGACCGTGCTTTGAAGGAACAAGGCGCAGCAAGGTATGGAGGGAGTTCTTTGCTGGGAGACTGCCCTCGACATGATAGAACAATTTTTAGAGGCATCGTCAAAGAACGAACAATAGAATGAAGTGATGACCCAAGGTTCCCATGATCGCAAGCTGCAGGATATCTGACCTCGGAGTGTTGCAGAGTTCAGCTTTCAGTCGGGCATACAACAACACCCAAGATATCGTACAGCATGAACAGTTGTTATTATTTACCACAGCTTTGTTGAATCACTGTTGATACTACTGTTTATTGCCTCGGCATCAGTTATCATTTCACGGGGTAAATATGCTTAGTTAGGTGAATTCTATTTAATTAACTACAGCCTTATTTTGCCTATTAAAGGACTCTTTAACTTTTAGTTATAAACTCTTTCTTATATATAGAATTTTTTTTATCTTATATAATTAACTTTATAGAATTTTCTAGGTAATTCTATTATATATAAACTCTAAATACTACTTATAAAAAGCCTATTTATAGGTTAGTAGATGATACCGAATCACAGCTCGTAAGGCAAAATGAAGGTATTCAGAAGGGTATGCCGGGTCAATTCTGAGAGTGGGCCTTGGTGTTGTAAGATAAACACCAAGGACCGGATTAACTATAACCCGCTATTCGGGAGAGCTGTGATTCTTACGCATCATACAGCTGGCCTCTAAAGAAACCTTCCAGTTATCCTTAACTATTCTATTATTATCTAATATATATATATTCTATATCAATTAATTCCCCTAATTAATCTTCTTTAGGATCTTCTTTATCTAACTGCTTCTTTACAGTCCTTTATTAGCAAATTGCTTAAGATGCTTCTTGCAGAAGGACTCTATAAGCTCTTCTAATATATTTATAGTCTTTACCTACTAATTGTATTTAAAACCTTATCCTTTCTATTAAATAAGAAATCCTTTAAAAGGAGTAGTATTCCTTCTAAGGCATTATATCTATCTCTTAATAATAAAGTTAACTTTATAGCAATTCTTATTAATAGGTTCTCCCTCTATAGGCCTAGGCTATTTATTAATAAGGTTATTAGTATGCACTAGAAGAAGATACTTTACTAAGATAACTAGATAGATCTTCTATTAATCTAAAAGCTTTAATTTATAGGCTAGATTATTAATAACTTATTTAATGCAAAAGGAACTAGTTTATTACTATAACTATTTCTTTAATAGCTTTCCTAGGAGATTATAGCCTTTATAAAGTTACAGATAGATGCAATTGCCTTCTTTTAATGTAATAGGATAATGCTTATTATTATACTAATGTTTTCCTTTTATTGCAGTAAAATCTATAGCTAGTTAAGCTTCCTTATAAATAACTTCTTAGAGATAGGGAAGATTTATAATATTCTCTATAGAGGTAATAAGATTAAGAGTGCTTATTAGCTTAAACCTATAAAGGAATTTATATATACTTATCTTAGTTCTAGCATTATATACTCTATTTAGATTCTATTAAAGTATTAGAAAAATATAAGACTAATCTGCTAAAGGATTCTTAATGTAATAAAAGCATAAAGCAATCTTAATAGTCTAGTTTCTTCTTTTAAATAGACTATTAGCTTCTAGATAGTATGCTATAATTATAGTAAGTCTATACCTAAATTTACTTTATAGCTTTTACTAGAATAGTAAAGTAAACTTTCTATTATAATTTAAGATAATAACCTTAGGAATTCTCTAATCTGCTATTAATAGCATCTATACTAAGGCAATAGCCTAGTCTTTAGCGCTATATGTTAAGTATCTAGAGATTAGAAGATAATGCTTACTTGCTATATAAGTTACTATTATAAGCTAATTAAAGAGATTAAATCCTTTAATTGCCTATAGGCTTCTAACTAATAAGATAGAGAGAAGATTAGTAATAAAGTTAATTATAATAGTATGCATAGAAGTAATAGGGGGATGTATTAGCATATAGTTACTAATTCTTTATTATTAGTCTATCTATCTTAAATAACATATCTTGCAACTGTAAATGTATTTTTAAATTCTTATAGTAAGATTGTATATTAAGAATTCTAATAATTCCCTTATTATCCTTTTAATCTTAAGATAATTCTAATCCTTATATGCTATCTTTAGGATTTTATTAATTATAGAGTGTAGAATATATAAGCAAAGATATCTATTAGTTTATTTATAATATAGAAGTCTATCTTTTAAAGCAAAAGGCATACTATACTTTAAAGCAGATACTGTATCCTTGCCATTTAATTAATTAGCATTAACTGCTTTACCCTTAGATTTAAGAATTATCTTAAGAATAGGTAGATACTTTATATTATTAAGATACCCCTAGATAAACCTATCCTTTATCTCTTTAAATATAAGTAACTCTATGCCTATGTATATATTATTAAGTGCAGTATAATTAAGGTAAAGTCTATAAGCATTGCTATTAGTCTCTAAAGCCTTTAAGTAACTAAGGGTATTAAGAATAAAGTTCTTCTTTCTAGGAATATAAAAAATATACAGCTTATACTCTAAAAGATAGATTAAGGCATTAATAAGTCTTCTATTAGCATAATTAGTACTTATTATATCTAAAGTTATTTTCTTAATAATTTATTTTATTGCTAAGTAATCTATAAATATAGTAAGAGATCCTTTAAAGGATTTAATATATGCTTTTAGTCTCTTTATTGCCTAGACTAGCGCTACTATCTCTAGCTCTATTAGTCTATATCTTATCTCTGCTGCTATTAATATCTTACTAATAAAACAGATAGGCATAATAATATTAGAAGGAATATAAGCACCCTCCTTCTAGATGTATCTATCCTTTATATAATATAGAACTGCTTTAAAGCCTTGCTAAATGCTAGCATTAAGTTAAAGAAAGAGATGCTTCTTTAGATTAAGATAAACTAAACCCTTCCTAGAGGCAATTTACTCTTATATAATCTAAAAGGCAATCTTCTCTGCTAGTATAAGATTATAGTATATTATCTTTATATATAACTTTCTCTTTCCTTTATTGCTATTAATAATCTTATTATTCTTTCTTCTCTTAGCTAAGAGGGCAACTTTACGCTTCTATAATAGCTTCATGATCTTAGCATAGTATAGAATAAGATATTAAATGTATCTAGTTGCTCTAATATATTATTTAAGAGCTATAAGCTATTATAGAAACTCTAGCTTAGTAAAGGCAGCAACTCTCTCTGCTATTATTAATAATCTAAGAGTATTAATGCAAAATCCTAATACTTAGGCACTTAGATAGCCTATCTAGCTCTTTATTAGAGAGATAGATAAGTTCTTAGAAATAAAGAGTCTAAAGAGTATATCTATATGCTAAGCATACTCCTTAATAGACTTAAAGAAGATTATAATATTATTAATAAAGATATAATAAAAGCTATAATATAAATATAAAAGTCTATCTATATACTATTAAGTGTATGCAGGAGAGTTATAAAAGCTTATAGAAGTAACTGTAGATCTCTCTAGTCTTCTATAACTTATAATTGTAAATCTATCTTAATATTCTAGTATAACTCTAAATTAGAAGAAGAAGGAAGATGCATTGATTGCTAAGATGTAAGTTGTACCTTGTAGGGCTGCGATAATATCCTCCTATCTAGGTAATAGATAGCTATTAGAAATTATAACTTTATTTAAGGCTCTTAGATTGATTATAGCTTAACCCTTAGGTTTTCTATTAACTATTCTCTAGATAATAAAGACTAGAGCTGCAAATAGCATTAGCTTAGTTACCTACTCTATTTATTTCTAATTATATAGCTTATTAAAGATCTAATTAATAAGGTTTTAATCTTTTAGCTTATAAGCATATAGTTACTAAGTAACTCTCTGCTTATACTAATTATTAATTAAAGGTATAATTATTAATTTGCCTTCTAGAATGTAAATAAGACCTAAGTCTATTTATAGAGTAGTATACTTAGTATATAAATCTTAAGCCTGCTTTATAAATCTAAAGCTATTATTATAGATATAAATTCCCTCCTAAGTCTTAATCTTAAGGAGATTTAATTATCTTTAAATATATATTTAATATAGTACTTAAGGCAATTCTAGAATTAACTTATAGATAACTATCTTAGGTTCTCTGTTAACAGAGGAGGTAAGAGCTAGCTTATCTAGAACTAATAATTCTAACTCTAGAAGCTCCTTAACTATTAAAAGGGGCTACTTCTTTTTATTCCTTTTTTACTGTTTATATAGCAGCTTAGAGTCTTTAATATCTTCTAGAATTGCACTTCCTACATCTTATATTAGGTTTATAGCAGCGCCTATAAGGGTTACCTCTAAGATAGATGTTAAGGGGCTATTTATAGCTTAAGGAATAAGTTCTCTAGTAGTAATAGCACTAATTTCAGGAATAAGATTAATATTAGATAAAATTATAACTTATTCTATGCCTCTAGTAGTTCCATCTAATGCACCAGAGGCCATCAGTCTAGCTATTACTATTAAGGCTAGACTGGTAGCTTTCTATAAGCTAGAGAAGTATATTTATTCTTCCTTATATTCTTTAATATTCTCTAGCTTCTGCTTTCTCTAATAAGTAATATCTTTATTAGTATTATTAATAATTATAACTCTTAAAGCAGTACTTAAGTTTATAAAGGCATTAAAGGCTTTATTAATATAGCTATTAAATATAAATGTTCTTCCTTTAGGGACTTCTTTCTAGGTTGCTGGCATAAGATATATCTATCTAGTAGGAACTGTTATTAGCTAAGCTACTATTACTTATTAATTAACCTTCTAAGAGAGCTAAGAGATAGTAAAAGGAATAAAAAACTCCTCTAGACTGATATAGTATAGATATTTATTAGTTATTATAATGTTAATGCTATATAGTGCTATCTATCTATTCCTAAGTAAAGCCTTAAGAGATAAAGATAGCATTCTATCCTAAATCTAAGCTCTATAGGTAAACTCTGCATAGCTAGCATCTAATCTATTATAATAGATGCTATTAATATAAAATGTAAATGTTATTTACTTACTATATAGCTTTTTTACCTTATTATTAACTCCTTAAATAAAGATAAGCGTTTTTTCCTTAATAGTATACTAAAGTGTTTATAACTATTCCCTAGAAATAACTAGTTTTCTGCACCTAGTATTAGCACAGATAGAAGCTATCTCTCCTCCTAGAGAGCTTATAGCATTGAATTTAAGGTATATATAGTTGCTATTAACCTTATAAACCTGCAGTTAATAGTAAATACATATAGGAATATGTTCTATAGATGCAATTGTATTATTAACCTAAAGAGCAACCTCTTATATAGCTAACTTCTTAGAACATCTAGACTTTAGGTATCTATAAAGCTTATTATAAGATAGAAAATCTCTATAATAATAGATATAATGTTTAGACTTAGCAGGTACCTGCTTGCTTATTAACTATATAGGGCTAATATAAGATCTTGCAGCTTCATGTTCCTACAGTATAGCCTAGCTAGAAAAGACTTAATAGCAGATGCTACAGGGAAACTCTTATATAATATCTGCTAGCATTATACTGCCTATTATATAGTTAAAGTATACTTATTAAGAAGATATTAATTAAGAGGAGTAAATACTTTTACTATTGCTATTAGTATTAGCTCTATTTAACCTAAATTTATCCCCTTTATCTTCTAAGGTAGGATATTTCTATTTAAAATAAACTTTCTTCTTTTCCTTAATATTATAATGAATATAGTTATTATTATATAAGTAAGAGTAGTAATCTTAGTTATTACTGTAATAACAATTGCCTAGTTTATTATTATTCTTTTTATCCTTTATATATAACTATAATAGTTAATTGCTATAGTATTAGTTATCTTGCCTTAATTAGTTATATTTATCTTATTGCTTAGAGCTAGAGCGTTTATTATAAGGGCATTAATTAAATTAACTACCCTTATCTCTACCTAAGTAGCAATTAGACTTATATTAGTGCTTACCTCTATTACCTTAATCTTAGTAATAATAGAAGTATTTAATTATAGTTTAATGTTACTTATACTGCTTAATAAATGCTATTAGTAATATAGTTTCTTTAGAATATTTAAGGAAATATAAGATCTTAATATCTATCTAGTTAAATAATATAGAAATAATAATATAATCTTTATTATATTTAACTTGCTTAGCTAGATTAGCTTTTTATTAAGCCTATTAGGTAAGCGTAATACTATAAAGAATAAGCTTAGAAGTAAATTAAGTTTAATAAAGATCCTCTAGGATCTTTATATTAGAATGCTTAAACTATTTAGTAAGCTTTTAACTGAATTTATTAATAAGAAGATTAAGAAATTAATTATAACTAGCTCTATTTAACTTAGATATTAGCTAGGTACTAGCTTTCTTAGTAAGCATTCTAATATAGTATTTTATAAGACTAAACTTATTAAAATGCTTAAATAAATAGAAATGCTTATAGAATATATATATATTAGTATAGATTATCTTACTTATACTAGTAGTAATAAGACTTTAATAATCTTTATTATTAAGATTATTAGGGTTAAAGATGCTAAGTATCTCCTTTTAAATCTTCTTGCTAATATTGCTGCCTGTAGATTGCATAGTATTAATAGTAGTCTTGCATTATTATTGCGCTGCAAGATTATTATTAGATCCCTCTAATAGATTGTCTTAGGGCACTGGTAGTCTACCTGGCTATGCTTCTAGGATCTCTGCAGAATGTAGATAATAAGCAGTAATTAATTTTACTTAATTTTACTAATTAAATGCATAGACATTAAACCTCTATTATACCTGCTCTTGCTACTAGGGAAGATACTTAAGATATAAGAGCCTAATGTAAGGATACTTAATAAGCATATCTGTAATTATAGACTTAAAGACCTAGCAACTTAGCATCTATTATATCTATAAGGCTACATTGCTATCCTAAATAGTAAATGTATTAAGAGCTTAAATAGGGTAATATTCCTCTATTATTTAATAGAAGTGTACTTTTTATGCAAATATAGATTTATTCTCTGCAATTTAATCTATAATATTATCTTCTTATTCTCTTAGATTATAAAGAATAAAGCATTAACTGGCTTGTAGTTGTAGTTGTAGTTATTAAGATAAAGAATTTAATTTATTATCCCTAGACTTATTATTATAATGCAGCTAAGGAGCTAATAGATAGACAGTATACTAATAACCTAGAGATTAAGGAGATACTAAACGCTAACTATCATTACAATTATTAAGAGACTTATCTTGCTATTATTATTGCGCGGAATTGAATGGGCTGCTATGTTGCCAGCTTAGTAGATTACCTATATTATCTCTATAGTTAGATTATACTATTGCAGTAAAAATGCAGTTATAATAGCCTTAAAATAACTTTAGTATATAAGGTATAAAGGAGTAGTATTAAATAATATATTAATTAGAAGTATATAGTAGCTATATTAAAAGGTATATAACCTATAGTTATACTAATTACTTTAAGTAAGTAGAGATATAATATACCTTAATAGTAGTCTAATAGGATAGTAGCTCTTCCCTATCTAATGACTATAAGGGGTAGCTGCCTTGCACTGAAGACTGCACTGCTTAACTAAGCTATCTTGCACCTCTTAACCTTAGTTTTATCCTAGTGTACTACTTAGAGGGTCTTGCCTGCAAATGTCAGATAGCTAAAGGATTTATCCTGCTTAGTTCCCTTCAGGGATTTCTGCAACTAAGTAGTAGACCTAAGTAAATGCAGTTAAGGGGCCTCTTTTTTAGTAATACTAGTACTTTTAAATTAAAAATTAGCATAGAAAGGCTAATTATTTAAGAAAAAGTAAGGCTATTATAGGAGTAGGTTAACTTTATAAAAGAATGCATTAATAGAGATAATTTCTACTTATATATACTAGTAATTATATAAGGTAGAGTATACTTTCTTAAGTAAATGCTAGAAAAGCTAAAGGTTATAGGTTTAAATTTAAATGCAAGGTGCAAATTTTTGCCTTTTTGGCTTTTTGCTGTAATATGATATATACATAAGGGTAGGGATTAAGGGTTATAGCATGTATATATAATAATAACTTCTTAATTAGCGCTTCTTAAGGGATTAAATAACTGCTAATTTTAGGTATAATTTATGCTATTAAGAATGCTTTTAATAGCACTTATATAGGTAATAGTAATTAAGGTTATTAAGAGGTTAATAAATAGTACTAAAGGTAATAATAACCTTCTGCAGGCTTAAAGGTCACTTAATAGTAGTTGTAGTGCTAATTATAGATAGTTAGGCACTATAGATCTTTTGTAATTGCTACTATTTGATACTGAATTACAGCTTGTAAGGCAAAATGAAGGTATTTAGAAGGGTATGCCGGGTCAATTCTGAGAGTGGGCCTTGGTGTTGTGAGATAAACACCAAGGACCGGATTAACTATGACCCGCTATTCGGGAGAGCTGTAATTCTCACGCATTAGTAGAGATTATTATTATAAGTATAATAATACTTATAATCTAGTATTTAAGCTAAAAGGTATTTTTTAATTTATAAAGATACTATTTAGCTCTACTTATAAACTAAGTATCTATTAAGTACTATATCTCTCTTGTTGAGCTGTAAACAGCAAAACGCTCTCTGATTGGTCAGATTGAACCCACTGCGCGATTTCCGTAGCTTGATAAGGTCAAACCGACCGCCACCTTCAATTGAAGAAAACAAGGCTCTTTCAATCAAAGCTGGAATGCTCGTTGTGACTAATCTACGCTTTGTACAACAGTTATGAGCCCGGGAGGCTAGCCACAGCGGCAAAAGCCTGTAACTTCCGAAATCGCGCAGAGACCACTGTTCGAACCCCAGTAAATACGTGAATAAAAAAGAGTGCAAAAGCAAGGACTGAGTCACTAAAACCCCGGAATAACATTTCATCCGGAAGATTCCGTATAAAATGGGGGGTGTGTTGTATAGAAAATATAAGCCCTGTTGCCTTAGGCCCCTAGTGTAGGGACCTTACATTTTGTAGGTCTTTGGCACAGTGGTTTAGTTCAACATCTCTTTAAAGCTACTTACTATAATAAGAGTTCTTAAGTAAGTAGTAAAAGATATTATACTTAAAGATAGCTAGGCTAAGTAGCTAATTATTTATTTAACTATTATAGCTAATTGCTTTTATTTATATAGCTTCTTTTTATATTACTTTATAAGTTATTTACTACTAAAAGGCTATAATATCTCTATTATAAACCCTTTAGTAGCACCTTTAGTAAGTAGGAGGAGATTATATATACTATTAATAGATAGCAGTTACTAGCTGCTAGTTACTTAGATTTAATATCTTAACTATAATTAAGGTTAGCTTTATTAATTTAATATAATTAAGGTAATTGGATCATAAGGTTCAAGGCAGCAGCGCCGTATGACCTTGAGACTTGATTTTAAGGTTATTGTGTTTTTTGGCGTAGTGTATGACGCCTTGTATTGTGATATGCTGAAAATAAGCATTATATTGTGTTCTCTCATTATATGAGACCCTATTGGCTATACCTCGCGTATTGCTGCAGAGACATTTTAACTTTTCAATAATTAAGGTAAAGAATTTATAAATAATCTAGGCTTAGCTAGTTTCTTAATAATTTTATAATTATTAAGATAAGTATTTTAAAAAGATAAATAGATTAGAAAAGGTTAAAGTTATAAAGGAGTTATAGACCCTATTAGTTAAGCTTTTTATAGCTCTTTAGCTAGTTAAGTAATATATTTATCTTAATTAGAGTTACTTAAAATACTATAGCCTAAAGGTAACCTTATTAATTAAGTTTATTAAGACTTTAATCTAGCTAGAGACTTTATTATTAATACTTCTATAGCTTATTAGAATACCTAGATCCTATTTATTAGTTATTACTGGGTCAAAGCTATATAATTATTTACCACAGCTTGTCTAGGGGAGGAAAGAAAACCCGGGACCTCGATCCTCAGGGATAAAAAAAATACTTAGGTAGCTTAGTATAAGTCTAGGATATCTTTTGCTGAAATTATTTTGACACCCTACTCATGTCAAGGCCTGATGTTTTCTTGCTCCCTAAGGCTTGTTTCCCCCAGAATCGACATCAGCTGGTGGGGTGGAGTTTAGAAGCCATTCGCGCGGTCACAGGCCAGTCAGTATTCATGTCCTTCCTGCGACCCATCATCTGGCCAAAACATTCCATTGGAATTTAGGTGGGGGAAAGAAGAAAAAAGGGGACAGGAGGGGAAAAGAGCGACGCGGTTTAGACGCGTTGAGTGGCGTGTCATCGCGGATTAACGCGAACCGTGTCAACAGTGTTCCTCATTCGTAATAGCACTGTAGACAGAGCTAGGCGCTTATTGGACGCTGACACGCTGGCTGTCTGAGAGGCCACAGACAAAAGACACAAACAAGCAATGTAATTGATGACAATTCAGAGCCAACCAATTGACTTAAGCCTCGAAGGCTGGGGCAGAGAGATCGCGCTATATGCGCGCGTGTTACGCTCAGCTGCGATCCAGTCACTGAATTAGCTACATTTGCTCAAGATCACTGATATGTAGATGTGTAGCCACCTAGGATATGTCGATATATATCCGTAGATGCTAAAGGTGAGTGAAGCATGTCGTTCTCATGATCGTCAAACGATGAGGTCTGGACTAACTACTATCTAGGTAGCTGCGGAACGTCCCGCTTGTTTGTTATACCTTAGCTTGTAGACTGCTCCGAGACCGGCTCCGAAAATATTGATTATCCAGATACAAACAAAATAAAAACAAATGATCGTCTCACATCCGGGCAGCAGGCCTTACAAATATTCGTATGTATATTGCAGTGAATCAGCCTCAAATTTTATCATTCCCCCACTTCTTGTGTCTCGCACCCTTCTTATTGCACTGCCCATGTGCATGTTGTTGTTTTTGTATACGTCTAAGTCCTGCGCAAGGCGAATGTATGCGCTTCTTATTAATGACATTCATCATATGTAAGTCCTCATGTTTGTTATGGTTTACGTAGTTTGAGAGGCTAGTAGTATCAATTTCAAGGCGGCTATGAGATAATCATATGTACCTTGTCAAAGCTCCATTTCTTGTTGGGATTGAAATCGCATGCATAACATGCTATGTGTTTGGTGATGCTTTCTTCCAGTGTTGATACCTCTTTTCCTCACACCCGTTGAGAATGACGCAGCAGCTGACACCAAAGGCAGACAGATGCCGTGCCATGTGCTCGCCGGCACCAACCGAATACCCGGGTTACCTACCTATGTTGGTAAGTAAGGTAATACTGGGTATCATGAATCAAGAGGGGGGAATAGTAACAATATAGTTTCAACGGTCTTAAGAAGAAGAGGAATGGGGAAGAACAATTGAGCATCTATGGGTTCCATTGAGAAATAAAGCATCTGCCCATGACGAACAATAGCCATCCCCTCAATCGCGTGTCATTATGTTCAGGTCTATTGCGTTCAATAACAGAATCACGGTTCTTCTGCTATTATTTTGGTTGTTGTTATTGACCCGCGCGTTTCCTGGTCGTCCGCGGTCCCTCCTTGTCAAGCCCGTCCGGGGGGCACAGGGGGTTTGGTTCTGATGTCTGAGATATCTGATTGGCCACGCGGTTTCTAGCGCGCCATACGAACCCCAGTTCAACCTCCCTCCAGCACCAACAAGCAACAGCCATCCCTCACGAGAGCTGCGACCCTCTTCCCGCCACCCCTAGCGCATTTCTGCCCAGCATTACCGCACCTCACCCGCCCGCTTCAACCTCCGTCCTCCACTACTGCTGGCTCTGTTCGACTTGGATCTTGCACCTCACGCCTGATATCGTCAACTATCGCGTCGTGCATCATTACAGGCTTTCCCTTTTCGCTTTCTTCCAGTCGACGGCCATCGGTTCTCTTCAGCATAATATTACTTTTATCAATTAAGTACGAGCTCGCTTTGTTAACGTCATCGAGTATCGTGATCAACGTTTCCAGTTCCTGTCTGGGTTTCTGCGAGAATATCGGGACGATGCGATAAACGCCTTGCAACGAGCAAAGATTGATATTAGCTAGACGGTGCTTGGGACCGCGCCCTCACCGTCTCGCCTCGACTCTCTTTTTATACTCATCGCTTGACCAATATCAACCAAACGACGCTCCTACGACTGCCTCATAATCTGCATCTCTATACGCGCCCTCACCACCACCTGCTACAATAGCCCTTCAGTACCTCGACTGCAGACTGTATCGCCAATATCGCAACTATGGCGGCGCTCCCAGAAGCCGCGGGCATGGCTGCCTTGAATCATCAATCAGCAAAGCGAGCTATCGACGAATCCAAGAGCCATACCGCCACTCCTCGCTCATCTACACCTCCCCGCTCAGATCGCGCCCGTTTAGAACCCCGACATAGCCACGATAACGCACCAAACCGTGCTCTCCGCAGCAATGCAAGGAAGAGCGAAGGTGCCCGCGCGAGCCCTTTCGACATCGATGCCGTCGATAGTGCGCTGCTCCGAGAGTTTCAACGTCCGCAACGTGAGAGCACCCCAGGTGCCAGCCCTCATCGTAAGCGGCAGCGAATAAATGGCGATCGGTTTGTTGACCCTTTGCTTTGACCGTCGCATATGCTCATCATCCTGCAGATTCATTCCGACCCGCTCTGGCCAGGACCTGCAAGCAAGCTTTAGTCTGTTGCATGAGGATGGATCTCCTGCCACACCATCAAAACAAAAGAAACGTACACCGCATGGCGAGCTCCATTTTCAGAAGAGTATGTTGATTTCTAAATACCCTATCTAATTCAAATATTGACATGCAATGCCAGCGGAGGAAGCAAACCGGACCTTTTCCCACCTGTTACGTGCTGAGCTCTTCGAGAGCTCTGTACCACAAGCAGCTACCCCAACCCTCACCCCAACCCAAACTCTTCCTACAAGCTCTCATATTCCCACAAATGATGGTACGCGGGCTCACACTCCTCCCACAAATGCCACAGCTCCATCACTGCCATCATCATTAACACCTTCTACTCCCCACAAAAATCTCTTCTCGTACATGTCACCTCGACATCACAATCAGGTCGCGGGGCACCCTACTCCCTCAAAGACACCGCAAAGCCGGCATGGCCCCAACCTTGATACTCGGAGTGAGATTTACAGCTTGTCGCCAGTGCGGTTTGGAAGTCAACAAATGCTACTGAGTCCCAGACGTCAACCTAGGGCTGTCAGTAAGGTTCCTTACAAGGTTCTCGATGCTCCCGAACTAGCCGATGACTTTTACCTTAACTTAGTCGACTGGGGAAGTGCCAACATTCTCGGAGTTGGCCTGGGCTCCAGTGTGTACATGTGGAATGCGCAAACTAGCAAAGTCAACAAGCTCTGCACACTCGATGATGACACTGTCACAAGCGTTTCGTGGATTCAAAAAGGCACGCACCTTGCTATAGGAACGGGCAAAGGCCTTGTACAAATCTGGGATGCGGAAAAGGCTCGCAGGCTACGAACAATGACCGGACACACAGCAAGAGTAGGTTCTCTCGCTTGGAACACGCACATTCTCACATCTGGATCACGCGATCGGTTGATCTATCATCGGGATGTACGGGCCCCGGATCAGTGGCTGAGGAAACTGGTCGGCCATAAACAGGAAGTCTGTGGACTCAAATGGAATTGCGAAGACGGTCAACTAGCGAGTGGTGGCAATGACAACAAGCTCATGGTCTGGGATAAGCTCTCGGAGACACCGCTTTGGAAGTTCTCAGATCACACCGCAGCCGTCAAAGCAATATCGTGGTCGCCGCATCAGCGTGGCCTTCTGGCTTCTGGAGGTGGCACCGCAGACCGTCGCATAATATTTCACGACACGGTTAAGGGCTCAGTCATCAACGAGATCGATACAGGCAGCCAGGTTTGCAATATCGCTTGGTCGAAAAACTCAAATGAAATCGTATCCACGCATGGATACAGCCAAAATCAGATTGTTGTCTGGAAGTATCCTTCCATGACCCAGGTGGCCAGCCTCACAGGCCACACCTATCGTGTGCTTTACTTGGCTATGAGCCCAGATGGCCGAACAATCGTGACTGGCGCTGGAGATGAGACCTTGAGATTCTGGTCCACATTCGGCCGCAGACCCGGGACCCGAGAAGACGGAGATAATGGAGGTCGGCTTGCCGACTTGGCCGTTATTCGCTGAGTCTTCCAGCTGATGACGATCAGGGGTTATCTTACACCATTTTTTCGAGTTGCTCAGAAGCGTTTCGATATGTTCACTCTAGATTATGACCATATTCCATATGGGATACGCATTTTTACTACAGGCACAGTGCAAAGAGTTCCTGGAACTCTTGAAAGTCGCATATTGTGCGCTGCAAATTCATACCCCCCAAGGCTATTGCATTATGCATTTATTGGCGTTGTATCAGGACTCACTCGGTGCTTCAGTGGGCTAGGGAAGGCGGTGTTGGCAGGATTGCTTTACTGGTTTTTGGGACTTTGGGGTTTGTGACGGATCATGACACCCCATTTGGATGAAAGGATGGGTTTAACGATGGAAAGGGACCTCTCTTTACCCTTCAGGCAGGTAAAGCGAGCAAGCGGGCGAGCCTTAGCGATTGTTTTCTATTTATTTTGGCCATTCGGCCCGCACAGCACAGCGGATTGCCCTATGGGAAGGTAGATAGATAGATGCCTGATGAATATGAATCTGACGGGGGCAAACCTCCTCGTTCAAGTTCAGCGACCAGACTTCCCCTAATTATGGTGATCCTCAGGATCAAATGCTGTTTACGTTATGCTAGTCTGCATATGTTCGTTTACGCCGACAATGATACGCAACTAAGAAAAGCTGTCAAAGTAACACAATAGTTTGGGGGTATCCACAAGTAGTATTTTATCTTTAGGTGAGAATCAATTGACAGGTAAAGGTTCAGTGAACGCTAGTAACATCGCATTGCTTAAACATCACAAACCATTAATGGAAAAAAGGTAAGTAAGGAGGATCTCATCACATAACCCGTGCCACTACAAAGGCATGCGCGAATGTATGATTCTTAATTTATCGACCAAGCTCAACGCGTTCGTCTGCCGCGTGTTGTGTCACCTGAATTCCCAGCAACTCCAGTAGCAGAAGAGCTTCGTGTTTCATCTAGAAGAGGGATTTTGTCTACACTAACAGGCCGGTTCACATCGTCTTTAGACAGAGACGTTCCCTCCATCAAGTCCTTCTCTCGATTAACCTCATTCATGGATGGAATCTGGCCAGTAGATGCTGAGGTAGCCGCTCCCTGTTGAGCTTGGCGAGGGATAGAGGATGCATCGGGTCGGGGATGTAGCGGAGGCGATAGTGGCACGTATTCGGGAGAATTTTGCCATTGAGCCACCTCGGCCTTCATAGCCTCTAGCTCTTTCTGGAAGCGCACCCCAAATACATCGATATAGTATGTGGCGCCATTATAGATACTCCAAGTAAAGACCGCCATAAGGAAGCCTGCAGAAGCCCAGCGGCTCAGGAACCATAAGGGGCAAGGGAGCATAGTCAGAAGAGCATATGAATACTGAATCATCATGAAGGTTGCTTCTTGCATGTGCTCTGGTTGTCGGAGTACAAACTTTCCCAGCCAGGTTTTGGCATATGATTTCTTGAGCCAAGTGAACGAGGTTGGCCGACCAGCTGCAATCTTGTCTCTTCGGCGCACAGTGATGAAAACGTAGTACAAGACCTGCCAGAAGATATAGGGCAGGGAACTCCAAGCAAGCATCGAGACTACATTGGCATATGCGGTTGGGGAGCCTGGAGGGGAATTCTTGATGGTCCAAATTGCAGGGAACCGATCTTTCTGCTCATCGGGCGAAAACAGGTGAACGATGCAATGCAAGGTCGCACATGGCATGATGTGGATGAACAGCGACGTAACTTTGTCGAAACTGTGGAAGACTAGTGAATTGCGCCACATGATAATGGCGACTGCGTTGTTACCAAAAGCCAGGCAGTATGAGGCGGTAAAGAGACGCTTCGAGCCGGGAAATATCCATATCGAGAGAGCCAGTAGCAGGTTGGTGAAGTAGCAGAGGTCTGCGAGGAAGTAGTGGTACCCACGTCGATGATATGTGAAGAATCGAATCGGCATGAAATACAAGAGTTGTACGGTGTACCACAAATGAAAGTATTCTGGGTATGCGCCAATGAGGTATCCGCTGACGAAGATGTTCATAACACCAAAGATAAAGGACACCTTTTCTCTGGCACTGATAACCTTTGTATCGTTCCATCGTCTCCCGAGCTTATCGACACGGCGTTGCATCTGTTTGCGGTACCGATCGAGCTGTTCATCAGCCTCGGGGACCCGGCGTCTCCACTCCTCAACCATCCGATCCCGAGCAGATTGTGTCTTGGTCTTGATCGCCTCCCTGGAACGCCTGACCTTGTCCGTCTGCGCTGAGATGCCCTTCTGTAGCTTCTCGAGCTGCTGGGGGAGAGCAAAGTTGTCGAGAAGTTCAAGCACAGATAGGCGATCAAGAGGTGGAAGGCCATCCCAGTCCTCATGGTTGGAACTGCTACCAGAAAAGGACGGGTTTCTCGAGTGCATCGAGCCTCTGGGCGTTGTGGCACCCATCATTGGAGTGTCAAGAAGGGCGGAGTCGGCGGGCGGGTTGTTCGGAGACGAAGGAGCTTCATGATCAGGCGTGAGGATGATCTCGCTATCGGTTGAGATATTGTCGGATTTGAGGCCTTGGGCAATACCCGAGGCTCCCTTTGTATCGTCATCCATGATTCGGGCGCTTCTTCCAAGTTCACGTGCTGAGAGCGATGTATAAGTGGTTGCTTTAGTCTTGGTAAGAAATCTGTGTCAGCTGGGCAATACAGTATGAGAGTAGAGGCAGTACTCGCCAAGGAGGGAATACTCACGACAAAGAGGAAGCGTGGCAAAGCAGCAGGAGTAGAGGGTACCCAGTGCAAGGGAGTGCGACACAGATACTTATATAGGATCCTGAGACAAGCTCTGTTCTGCGGACAGGGAGCAGGTAGCTAGCGGATCATAATAGTGTGTCACTTGGGGCTGGATCAAGGGATCGGGTGATTCGAGAAGCAGATAATAAAAGGGACCTATTCAGGTTGAAGATAAGGCAAGACCAGACGAGATGAGACAGACAGATTTGAGCTAAATTGGGGTAGTGATAAGAGGAAGTGGAAGAAAGGTTTGATTGAGTCGAGGTGAAACCAAGAGAGAATACCAGCGGTGACGGAACATGGATGCACGTGGGAGGGATAGGTACGGTAGGTACTAGGTATAGTTACAGTTAGTACCTAGAATGCGAATGATATGAAGCAGGCAAAGCTCACCAAGGTAGGGTATTCATTCAGTCGTCAGTCAGAGCTGGCCCTGCTAAAAACAAACACAGCAAAGAGTCCCCTAAGCTGAGGCCAGACTTCCTGAGTTTTGTTACCCCCCCTAGGCTGGATGGACCCCGGGACCGATGATGAAATGTAGGTAACTAAAATGACTGGGCTGAAAGCTTGCTTGTTGGGGAAGTGGAGACATTTGCACATGCACTTACGCTAGGAACAAGAGTGCATGTTCGTATCCCAAAGCATTACCTACCTACTAAAGGAACCGTGGTGGAAGGTAACTAGAAGTAACAAAGAACTAATCATTATATGTTAGAGATAGGTAGCTAAAGAGTATTACAAGTTACTCCTCCAAAGCGTATGGAAGGTTGACAAGTGAAGTTCAGCTTAGAATAGTATAAAATATATCTCTATTCCCTGAACTACGAGGTACTGTACGGACATGCCACCCAAGTCGACTATCCGCCCAGATATTAAAATAGGTAGCATCCATCAAACAAGCATTTTGCTTCCAGGAAAGATTTCCCTCCCACTGCCATGCAACTTGGTAAGTTGTTGCATCATCATACATCCTCGTCACCTCCAAAAGGTATTGAGGCACTATAATGAAGAGACTTTGCTGTTTGGTACTCATTTGCGTTGTATCCTGTATGCTAATGGCCTTCCAAAACCTGGCTGATCGACTCTACACGCATATGGCACTGCGCTTTGGTCTTTACAGAGTCTCGAGTCCCAAGGTGCTAAGATAATGTAATCATGTGGTTTGATTTCAACCTTTTGTTTCGACGTTGCGTGGTGATTCCTCGGGACCTAATTGGTTATGAATGAACACTAGACCACATATCGCATTGCATTATCCTGGTCTTAACCTGCCTGCCTGCCTGTCCTGCCTGTCCTGCCTGTCCTGCATCCATCACCTGGTACGTGTCGCTTGTGTCCGATGGAAGCATTTGATCTGGTGAACACTACTTACCATGAGACGGTGCTTAAAGGTTTCATCTTGAAGCACTAGAGCAAGATTGAATGCCTGAGGCAACAAGGAGCCGCTTCCTTTATCGAAACGGTAGGGTCTTATTTGATTGGTCTGAATTAAGGTCCCGCATCTGCGGGTGCAATTGCTAAAGGTAGCCCGACTCAAGTACAATACCGGAAACCTACTCCAAACTCAAGCCGAGTCGCGCGACGCGTTACCTTTCATTTCAACTTTTCTGGCACACGCAGAGATTTGACTATCCGTCACTTATTCTCGTAGTCGATAATGCATGCTATTAGCTGCACTTTGTCTTATCTCGCAACGTAACTCGGCCTCTGTTGCGCTTACCATTCACGCGCTCCTGATTCCGGTTTTATTCGTTTGCGCGATTCGTTTGCGCAATTGAGCCCCGGCCACCACTTTGACGCGCCCTCACTCAACACCACGGGTTGAGCTCAAGACCAGGCGTGACCCCTCTAATCTACCTTAGCATTGCATTCTCCGGTCACGACCACAACACCGTCCGCTCTCTTTTCCTAGATACCCGGCCGTGCTGCCCCACGACCTCATCATGGGCAAACTTATTCGTCTGGAGTTGTTCAGTATGTTTTCCCTCACGCGTAATCTCAGACGAGACGATCGCCATCTAAGCTAACCTGCGCTACAGACTTCAAATCGTACAAAGGGCATCATGTTCTTCTCTTCGGAGACTCATACTTCACCTCTATCATTGGACCCAATGGATCCGGCAAGTCTAACTCGTATGCCGCTTCTCCCGCTCTCCAGTGTGCCTCTCTAACATAGCTCTAGCATGGATGCCATATCTTTCGTCCTGGGCATCAAATCCTCACATCTACGCTCCGCCCACCTCAAAGACCTCGTTTATCGCGGACGAGTCCTAAAAACGGCCAAGATCAATGATGATGGTTCTGCGCAGACCAATGGCGACGCAAACGGTGACGCTGATGGTAACGATAAAGCCTCCCGTGGCGACCCCAAAACGGCATGGGTCATGGCTGTGTACGAAGACGATGCTGGCGAGGAGCAGAAATGGAAGCGCTCCATCACGAACCAAGGAGCCAGCGAGTACCGAATCAACGATCGCGTTGTCACAGCCCAGCAATACAACGAGTCTCTTGAGAGCGAGAACATTCTTATCAAGGCACGAAATTTTCTCGTGTTCCAAGGAGATATTGAGGCCATTGCTTCGCAATCCCCTCAGGATCTCACGCGCCTGATCGAACAAATTTCGGGAAGTCTTGAGTACAAGGCAGAATATGAGAAGACGCAGCTCGAGGCTGAACAGGCTGCCGAGAACCAGAACTTCCAGCTCCATAGACGACGTGGCATCAATTCGGAAATTAAGCAATACAGGGAACAGAAAAAGGAAGCAGACAACTTCCAGAACAAGACTGATGAGCGCGATGCGGCAATAGTTACACATAGTTTGTGGAAACTATACCATTTCCAGAAAGCCATGGAGGATTCGTTTGCCGCTATCCAGGATCATCAGGAAAACCTCAAAGAACTGCGCCGCAACGTGGAATCTTTTGAGAAGAGGCTTGAAGCGGCCAGGAAGGAACAGGCTGCCGCTCACAGGCAAGTCGCCCGTTTAGACAAAGAGATCAAGGCCAAAGAAAGAGATATCGAGGATAAAGAGAACAGTCTTGTTCCCATCGAGGAGAAGATCAATGAATCTACGCAGGCAGTTAAAACACTTCAGGCTGCGATCGCCAAGGCCACTAGGGAACGTGACGAGCAGGCCGAAGTTGTTCGCCAGGTCCAGAAGGATATCGAAAGCGTAGAGAAGGCCCGTCAAGTTTTCGAGAACGACTACAAAGAACAAATGAAGAAACAAGGTCGCGAGATCAGCGATGAGGATCGTCGAGAGTACAACAGACTGCGCACTCAGCTCATGTCCAGGACCGGTTCTAATCAGGCCAAGCTTGAGAACCTTGACCGGCAGCGCAAAGCAGATGAAGTCACCGTCAATAATCTGAAAGGCAAAGTCGATAGCATTGCGGCAAGCATCGAAAAGATTGAGGCAGAACTATCGAGCATCGAGGAACGCAGATCTGCAGCGCAGGCGACCTCTAAAGACCTCTCGCAAGAGATTGAAGCTAAAAAGAAGGAGTTCAATAAACTCCAATCAGAACGCGTCAGGACCAATCAGAAGCGAACTGAGCTTGAGGAGAAGCTCGAGGATGTCGCTAGAAAGCTTAGAGAAGCTGATGATGGTCGGCGCCAGAACGACAGGGAAGCTAGGATAAAAGAGATGGTGACCTCCTTGAAGCGCATGTTTCCAGGTGTCCGTGGTCGAGTCGGTGACCTATGCAAACCCAAGCAGAAAAAGTATGATGAAGCTGTCATTGTGGCACTTGGAAGAGACTTCGATGCTGTCGTTGTCGACTCCGAGAAAATCGGTGTGGAATGTGTTCAATACCTCAAGGAACAAAGATTTCAGCCCATGACATTCATCCCTCTGGACAACATCAAGGTCAACGCAGTCAACACAGCCGTCAAGGGGTTTTCTGGCGCTCGGCTTACGATTGATATCATCGACTTTGATTCTTCTGTTGAGCGTGCCATGTCGTATGCATGTGGAAGCTCTGTCGTGTGTGACACTCTTGATATTGCCAAGCACATTTGTTACGAAAAAAAGATCCCCGTCAAAGCTGTGACATTGGAAGGTTACATCATCCATAAAGCAGGCCTGATGACAGGTGGTCGTGGACCCGAGTCGAAGAGTAAGAGACGTTTCGAGGAGGCAGATGTTCAGAATCTCCAGCGAATGGCCACCAAGCTTAAGGATGAGATTGACCGACTACCCAAGGCTGACCGCCGGGGCTCACAAGAAGAAACCCTTCAGATTGACCTGTCCGGACTCGAAAGACGGTTGGCAGCCGTCAAAGACGAACTGGCAGCTTTCAACAAGAACCATGCTAGCAAGAAACGTGAGCTGGACAACCAAAGGAGGCAGCTTCGAGAGCTCGAGCCCAAATACCAAGAACAGGCATCCCAGCTTGAAAGCACCACTGCCACGTGCGAAGAATTTCGGAATGCTATCGCACGAGTTGAAGATGAAGTGTTTGCAGATTTCTGTAGACGACTCGGTTATAGCGATATTCGCAGCTACCGTGACTCGCAAGGCAAGCTGGAGCAGGAGGTCTCTGAAAAGCGCAATGAATTCGATGTACAAAAGCAAAAACTGTCGAGTCGACTCCAGTGGGAGCAGCAACGTCACGAGACTGCCACTGCACGAATCGATCGCAACCAAGCCCATGTCCGAAAGCTAAGAAACGATATCAAGACTTATGCAAGAGAGAAGGATGCGATTGAGAATGCGATGCGCGAGGAGCAGGAAGAGTTAGAAGCTCTTCGCGAGGCACTAGATGAGAATAAGTCAGAGCTCACCGAAAAGAACCAGAAGGTGTCAGAGGCCAAGCTCGAAGTTCAAAAGCGGTCAAAGGATATCGAAGCTCATCTGAAAGATATCAACTCACTTGAAACCGTGGTTCAGAAGAACAGCGCCAGCAAAGCGGCATTACTTCGACGATGCCGACTAGAGCAGATCCGCATTCCGCTTGCGGAGGGCACACTGGAGAATCTACCCAATGACGACCGTCTGCTTAACCAGGACCCAGATGCCATGGACATAGATGATGAGGAGGACGACGAGGAGATGATGGGCATGGCACTTGATGATCACGGCATTACCATTGAATTTAGTGGACTTGATGAAGAACTTAAAGCTGTAAGGACTGAGTTTTTTATTTATTTTTTAAGTCAGTTTGTGACAACGCTAACACTATGCAGTCGGATGACCCGAGTGTTGAAGAAGGTCTATCAGAGAAGATTACGAATCTGACATCGGAGCTCGAGAAGTTGAACCCCAACATGCGAGCAATGGAAAGGTTAGAAAGCGTCGAGTCCCGGCTGAGAGTCACAGATCAGGAGTATGAAGACTCAAAAACAGCGGCACACGAGGCCAAAGAGGTTTTCAACCAGGTCAAGCAAAAAAGATATGACCTCTTTAACAAGGCCTTCAGCCATATCCAGGAGCAAATATCACACGTATACAAGGATCTCACCCGGTCAGAAGCATACCCTCTTGGTGGTCAAGCCTATCTGGACATCGAGGAAGACACGGACATGCCCTATCTGTCCGGTATCAAATATCATGCCATGCCGCCTCTCAAGCGTTTCAGAGATATGGAGCACTTGTCTGGAGGCGAAAAGACAATGGCAGCACTGGCACTTTTGTTTGCTATTCACAGCTACCAACCTAGCCCCTTCTTTGTTCTCGACGAAGTGGACGCCGCTTTAGACAACGCCAACGTGGACAAGATCAAGAAGTATATCAAGGACCACCGTGGTCCCGGCATGCAATTCATTGTGATCAGTCTCAAGGCAGGTCTGTTCCAAGACAGTGACAGCCTGGTAGGTGTTTACCGAGACCAGGAGGTCAATAGTTCAAGAACCCTTACTCTAGATGTGAGTTTTCCTATGCTACAGACCTTGACAATTTCTGACTAACATGGAACAGCTGCGGCAATATGTGTAGGTGAGGCTTAAAGCAGTTAGAATCTTTGTGATTATTCCTCTCGGACCTGAAGGGGAGAGTTGGGTGTCTGGCGCACGTCATCGTGGAAGAGGCATGGAATTTCGTATGGGCCAATGAAGGCATTCTGTCATTCAGCACCGGAACACTCAGTTAAGCATGAATTATACAGGCCTAATGAATATTAAGTGACGAATCTATTCATTCAAGTTGTTTAATCTTCAACTTATCTCCGACTTTTGTGGCTGCCACTATATAGGCTTCTGTTGAATAGACGTAGGAAAGCAGTCAAACAAAGGCTCTACTTTATGCTAATGCCCGATTGGCTTGCTTGGCGTTAGAGCATTGCTTTGTAGTGTCGGATGAATGTGGCTATTGAGGCATCTCAAAGGAGTGCTCATGGCAGAATGATGGTTCCCATTCTCAACTAACTAGGCAACTAACTGACTGACAAACTGCCTACCTATTTCAACCTGCATCGTGACCACCAGGATCCATGGAAGTCTTGATTGCTATTATTGTCGTCTGAAACTCTTTCTTTGCCTCGTACCTAGTTACCCTATGAGTAATAGGTACTGCAGGCAGTTAGGCAGACAGCTGTGACTCTTTTTTATATAAGAGATTCTGATTACGTCATCAAACCTTTAATTTATACCCCTGCACATGATGTTCGCGATCACATTCTCGCATTAAACCAACATCATCATGGATCTCGCAATCACACTTATCAAGTCCGTTGCGCGGGCGTTCTACGAAACCCGCGACATACTTGTGATTGATGCGCTTATTCTTCATGAGGCGTGAGTATGACTACTACACTCCTGTAGTGGAAAAGTGCTTGCTTGCTAACCACAGTGTCTTGCTAGGCTTCGAGACGATGATTTGGCCTACTTGATGTCTACCAACACAAAGGAACTCCATAAGATATGCGGAAAGCTACGTGAGGATCTATTCTTGGTGGTGTATGTGAAGGGAATCCTCGCCGAATAGCTCTTGACTGACTGGACCCGGTGCAGACACACACGATCAGAGCTGCGAGAAGGCAACCCAAGACCGAGCAACAAAACATGGTATTACATCGATTACCGAGCCACAATAGACGCCATCAAATGGCGCGTTTATACTATCGATAAAGAAGTACAGGGTACTACGCAAGTCGCGAGCGAGAAAAAAGAGTACTTTTGCTCATTTTGCAAAGCAGAATGGACGGCGATGGAGGTCTTGGACAACGTTGGCCCGGAAGGATTCTTATGCCATCGCTGCTCTCATGTTCTGACCTTTGAGGCCGACCGGACATCGACTGGTCACGAGCAGTCAACGCGACTCAATGACCAGTTCAAATTCATCAGTGAACTGCTTCCCAAGATCGATGCCGTCCACATTCCTGAATGCGATTTCGATCGCGCATTTGCTAAAGCACGCCCGGTGAAGCGCGACGAAACACACCAGCGCGCTCAGACTACTGCAGTAGACTCTGGCGCAAACCGACCTATGGCGGTCAAGGGCTTGACCAACACAGGGCCACAATCAATTGCAGTTAACATCTCAACATCGGATGGCCCTACAGAAGCCGAGAAGGCGGCAGAGCAGGCGCGCAAGGAGCAGATAGCCAAGCAAAATGCGCTGCCATCATGGATGTCTAATAGTACAGTCACCGGGGAGTCCTTCTCAGCAAGCGCTGCCCCTGGCACTGCATCAGTCGTCAAGAAGGAGTCCAGCAAAGATGCCGGCCCAGCAGCACCGGCCGTGGCCAATGCTCAAATAGACGACATATTCGAGAGGCTCAAGGCGGAGATAGCACAAGAAAAATCAGAGGAGGAAGAGGACGACGAAGAAGAGGAAGACTTATTCGAAGATGTCCCTGCCGCCAAGAAAGTGAAACTGGCTGGACCAGATACTCACGAACAAAAAGAAGACGAAGACAGCGAGGAGATAGAGTTCGAAGACGTTTAGAACCCATGAAATTGTCCAGTAATGGTCAGACTCCTTGTTCTTGTGCATAAATAGCCACTCTATCATCTAATATATTCTTGTTCTAATTCCAATTCCTGTCTAACCTTACCAAGCCCGGCCATGCTTTTGGATATAAAAAAAAGGCCAATGCTATGCCCGAGGTATCAATACTTGCCCAAGCACATGTTTGAACGCCCCATTGTATGCCGGTAAAAAAGAAGTCGCTTTCATGATGTTTACACCGATCCTTAATAAAATCCAAGTCGTTCATTTCCGGTTTTCCAATACTGCACGTCACCTTGCCGTTTCTACGCCGCGTCGCATCTCGAGTTGAGATGTCTTGCATGTTCGTGGCAACTTGGCCAACGGTAATTCGGTGTCATCAAGAGACGAGCATGAAATCTCAGACATGCTACGCTTCAAGCCTGTCAAAATTCCAACGATGTTGCCGGCGGGCGGTGACTCGTCACCTTCATCGCCATGATCCCTGGACGACGGGTCTTGCTCGTCCTTTTTGTCGAGTACGCCATCGCGCTCCCATGCGGACTCTAGCCCATCCAGATAGACTGGGGACCTCTTCAAGAAGTTCCACGATAAGGAGTCATGCTCCATTGCAATATATAATGAGTCCATCTTGCCACTAGCATCCAGCACGGCGCAGTGTTGCTTAAGGAACGCGCGGTCGTACGGACCGTGGATAAGCCTGGCCTCCAGGGGTCGTAACATTGGCAAGCCTTGTAGGCGCTCAGCATCGCAAAGCTTTGCTTTCAATGGAACCCACGGCCGTCCTTTGAGTAGGGGTTCAAATGCTCGTGATACAGCCTCTGTGACAGACTTGGCATCGTCTCCTTCCACTGCGAGCATACGATGAAGTCCACGGGACAGACATCTCTTGTATGAGGTTGTATCCTTTTCAAATGGGAAGGGTGTGTCCTTGGAAGGCATCAAGGACACATGCACTGTCCATGACCTTGCACGTTCGGTTGAAGCGGTAGGCTTTATCGACAAGTTGTGTGTTGAGTTCAACGGCAGCTGTGAGGGGACAGTGGTTGTGGGCGAGAGATGAAAGGTGTTAACGGTGGCATCGCTTGGATCTGGGTCTTGGGGAGGTGACAACAAAGGCTCAGCACTCTCCAACTTTTCGATCCTTTCTTCCAAGCATTCGTCGCTATCTAGCAGCTCAAGTTGACGATTGCGCAAATCGTCAACTTCGCTCCCTGTCCTTGCCAGCTGTTCGCCTTGTGATCGAAGAGTGTGTTCCAAGCCTTTAATCTGTTGCTGCAATTGTGTAACAAGCGCCCATGCAGCAGATGCGTTGCGGTATGAGCCTTTGAGTTCAACATCGGTGTCGTCCTTGTTCTTCTCGACCGTCTCTTCCAGCTCGCTGATGCGACGAACAACATGAGAAAGTCGATCACGGTCTTGTGGGTTCGCGAGTTCTTCCAAGGCCCGTACTCGCTGTTGAATCGCATCGATCTCGGACTTGTTAGTGCTTGGTGTTGGGGTATCGGCATTGGCGACGTGAAAGCAGGATAGATGACCACAGTTGCAAGTGGCGCCAGGTAAAGATCCGTCGTGATCGAACCCCATGCAGCCGCACCGCTGACCCTTGAGCTCAGGTATCATGAGGATATAGCGACATTGACCCTTTGGTAACTGAGACTCGTCGGGCTGCGGCGTCGAGGCCGGTGGGGGAGAGCGAGAGGGTGAGGGTGACATTAAGTTGCGTCAAACCAAGATATCGAAGAGAGGAATCGAGGTTGAGATAGGTCATCCATGGAAATGTCGGTGGCAGTAGGAGCCTGATATGGACAGAATGGGTACGGATGGGTATGAATCGGTACGGGGTAGTCTCTTAGATATGAGAGATGGAGCACGGAAGAAGAAGAAAAAAACAACAACAGCAACCTGTACAGCATGGCATGGCATGGCAAGGCAGGGCAAGGTAGGCGGGCGGCTCTAATCATAAAGCAGGGCGATGTCGAGATTTGAACCCCCAGGGATGTTGAGGTTGTGTGATTCCGTCTGGCCGCGTTAGGACGGTACCTAAGTCCAGGCGGGTGTACCTGAAAACAGTGGCATAATACACGTGAGAGGCTGTAGACTGTTAACGGTTTCTAGGTATATCCAGGGTCCGCTTTTGAGACGTTATCATCCGCTCTCGTCTCGCCATCAAGACAACCCACGAATCTTAGACCGGCTGCGCCCGCAGGCCGGCTGATGGCATCACAAACTCCCACGTTGAAGACCCGCAGGTGGTCATGGCACCACAAGCCGTCGATTATAGACAGTGGGGGTTAGCCGTGGCTAACAGTGACTGCTTGAGGTACATGCCCAGTAACACCGAGAGGATAAAAGCAGAGATTGCCCATGTCCACGCCCATGACCACCATGATCAACAATCTCCTCCATGTATTGTACATAGGTAGAGCCATGGAACGCGGTGAGAACAATCACAACTCCAGTCCATTGCCAGAAGAAATCTAGGTCCACGCTAGACCACGGGGAACTCAGGGGATGCGGTAGAGTCCCAGCTAAGAGAAGATAGCGCCGTTATCCTGTTGGTCTGTTGTCAAGTTACAATTCTTCGCAGTGTCGTACTGTATGTATGTAGACGCAGGACCCTCAAACCAAGTTATCAAATCTTGGTTACATACCTGGCGCAAGGCGCGCTGTTTTCTTGTCTTCTCTTGGGGGACCCCTGGCCTGGAACCCATGAGAAGATATCCCACATCAGAGTCCGATTGATAAACAAAATGTCTCAACTCTGACATGAAAAGCTTGGCTGATGCCGCTGATCGTGCCGCACCCTTTTACTAGTTCCTATTGGCCCTTGACGCTTGGTCCCTGAAGCCCTCGAGTTCTGATCAAGGCCGAGACGGAGAGGGAGACTATCAAGAGGCAGAAAGTCTAGTCGAGTCAAGTTGAGTTGGAGGGCGGCCACGCGATCTGTTACGGGCGGGCGCAAGACTCAAGAGTTGATATCAACCAGGGCCCTTGCGCAATGATTGTGATCGTGGCCGGAATCGCAATGGTGATTGATGGAAGCATCTGCATGGGGTCTCACAGATTAGCAGACCTCCTCTGGCTGGTCCACCCCCACACCCTCTTTGTTGCCAAGCCTGCCACTTTCTTTGGACGGGAGTGACAAGATTTGACTCTTGGGAGGTAGTTCCCGCACCCGTACCCGTCCATTAACCATGAATGGCCCTTGGCCCTCGCCTACTCGCCATACCTCTGTACTCAGTCACCTCTCCGGTCTGGCGGGCCCTGTTCCGTAGTTGCTACTGTAGCTAAATAATAGCGGGAGGGACCTGATGCCAATGGGCGGGAGGGCAAACCCGTCATCGGATTGGATAACCTTGTTGGTGTAGGTACCTATCCATCAGGTAGGTACTTACTTTAGAAGAGGGAGCCCCCAAAATGCGGTCGAGAAAAGTGAGATGCTCTTGACTCGTTGCATGAGATGACCTCTTCCTCCATGCCCCTGCTCGCCCTGGTCCCAGGTGTTCCAGATATCGGATGCATGTAAGTTAAGACGTCGTACGTGGTACGGTATGTATGTATGTAGCCTTATCGGCGCCTACTGTTGATGCAAGGTTATCGACCAAGTTGCCCGCACGCATGTGATCCCTCCCCAGGTTCTGATCAGAGGTTGGTGATACCTTGCAAACCATAGAGCTTCACATTGTCCTACGTGCGCGTGTGTCACTGTGTGTGTGCAGGACGGGCATGGACCTCCAAATTGAACATCGGGGCCGGTTGGAACCGGTGAGATTGTCCAAGGCCCCATCTTTGCTATGTATGGGTCGTGCCAAATTCATCTTCAACCCTGAGACGTAGCAATTGAAAACAGCCTGAACTGTAAGGTAGGTAGGTACATACATATCATGTACGTAACAGCCATCAGGGTGGGTTGTGTGCTGCAGCAGCAGCAGCAGCAGCAGCAACAGCACAGCAGAAGTAAGAATGCCTTGTCCCTTAGGTAGCTCTACTGTATATACATACCTCAAGGTGGTTAGCGGTGGGTTCTGGAGGAATTCTTTGCCCACGTGCAGTCTCTTGGGGCAGTGGAGGCAACTCCTTGCCACCTGCGAACTACCAATGCATGCGGTAACTACTGATTGAGTGATCTCGGGCCTGTATGTTGCAAGCCGTGACTTTGACCAGCGACACGACGCACCTCGAGTTGCTGCTACTCGTGAACAACTATGGGTAATTTCGGAATTGCTGTCAACTCCCTGTTAGGCACTTACACCAAATGCCTGTCTCTTCTCAAAGGCTTCCCTAAAGATGAGGATGCGGGGCCACTGAGTGAGACTCGCTCAACACTGAGCATCTCACTTCGATCTGACAGGGCTCGAGTACGTCGAGAATATGCTTCGCGACTTTCACAAGATGGTCCTCGGTTTGAAAAAGGTGATGGTAAGTCAGTTCTATCTGCATGAGTTGCATATGTATAAAAATGTATGAGTTGTTATTCTGAAGCCTGTCCCAGCTCCTGCACGATCAGCTCTTAGGCGCATTGTGAGGAAACTCACAAACACCCTGGCTGACGTAGTCCGCTCATTTCATGACCCGAAAGGACAGCCGATCAATTGCGAGTCTCTTCTAGCTCTATCCACAGGCTCAAGTCTAGACGCCGTTCGCGCCATGAATGACTTGTCAACCAGAGTAGGATCAACATCAAGTTCCAGTTCACGGGGTAGCATCGTGAGCAGAGGGCGACAGAGATCCCGCCGTCATAGCCAGAAAACCGGAACCAAGTCTAAGAGACGGTCAACAGAAGAGCGGTCTAAGCGTGACAAAACCAAGAGCAAGAAGCCTACGAGCCATAGCCGGAGACAGACGTCCTCCGATCGGCGGCATCATCAACATGGTTCCAGAAGCCGGCACTCGCCGGAAATAAAAGGGCCTCATAACCGAATCTCCATAGTGACCATTGCTTCGGATTCAACCAAGTTGGGAGAGATCAGGCGGCGCTTGTCGAAGCAGATGCCTTTGGAGGAATATGAGAATAGGGTCGCTTATCCATTGTATGCCTATCATGCCCAGGAGGCACCAGTGCGTAAGAAATGGTGGAACCCTTTCAGGCGCTGATGGCTGGCGAAAGCTACTTTTGACTTGGATTTAATGTATATGATACCCGATACTATATATGAATATTGTTTCTTGGTGGTCTACTCTTTGAATGTAGTAGCTGTTACTCCTTCGGCTTGAGATCTTGATCCCATTACGCACACCAATGAAAGAACACCCTCGGCTGAGTCACTCGAGGGGACCGTAAAGCCCTCCTAGGTAAGGCAAAACTTATAAGAATGTAAATTAGGAGCTACCAGTATGAACACCATTTCATATTGTATACCTACACACAATGAGCTTGCCGGCTTTAGCTTGTTATTATCCATCCTGAATTCATACAGCCAAATTTTAAGACATAAATACTTACCTATCAACTTGCATTACGAATAGGGTCATTGAGGAAGAATCAAAAGTAGTAACGAATGCATTCAAAAATGTTGCATGATATTTTCTCGTTTTCCTTCATATATAAGAAACTACCTAGGTACCTACCTATACATAAAGGCCTTTCTTTATATTGACGAGTGAGTGGTCAAATATAGTATGAGTATACTTTCTACACTGTACAGGACACTGTTGAGGCTGCAAAGCCACAGAAAGAGCTTAGAATTATTCTACTGTGCCCCGCTGTCCAAAACTGCCCCGCCAGCATCACGACTGGACTAGACTGGACGGACAGACGAACACACGACAGGTCATCGCATTCAACACCTCATTTAGATCGACAACAACAACAACGAAAACGAACAAGATACAGCCGATTCACTCTCTGGGCTCGTCCCATTCCCTCTCCATCTAACGGTGTTGCTATCGACGTGACCCCTCACGGATATGCCTTCGTCTTGATAGCATCGCCATCATGCCTCAAGACCCTGCTGCCACCCTCAGCGCCTTATTGCGCCAATCCTCCGTCGAAGATCACGACGAGGCCCTCAAGATTGCCAACGCTGCCCTCAAGGCTAACAAGAACGACGTCGACAGCCAGCACATCCGTATCATCGCCCTGCTGAAGCTCGATCGATTCGACGATGCTTTGCGCGCCATTGCTGATGGCTCCCCCGCCCTCCACGCACGAATTGCCCTTGAACATGCCTATGCTCTCTACAAGACGGGAAAGCTTGACGAGGCTACTTCTGTCCTCCAGGCTTTCGGCCTAGAGAAGAAGAGGAGTCTACAGCATGTTGCCGCACAAGTCGCTTACCGTGCCGAGCGCTTTGATGAGGCTTGCAACATCTACAGCCGCCTACTCGATACCGACCCCGCGGATGAGGAGAACGATATCAGCATCAACCTTAGAGCCGCTTTCGCCCAGTCTAGTTGGCTGGGATACTCGGTTACTGACAAGATTTCTGTCCAAGACTCTGATGGATTTGAACTGTGTTATAACGCTGCATGTGCGCATATTGCCAACGGCTCCCTTGAGACTGCAGCCGATCTATTGCAGCGTGCAAGTCGATTATGTGATGCCTCCGATGACTTGACAGACGAGGACAAGCAGGCGGAAATGCGGCCGATTCTTGCACAGCAGGCCTACGTCTTTGCCAAGTTGGGCAAGCTCAAGGAGGCTCTCGATCTCTATAATTCTCTATCAAGCACAAAGTAGGTTTTATTGCAATTATGCTCAGAGCTGAACTGACTATCATGGACAGAGAAGAAGATCCCGACCTGGCACTAATAATTGGCAACAACCTGGTCACTTTGGAGCCAAAGGACGAGAACCCCTATCTTCTCGAGCGAAGATTCTCGACCCTGACGGCCAAGGCACGAAATGCCAAGCTCTTCCAGCACCAGTCTGATATCTTGCGACGCAACCGACTAACCGTCGATTTGCAAATCCTCAAGGGTACCGGAGTCAAGCGCCGCACCGATGCCCTTCTCGCCGAAGCAAAGCATCCCTCGACAGCTGCTGAAACTAGCATCCTCTCTGTTCTTAACGCTGCTGCGAGCGCACAAGGGACATCTGGGAAGCAACTTCTGAAGAACTTACAAGGACTGACCCAGAAGAGACCACATGATGTCGGTCTTGTGTTAACCATTGTGCAAATACAACTCAATGAAGGAAAAGTCGGCTCAGCTCTGTCTATTCTCGAGTCTTTCCTACAACGTCTCGAAAAGAACGAGGCTGGTGATTCTCAAAATGCTCGATTCAGCCCTGGTCTTGTTGCGCTTACTGTGACCCTTTTGAGGACGCAGGGACGGGAATCCTCGGCAAAGGCTGAAGTTGTCAAGGCTGCTACATACTGGCAGTCCCGCCCGGCTAGCTCAGCTATCTCACTCCTCGAAGAGGCTGGCATCGAACTGATGAAGTCATCCAACACCCAGGATTTGCAACTCGCGGGCACTTCATTCCAGAAACTAATCGATGAGCGGAAGGGGTCGGACCTTGCTGCGGCTGGCCTCGTCGCGTCCTTCGCTCCCTCAAACCCCTCTCGTGTGGAAAAGCACCTCCAGAATCTCCCTCCCGTGGATTCGCTTATCGAGGGCATCGATGTAACAGCTCTCCTCAACGCTGGTGTTGCCACCGCAGCCAGTAAGACAGGCTCCTCAACTTTGAAGCGCTCGGCTCCTTCAGGACCATCTGAAAAGACAAGCAAGCGACGCAGAAAGATACGCCTTCCCAAGAACTATGTCGAGGGCACCAAACCCGACCCTGAGCGCTGGCTGCCTTTGCGTGACAGAAGCTCGTACCGTCCCAAGGGCAAGAAGGGCAAGAAGAAGGCTGTTGATTCAACACAGGGAGGAATCGTGAAGGAAGAGGAGACTCTGGAGCTTGTAGGCGGAGGAGGTGTCAAGGTTGAGAAGGCACCTCCGCCTTCCAAGAAGAAGAAGAAGGGTAAGAAATAATGCAGCAGTTTACGGATACTGCATATCGCATATATTAGTCCAACAATACTCTGTTTCAGTATGATATTCTTGACCCTTGATATGGTTTTTCCATCCACGTATACGTCCTGGTTCTATCGGTGCAGTTCCTCCTGACCGTCATTCAAATCAGAAAAATGAAATGATATTTATTATACATGCACATTCACCCAATTTCAATTCGACTGAAAAATAAAAAAAAATTGATTTCTAACGCTGACTTTTAATGCCTTGCCCAAGCCCTGGTGCAAGCGAGTACAAATGAACAAAAGGCCTCGGCCACTATAGAATATCTAGAAACATATGTCTTCGTCATCGCCCACTTGACATGAGTCCACCAAGCTCGACATCTCACGTCTGCTTCTTCTGTGGCCACTCGATAACACAAGTATAAAACGAAGGTATTCACAACGCCCGCCCCAGCAAGCCCCAATTCTATATAAATAAACGTTATGCGCGCGGACTATACTCCACACGAGAGCCCTCCATATCTTCACAGTGTCAGGCGTTAACGGGCTGCACGGGCCGGCTCGGAAGCTGCTCTATATCCTGAAGTGACTCAGAATCCGAGTCTCGACTTTCAAGATCATCCTTCTTGATCCTTCGGCCCCTTCTTACACCGTTACCGTCTGACTCCTCGTCCGTCTCTGTTTCCATAGGAGGCAGGGGACTGCGGCGCCCATCTGAGAAGCTGACTGCAACTTCGCTCTCCGTGTCCGACGGTATTGTTAACCTACCGCCAGCTGATGTGCTTCTAGCTGCTTGGGCGGTGGAATACTTCCTATGCAGTTCGCGGAAGCTCCGTGCGGTTGCAGTGCTTGCGCTTGCAATGGATTCTCTACGCTCACTCGACTCCACCGGCACACCAACGGCGGAGTAGAAGTCTTCATCCTCTGGTCCACTAGGCATTGGCGACAGCGGAGGATCTTGCTGCTGTGAGGACTTTCGAGCACGGATTTTCTCATCATGGGTCATGTTCTGCAGGCCATCCCCGAAGTTAATGACTGATGCCTTCTTGCCATGCACGACGAAGCTTCCCGTGCCTCTGGAAAGTTGGTGCTCTTGGGTCGATTCTTCCCCTGACCCAGCGACCTCCTTGCCCTTGCGGCTGCCACGGTGGTGCGAGAGATGTCCAGCGCCCTCTCGAAGAGTGCGTTGGAGACTGCGGCGAATTTTGCTCCTGTCACCCTTGTCTGTGGGTGTCCCAGACTCTCCGGGCACATCAGCACCTGTTGAAATAGTTGCTTTGTCTGTAGGGTCACGGCTGGGTCGTTGCTCAAGTAGGCCGGCCTGCTCCAGGAAGTCGCGTTCATCGGCGTCAGGATCATGGTTTCCGTCTTCCTCCTTACGCAACGGTGGCTTGTTGCTTTCATCTTGGGTCGAAGGGGGTTTTGCTAGCGGTGTGGAAGGGAGGGATGCTATGGGAGACTGGGCGATACTAGATATTGACCCGTGTCTCGTGCTAGCAGCTTCTGGTCGAACAAAGGAGAGATCACGCGAACTATGCCGGCGTTTAGTAGCACTCTGAGGAGGTGTTGTGAAGACCTGATCCAGAGGTGAATCGACTTCCTCGGTGACTTCGGCTGTGTTAGGGACGTGGGCGACCTGAGGCTCGGTGGGTGTTCTTGGGCCGCCCTCGGTTCCAGAATGATGCGTTGACCGCGATCCTCTACGACCCACGTTGATACCCCGTGGCGTAGGCGACCCTGTTCTCTGTGAAAGACGGTTTGACTGTTGCTTGGTAGGAGTAAAGGTCGAGGATGGGTGTTCTTCTTCGAGATCCTGTATCAAGATATCACGGTGGCATTTGTGTTTCCACATATCTTGGCGCGTCCACTTGAGCTGAGCAGATGTCCGTGCAGCAGCAGACAAAAGCTGTTCCCTCGTTCTTGGCTGGATGGGCGCAAGGATTAGCAGGTGGCGTGCGTTCCTGAGCTGGTGCTCCAGCTGTTTCTGAATCTCCTGCACATGCTCATCAGCTTCGGCAATCTTCTGCTTCATCACGTCTCTTCGAGCAGCCGAGATATCTTCGGCCATTTTATGGTCTATTCGACTCCTCGCGATGGACACTGGTCCGGTTGGTGTCTGGATGAGGGTGGCAGCATCAGCGCTATCCAGTCGACGTAAACCTCGGCGACTCTGTCCGTCATAGTTGCCGCCAATGACACCACGCATCTTAACACCCGTAGTCCGGAAGGCGGCAGCATAATTGAGTTTGGCGAGCCAGTCGTTCATTTCTTCTTCATTATCTGCCAATAGCACTTCTTCTAGACCACCCTGCCGCACGTAGACGAAAGCGTTCTTGTGCTTCTTATACGCCGTATCGTGGAGGGCCACGGCAGCATAAGTTGACATGAGACCGTCTGGTTTGAACTCTTGAAGCGGGGGTGTGAAGATCAGCGGTGTTCCATCATGTCCCGCCTTGATGTGGTTCTCATACTGATGCATTAGAGACTTCACCCAGCCTGTATTGCGGAAGAAGTAGAGCTGCGCCCCAGTAAGAATGGCGCCCCATTCCTGCCACGGAGACCTTGCCTTGCGTTTCTTCGCATCTTTCCGCCAAAGTAATCCAACCTTGGTGACCTTGATGTCGACGATACCGGGATGTGCCTCGGCCGGGTTGCTAGCTGTCTGTTCCGTCATGAAAGCGTCGGGTCGAGATCGGGCCGACACGATCTGCAGTACACCTGTTCTAAAAAACGTTTTCTGCAAGTCCTTCAAGTTCAGGCTAGTCGCAGAGCCTAGGTAATTGTAGTGATCCTCCAGCTCCATGGCATCCTTCAAGTTTGGTCTCAGAGCATCGAGGCTTCCGTCCAAGATCAGGGTATAGGGATCGATAGGCTCCTTGACAGCTCGTTTTGCGGGATCGTTTACTGTAGAGGAGATCAGAGGTTTTCGTCGAGATTTATGTGAAGCATAGCGGTCGCTTGTAGGGTCTAAATCATCCTCAACGTGAATAAAAGGGGTATAAGTTATGTTGTCATAAAAACATTCCAGAATGTCGTCAAATATGCCCTCTCCGTTTGTGTTCTTCAGGTAATCAGCTTTTTGCATTTTGTGCTTGTTATTCTTGTTGAAGACATCGGTATGTAGAATAAGTAGGGAGAAAGCAATGAAGTACGCCTGGTCAGGCGATGAGTAAATGCCTGGGTTACACTCATGGTAGCGGTTGGCAAACGCTTGTAAGCAGCGGTCGATCTGCTGTGTTTCCTTAGGTAGCTCAGCTTCCATGAGCAGTTTTCGAATAGCCATATCCATAGGGTCACCAAAGAAGCTAAAACTACGCATGTAGCTCCGAAGGACAGAAGTCATGAACGGGTCAGCGCTCTTTGAAAGAGTCGCAGCAATAATGCCTCGGCTGGCAACTTCTTCGACCCGCGCAAGATATTTGGCGGGTGACTCGTCTTCGTTGCGTTCTGGGAGAACAAAGGAGTCCCTGGCAAGCTGGAGTGAGTTGTTTTTAGATCCAATGGAACCGGGGGTTGTAGGAGTCATCGTGCCTTGACGACTGAGTTCCGAATTCTGCCGTAAACGACTGAGGCCAAACAAATCACCGAAGCTTTTACGACCAGTAGAGGACGACGTTCGTGTCGTCGGCGGTAGAAGGTGATCGTCATTGGAGTCACGGCCCATCGAACTCATAGTAGAGGACCTTCCTCGCAACAGATCGCCCCTAGTGGGCGAAGAATGCCCCGACTGAATCCCCCCAGGTGCCACCAGAGTGGTCGCAGGTGATTGACCTGACCTTAAATCGGAATCTCCTTTGGTAGTGTTTCCGCCAGCTGTTCGGCCGCTCTGAGCGGAAGCTGGGCGTAGCGTAGTGGAAATCCCGAGGGATGAAGCCGAGGAGATGCCTGGGGGTCCTTTTCCTTGCTGCTGAAGATGCGCAAATGGAAAGAGAGGCTCTGGTGCTTTCTTATGCCGTCGCAATCGAAAGAACGGGCCTGATTTCTTGGGTGTTGTCTCCGGACTCTGATAGGACGAACTCTGGTGAGACAAGCGATCGTTGGAGCTAGCATCAGACCTGGATGACTCGGAAGGGCGGTTTGGAGGTGTTAATATTGTACCATTAGGACTACTTGTTGTAGCTGTTGTCGATGGTCGCGGAGATTCAGGTTCCTCCAGCGTAGCGAGCGTGGGGCGTCGTCTGTCATCAGTGAAGGATTTCCGAAGTGTCTTCTGGCGTCCTGTTCCATTGTTGGTGTTGACGTCCTCACGGGGTAAATCCGTCGAGCGACGGAACCTGGCAGTCAGGCCTATCCGTGACGATTTCTTTTTCGGTCCATTGAAGTCGTTTGTTGGAGCAGTGGTAATGATTTCGGGTGCTAAGTCGAACATATGTTAGCTAAGCATGTCCCAGTTGCGAAGTACGGTAGATAGGGGTGTGTTACGTCGCGGAACGGGCGGCGGCTTCTCGGACTGTTGCTTGGCTCGTAGAGACAGTTGAGAATCACTCGCGTTTCGGAAACGCAAGACGGAGAAGCGATGATGTTTGCTGTTTTCTTGTATAGGAGGGGTGTCTGGGCGACTTCCAGGGCGACTCTCAGTTTGACTCTCGGAGAGACCTTCAGGACGGCTAGTTGTTGATTCGCGAGCTAACTCACGAGGTTGCTGCGGGTGGGAAGACTCTCCGGGTCCTTGTCCCTCGTCATCGTTGTGGTCGGGCTGAGAAGGAACTGGAGGAGGAAGATCGCCGGATGCGCTGGGTTCGAAGAGGGTATGTCGGCGTTTTTCAGTGTCATCAGACAAGTTGCCTCGGCGGCGACGAAAAGCCATAACGGCGACTGATCATGATACGCAGCCAGCCCAGACGTTGTCAAGACCAGGCGACGTTGATGAGAGAGCGTGCCAGTTGAGGGCGGCAGGCGTCTCACGACCTACCAAGCGAAAGGCTGGTACCCAGTCGCGGTGGTGTTCATTGAGACAACTCGAGGTGCCTAAATCGATGATAAGAATTCAGCAAGAGTGAATGTCGCGTGAAAGGGTCGGATTGTGAGCGCTGTCGATGCAGCGTAGTTACTTAGGCTAGTAGTTAGTTGGAGGTTGATCCGTTTTCGATCACTTCCATTGAGCATTCGCTTTCCGCGGGAGCTTTCCCACCAAAGCCAGGGGCTGTTGGTCGTGGCAGCCTCAATTAACCCAGCCCATCCCAGCGCATGTCAGACTACCAATGCACAGTGTCCGGACCCACTGCTACAGTAGGTAAGGCATGTGGCTGGGAGTAGGGGGTTCCTGAAAGACCCGCTGTAAAAGGCCCTTCAGGTGCGAAGAAGCTAGGAAGCCCGCCGGGTTTATTAGTGTGGCTGGTGTAAGGAGGTGATGAATGAGAAACATTGTCCTAAGAATGGGCTGAAATTACAGCTTAGGCATCACAATAATTTCTTTTTTCGATATCTTTTGATCCCATTTCAGGTGGCTATTGTATACAGTATATCTGTACTCCGTAACGTGGCGATACGCGCAACGTAAGCCTAAGTATGTAGTATTATACAGTATCACCAGCACTGGTGGTCACTGAGATAGACCCTCTGGCATCAATACTTTAGACGAGAGAGTATGGATACAAATGTTGGTTTTATTTATCGTAATTATTTGAAATTGGGACCGAGAATCCGAACTTGCTGAATAGATTCAATAGTATTTGAAAATAAACAATAACTTCATATTGTTTATTTATTTGCACCAGCGAGTCCTAAGTACAAGTGTTCATGTTTCAACATCACCCTGCCCATAATATATCCAAGGCCATGCCACATAGAGAAAGTATCAGCATGGGAGGCTTGATTTTTAAGACTGGTTATAAGGTAATTTTGCTATATTACTCAAGCGACATATAATAAGTGCAGAATATGAGACCCCTCGTGTGTACTACGTAAAGTCCATTTATACCAACCTAGTTAGGTAGGTCAGTATGTTAAAAGTTGGGTATGGAGCATATTGAATCTTGTCGACATATATTAAGAATAGTTTGATATCTAAGGTAGATAGCTCACTCAGTGTTCTAATTATAAGCCATCTCTTTCCATTAATCTGATAGACAACTTATAAATAGGTGGCGATTTCTGCTAACCTTTAGTCTGGTTACCATCTGTCAGCGGGCAGCAACATTACTTTTATTCTTGTTCAGATCGCCCTTTATTAGTGTTTACAACTGTGTGCAACTACCAGTTGAAAGCTGTATAGGATTCGTGATTGATGATGTCCCAGTGTCCGTTTCTGTGTCACTTTGCACTAAACTACGCATTTAGGAATGCTGTTACATATCAGCATAAACAGATTGTTAAATCCGACTACCTTCTTAAAATTCAATTGTTCTTATTTGCTTCAATTCTGATACTTCCAACGCTTTGTGAAAAACTAGGTAGGTACTCACCTACCTACCTGTCTGAGAATGGATGGACCAACAATGACTTCGACGTCAGCCCCACATAAACCAGCGACAAGCGTCAGGCTGCGTGCGTTATCATCCAGGCTAACTAGAGGCAGTGTAATCTTCAAACATCGTCACTCATCTCTTTAATAATTGTCGCTATATCCATCATACAAAATCGTCAAATATTCAGCTGAGGGCTGATAGTCCTCCACATCCATTCCCGGCCACTTCAGGCAATCAGTATCAATTGATCGAGTCGACTGCGCGTTGTCTTACAAGACTCAAGATGAGGTTGCCTTTACTGGCAGCGAGTCTGCTGCTTCTGCAGGCCTCCAGCGCCCACGCCGCTGGCATCGATACACATCGTGCCGTTCCAGATTTACGAAATAACGAGAATAATAATAATGACGCGAACAAACGACTCTTCCCTTTTCTTTCTAAAATTCGTGACAAGGCTATCGAGACCGTCTTCGGACGTCATCCGAGTAAAAACACCCCGCCGCCCGTCATCAATCAACTACGCGCACAATACCTCAATCAGTTGGTCCTCCGCTTCAACGTCACTACCTCGCATGAAGAGGGAGCCCTTGCCGATGCCGCTGCTCGACTATTTCTCGATGTCTGGGCTTTTACCGATGATTATGTCGACATACGCCTACACGCTGACGAGGTTCGACCTCTGCTGAGCTTGCTTCCCAAGACACTACACGCATCGCACTCGATTCTGATCCCGGATTTGGCCGCCGCGGTCTACAAATCACTGCCTATCGGAGGAAATCCAGCTTATTACGATCCTAAGCCTGCCCCTCCAGTCCTGAAAGTCGCTTCTTCGCCTGGAGACAACCTCTTTTTCCAGGATTACCAGTCTCTGCCGGTCGTGATGAGATGGATGCGTCTCCTTGAGGCTATGTTTCCATCCTACGTCAAGTACATCAACATCAGCAAGTCATACGAAGGCCGCGATATTCCTGCCCTGCAAGTTGGGATTCCGAACACAGCACCGGATGCGCCTCGGCGCAAAACAATCATGATCATGGGCGGCTCTCATGCTCGCGAATGGATTTCAACAAGTACTGTGAACTATCTGGCGTGGTCCTTCATCACTAGTTACGGCAAAGAACGGATGATCACAAAGCTATTGGAAGAGTTCGACTTGGTCTTCCTCCCAATTGCGAACCCTGATGGCTTCGAGTATACCTGGCATATCGATCGGCTCTGGCGCAAAACACGACAACAGACTAACCTTCAGTTTTGCCGTGGACTGGACCTGGACCGAGCTTACGGGTACGAGTGGGATGGCTCACAGGTTCAACGGGACCCATGCTCTGAGAGTTATGGGGGAGAGAAGCCTTTCCAGGCCGTGGAAGCGGTGCACATTGCCGATTGGGCGCGGAACCAAACCTGGAACAACAATGTTCGATTTGTCGGCTTGATTGATTTGCATTCATACTCTCAGCAAATTCTCTATCCTTACTCTTACACTTGCTCCGTCGACCCTCCCAATCTGGAGAATTTGGAAGAGCTTGCTGCAGGTATTGCGAAGTCTATCCGTCTATCAAATGGAGAGTCGTACACTGTTGCATCAGCATGTGAGGGTGCGGTCTCAGCTCGCGAATTCAGCGGTGGTCGTTACTGGTCTCGCATCGAATCTGGCGGTGGATCAGCCGTCGACTGGTTCTATCACGAAATGCGAGCTCACTACAGCTACCAGCTTAAGCTTCGAGATACCGGCAGCTACGGCTTTTTGCTTCCCAAAGAACATATTGTTCCAACAGGAGAAGAGATATTCAATGCGATGAAGTATTACGGAGACTATCTTTTGGGTAACAATGGCATCGAGTCCGTTACTGAGGCTGAAGAGGATGACAAGGTGGAGATGCATGAAAATCAGCCAGTCCAAGATTCTGAGCAAAACCCAACCGTCGGACAGGAGTTAAGGAGGAGAAGGCTTCGAAGGTGAAGCTGATGTGAGCCTGTACGGGATGCAGGAGGGTGTTGGATAGGAATTTGGTATGAGATTTACGATTGAGCATTATGATTTATTTTTCTCTATATCTTTTTGGAATCGGTCAAGTTGCATGTAATGGATGGATACGCAGGCGTCTAATGGTCACAGCAAAAAGCAGGAAATAGCAACGATGGGGAATTTGTGGCAGGTCTAGTTAAGTAAAACAGAAACTAATGTCATGCATATATTACATCTTTTCAAAACTTGTCCGTTAGTCAGACTTAGTTGCCCAGGGCAAACATGATGGAGGTATAGGCGGCCATGCACTTGAGCGACGTATCGCAGAGGAAAGAGCCGATTGAGCCACTAGGTCGGTCAAGTTAGCAAATATCACAAGATGAAGACTGCCTCAGTAGGTAGGTATACATACCCCATGCGTCCCTTGGGGCCACCAGCAGAGTAGCCAATGGCGTAGAATACACGAGAGAAGGCCCAGCCAGCACCAAGAACGGCAGAGGCAACGGGGAAACGAAGACCAGAGATCAGAAGAGCACCAAGGAAAGAGATCTGGTTCTCGGTGAAGTTGGCGTGCGAGCGCTGGGCTGTAGAAGAGAGAGTTAGTACTCGAGACTTGGGTTTCGTGGGTGGTACGAACCGCAGTTGAACTTGAAGGCCTCGGCGTCCTTCTCAGCGAGCTCGTTGGAAGCGTAGGCGACGGGATACTTGATACCACTTCGCTTGCGGGCCTTGCTAGTGAGGAGAACGTGGAGAGTGTTGATGAAGAAGGTGGATGTGGCGGCCACGAGGACGAAGCTAGAAAGAGTGTCAGTTGTTTGAGGTTGAGGTTGAGGTAGAGACACTGGGATTGTCCCTTACCCGTATTCAGCGGGGAGCTCGAGGACGAGAGACATGATGGAGAGAAGATGGCTTGACTACGAGGAGTATGAAACTGAAAGAGTTGAGCTGGTACAATCTTGTCACGGTGTGGTTCTTAAATAGTGATTAATGGGTTCTCAGTAACGGGATGATGAAACTACCAACGGAACGGACCTAACGTGTCCGGGACGGGAGAGTCAGGTTGGCTCCACCTGGGGGAACAATCCACCGACTCTTCTAGTTGTCTCGTAGGCCCATGCCATGGCCAACAAAGCACAATCGGAGGGTTCTAATCCTGGGCAGTTGCGGGAAAACATATCAATTCTGTACAGTAAACAGGTGCTGTCTGCGTAAGGCAGGTCATCATCCAGTCTTGTTCAGCCTCGGAGTATCGCTTATGCGTGCGAGATCCGCTCCGCGCGACGAACCGAACAGGAATACGACGGGCGTATTTGATGACGAGAGTAATCCCCGGGTCTTGATTTTCGTACCGTGATCATATTTCGGATTTCAATGCCGTCGGCTTAATTGGATCATCCGATTCATTAGCTAGATTGGGTATGAGGTTGAAAGTTGAAAGCTGGCGTAATTGATAATGGGCCTAAAAACCAAACTCCGCAGCTACCAATGCAGGTACAAGCCAAAACTCCGCAGCTACCAATGCAGGTACAAGCCAAAACTCCGCAGGGTACTGTAACTGTACTTCCATTTCTTATGCTGAGGTGGGCATGAATGATGACTACCTCCCTACCAATATGACAATATCGACTGTCTGACTTTTTCCAGAATCGCCAGTGGATCGACAGTGACACTGGCTCATACTCATCCAGTGCATCTCTCTTCAGGTGACCGCCATTGGAGACCCAACCCTGCAAAGACTCTCCGTTCTGCTGTGTCCATATCAGGGGCTTCATCGCCTCCAGAGGTTCCTTCAAGGTCGGCCCATCTGCCATCTGCTCGGCGCCGTATTCCACTGCTGTCGAACTTGTAACCCTTGACTTTCTTGCAATAGCGTCGAACATCTCTCTGGAATGTCGTGCCGCCACTCCAACCTAGTACTGCGCAGCCCACCGTCTTCCACGGACTGATAATAATATCGACCCGTCGATGCGGTGCATCTTTTTTGCTGGAGTCCTGCCAGACTACCAAAGCCTTGTCGAGTGTGTCAAAGCCCGAGCTGTTGGACTTTTCCCCTTTCCACGATACCGGGCGCTGCCCTCGATCAGAGTTGTGAGTCGACAGCGTCAGCGTATGTGTGATAAGTTGGGCCTTTTCGAGGGCCACGACAATCTTGGTTATCACATTCAGTGTTTTGTTCTCATTTCGGTGACTCAAAACAACATCAGCATCACCAGATAGTTGCTTGCCTCGCCGATAACCACCCACAACGACCATCTCAAATCCTGGGTCAATCAGGCGGGCGTGTTCCAGTATTGTAGCGGCAATGGTCGCGACTTCGTCTCGGGGGATCCCCTGCAAGAACTCGTTGTAATATTTGACTCCAAGTTGCTGCGAACGACTGAGCGTGTTCCATCCGAATTCGACCAGATCATCTAGATCTCTCCATCCTAAAGACCATTGGTTTCTTTTGTGTTGGGGAAGCTCGTCTTCGTGCCTACCCTTTTGATAGAATTCGCGGGCGGTGACAGCCCCAACTCCCCATATGTTGTAAAAGAGTTTGAGGACTGTGATTTTAGGGTCGGCGTTGGCCTCGCGTACTTCTACTGATTCGCCTGTCTCCTTCCAGTGATGCCATAGTTCGGCGATTCTATCACCGCAACCTGGCAACCGCGCAACTTCTACGTGAATTGTTAGCTGCTAGCAGTACCAAGAAAGACAGCTATACTCACCTTGGGCATTCCTAAGTACGTAAGGGTAGGCAGCGATCGAAGCAATTGATGTGGAGTAAGCTCTTACACCAACCTCGTCCTCTCGGAGTTGACGAATGGTCCGTATCTCAGTGAGGATATTCACAAACGCTTCATTCGGTGGGTTCATATATGTCGGTCGCTGGCATGAATACGTGGTTCTCAGAAACTCGGGTATTACGGGCAGTGTGATGTCGTGTTCCGAGGTTGTCTGATGAAGGAGGCTGGGTGCATTCTGCGATAATGTTGTCGAGGCATCATGACGCCTTTTGTGCCGATTAGATGGCGAGGTGCTTGTTGATTGCGCTTTCTGCTCAAGAAGGGCACGCTCCAGAATACTACTAGCTGGTGAAGTAGAGCCTTTCGGTAATACAGGTGCAGGTGTTGTCTCACGAGGCAAGACTCGATTACACTGGAAGATCAAGTAGTGGTCCACGGGTAAGAGTTCTTCCTTCTCCCACGAGTCTAGGAGCCATGAAAGTTTAACAACCTTGACTATGTCTGCCCCAACTTCGGTTTGTTCTTTGACTCTCCTCCGCTTGGGATCTGGGCTACCACCCGATTCATCCGCCACAGCTGGAGAATCAACTTGGTGGCTCTGTCTTTGAGGTTCCTTTAAAGAGGCAAACTCAAATTTTGCCCTTCTCAGCTCAAACTCGGCGCGTCTTTGCTGCGATATCTTTCCGAGCACGATCTCAGCCTCATTGATGTCATACGTCAATGTTGGAATTCGATCCTCGAGCTCGTGCAGTTCTTCAGGTTTTAGATGTGTTGGGAGGAGAAAAATCCGCGGAAGATGATCGAGTCTCATCACAGCAACCCTCCGGCAAATGCGCTTCAGCCTCTGGTGCGGATGGCGAGGATTCTGGCTATTCGTGGAATATCAAGGCTGTGGTGGCTGACGTGAGTCTCATAATTGCACGCGCCTGGCTGAACGAATTAGATAATACAGGAAATAGGTCATGAATTGTAAGTTCTGTTCTTCGAATGTGAGTTGTCTTGCTTTTCTTCATACAGTGGTAGCGGCCAAAGAAGCAGTTCGTTTGGTATGAATGACGTGGAGATGGACAAATCGTGAGGGCATAACTTAAAGTACTACCTATGTAAGGTAAGGTAGAGAGGAAATGGCTTCATTGATGCGGGAAAGGACTCCGTCTCAATTTTATCCATGTCAGCCACTGCTAGTTGCTTACCTTATGCCCATAACTCCTTCTGCAGGTTAATACGCAACTTCCATGTTATGCTGTCACAGCTGGAAGGCATTGTCTTACCTACGTAGGTAGGCGAGGGTATCCCAATTCTTCATTGTTTATTCAGAGCGAGCAGATGAGATGGAGGGAGTGACCAAGACCACCAAGAAGCTTTTTAAGATTGTCCACTTTCTCGTTCGAGATCAGATAGAGCCATTGGAGGCAATACTATGAATTTGATCTTGCATACAACTGTTTGATATTGATATAATGTAATATATCCCTTACCATGAAACCTTGATGCCCCACGAGTCAAGTGTAAGTTGACATTCGTGTCTTTGTAGGGTAGTCTACCTACAGTTAGATTGTCACTGAGTGGATGGACGTGGGGCTTGGACTCTGCGATTCCCGTTCAAGTGTGAGGATTTAGCGCATCTAGATCCGTTGATTGCTGACTTATGAAGAAGATGTTGCATTGCAATAAGGACATTGTGCTTCTGTCGTAATTGTTGCATGACATTCATAAGTAAGATGCTCAGCTCAAGATTGCTTAGAATGTATATTTATTCCGCAATCTTTTATAACGGTTCCGAGCGTTTTTATCGTAATTGACTTCAGGGGATAATATATGCTATAGATCTAGCGGCCGCGGAGCCGGCCATTTAAGCTCCGATCGGCCCATGCAACAGTGATTGGGGTCTCTTGTAGAGGACATCAACCTCAAAACCGCAAACCGCAAACCGCAATTGCATACTTTGCACCTTTGCACCTTTTCTTCTATTCTCCAGCTTCTACTTCTTCTTCCAACCGCTTCTCTTTCATCAGCACGTTCTTTGGCTTGTTTGATTCACTGTTCAGAACGCAAAGTTACTTCCCACGCACCATCCGCAGTCACATACACACTTTCTCCAATACTTTACGCACCTCTGATCTTGACGGGCCATGGATCTCGATATTGAGATGGACGATGCCGTCGACACGGTCCACGACGCACCTATTCTCGACATCGGTCGCGATGATATACTCGTAAGCTTGACTAACAGTCAGACTGCAGCAATCCGAAATTGACTTCCCTTTCAGCAACCTGACGAGCCCGAAGAGCCTGGCGAGGTGGCTGAAGATGAACCTCCCACCGACGACTCAAAGACCCTCATCACGACAAAAATTCATATCAAGGGTGTTGACTCTCTACACACAAACGACATCAAAGCCTACGTCAAGGCTCACTTCGGCGATGTCGACAGAATCGAGTGGATTGACGATTCTTCCGCCAATCTCCTCTTTCCTTCTGAACCCACGGCGCGCGATGCAATTGTTGCCTTGAGCTCTGTTCCCGTCGCAGATGCCACAGCATTGGCAATTGGAGAAACTCTGCCTGCGAAGCCTTTTGAAGGGAAGCCAGAGATTTCTCTCCAGGTGAGATTTGCAGTACAAAGCGACAAAAAAGAGGTTGGTGCTGCCTTGCGCAGCCGCTATTATCTCCTTCATCCTGAGCACGACCCCGAGGAGCGACGACGCAGGAATCAGGAAAACCGGTCAAGGTACAGGGATCGTGACGATGGCTATCATAGGGGTGGCGAGGGCCGACGACGACGCGCCTCTGACGACGACGTTGAGACGTTCGAAGCCAGCATGTACGATGATGCGCCCCGCCCAACACGGAGAAGACGCGACTCAGACATAGAGGAACGACCACGATCATATGCCCGCGAGAATCAAGGCAAGGAATTGTTTTCAGGCCGGAAAACACAACGCGACCGATCTGCATCTCCCCGGCGCGATAACGACGGCGACGATCTAATGGGTGAGAGAGCTAGCTCATCTGGGAACAGAGCGCGAGCGCGGGATCTCAAGGATCGCATATCAGGCAGTAACAATTCCAAGGAGTTGTTCCCGACCAAGAAGTCGATCAAGCAGTTTGGTGGAGGAAACTTGGATACCCTCGAGCGAGCGATAGGATCAGCCCGCCTCAAGGATGAGGATCGCCCCAAGATTGTTTCCGTGCCCAATGCACGAGGCGATGGTAACTCATTCAACATCCGCGGCATAGCGAGCCAGCAGGGGAGTGGAGAGGGTTTTGCGATTAAGGGTGCTGCTTCAGCTAACGCGCGCGAATTGTTCCCTACTAAGCTTGGCAGCAACAATACTGGCAAGGAGCTATTTGGAGGAGGGAGATCGAAGCAACGACAGAAGGCCGAGGACCTTTTCTCCTAAATGGGGACACCATAGAAACATGGTACACATTATACAACAGCAACGGCCGAACTGGGTTAAACAATACGGACGCATAAGTGATGGGTGCTGGTGACTATATATATGGTTTTGTAACGATACCAGGCGCAATCAAACAGATACATTGTGGGCTCTTTCATCTGCAGTTTCCAGATGTGATATATAGATGCTGGACTGATATATGTGAAGTTTCATGGTTGTCGTGATCTGAAACTTATTCGTCTACAGATGCTATGCTACGCTGCCGATTCCTACCACCACTTCTCAAGCATAACTCTGTTCTTGTCCATCCCCCGGTCTCCTGTTAAGCCATCAACTATTGCATCCGTCATCGTCGCGGGGCCACAGACATATACCACACTATTGTTCTTCTTACCCACAGCCTCCTTCACATCTTCAACTGTGAATCTCCTTTCATGAACATCAAGTTCACGGCTCTCGACTTGCCCTTCATATATCCCCGTCGTAAACACTTTCAAATCACCAATAAGCTGCTTTTCTGTGAACCATTTTCTGATTCTATCCAGAAAAAGAACACCCTTGAGACCCTGCGCAGGTAACTTGCTAGCGTAGAGAACCTTGACCTCAAGGTTGTATCCCTCTTCAGCTATATGTCCCATCATACTGACGAGTGGGTTGATCCCCACGCCGCCGGCAACAAACACCACATGGCTTATGTCACCGAGGGGTATCTGAGATGGTGGGAAGACAAAGCTTCCTCCAACACGCACCTGTAGCTTGGAACCAGTAATATCGGACGGCGACTGCCAGAGCCATGCCGCTGGAGGGTTCTCTGGAGATTCCTGTACTGCTAGTTCCAGGTAGGGCGACTTGGGATCGGCAGCCGCGCGAGGTGTAGATGTGAGTGTGAAGCCGCCTGGTTTGGGGTTCCCTGGGATGTACGTATCGAGCCATTGACCGGCCAAGAACTAGATATTGTCAGCATTCCTGCTGGCGAAAAGACTGAAATTGGTATGATATATGCTGTATGTACCTTGATTGGCTCTGACTCGAGTTTGAGACGATATAACCTAATTCGCTCATTCACCTGATCTATACGCTCGAGTCTTACATCCAGAAGACTCTGATTCACCGAATATCAGTCAATTTTATACAATAGACTTGTATTGATATGAACCAACCTCATCTCGTGGCTCCTGAGCTGTCCTTTCTAGATGACCACTGCGTTGAGTCGACATGGCTTTTGATCTCGCGCAGAAGGCTATGGGGTTTATGGCAGCAAGACCCAATCTTCGACCCGATGAAGAGACAGAAGGACTAATGGTTGCAAGTTTGAGAGGCATGAATTCACATAAAACTGTCCAGGGGCGATTATACCTAGTCAATGGTCTCATGTTAGCATCCATGTGTATGTCATACATACCTACATAGTGGGTGGGGTGGACTACCATTGACATAGACTCACAAACGCTGAGTCAGGCGACAACCTACGGAGCACACACCTACATCTTCCTGGAGGCAACGAAGATGATATTGCACGCTTCGGCGACTCTGATTATTGCATATAATTTTGTTGCAAAGAACAATGCTTTACCGTCCGTTTTAGAATTCTATCTTCTCCAAGTCCAGCTCCTGTAGTCCATAACCTCGAGTTACATTACCTTCCTCAAGGCACCATATGCCTCTTTATCCCGTAAATCGTCATTCCGAACACATCTAGGACGACTCTGTCCAGTTGACTTGATCCATGACCTGCCCAGCAGTTGGGTGCGTGTATCCAATCCTCAATCGCAGACGAAGAGGCTAAAACATTTGTTAGTATATCAAATTCTTTTGCCAGGAATTGGGAATGACACTTACCCCCTTGCATCCGGACACTCGCATCATCTGGCTGGCTTCAGCTCCAGGTCCGAGGTCCGATGAAGAGATGCTCAGCAGTTGCAGCTTCTGAGACTTGGGAACGGCAGCTTGTAGGGATACGTTGGAAAGATTCGCTGAACCAGAAGTGTTGACGAACTTTGCGGTGGCTTGAATCATACCCTCTGCGTTGCGTTGGATCTGGAATGTCACATTAAGGTCATTCGCGTTGTAGCAGGGAATACCAGCAGGTGCCTGAGGCTGAGGTGTTGACGACACCGAAGACATGAGATCCAGGCTCGATGAAGGTGGGGCAGGAGAAGCTGTAGATGGCACAGGGGCAGAGCCAAATAGGTCCATGATATTCGATACATTGGATTGCTGAGGAGGTGGCGAGGAGGCAGATGGAGGAGGAGAAGAAGTACCACCTAGGATATCGGCGAGGAGATCAGTGTTGGTCGTAGAGGGAGCAGCTGGTGACGCAGCAGGCGCGTCCATAATATCCAGGAGATCTTGTTCTGTTGGCTTGATGACTCTTGACTTCCTGTTGGCGGCCTTCTTCTTTGTGGGAGCTTGTCCAAGAACACGAGACTCCTCCCTGATCTGAGGAATAGGCATCTTCTCGAGCACTCCACGCCGGACCTGATCGAAACTGAAGAGGTTGCCATATTCAACGACTCGCTGTTGAATCTCGATATCGAGGCTGGTCTGGTGATATTGCAGGATCCTTCGGATCTTCTCAATCTGAGCTGGGTCAGAGAAGCGGGTTGTCAACTTCATCAAGGCTGTCACGATGTACTCTGTGGATACTTGTGTGGCGTATGCACTGTTAAGTATCAAGGAGAACAAGTCAACAACCTCATGCTCCTTAACCTCCTGGACAAGCTCCTCTTCTTCATATTGTCCACCCTTGAGCAAAGCGTCTGCATATTCGCCGATACACCAAGCACCAGCTTGCGTCAGACTCTCCTGAGTAATGTCTTTCTTGAGGTTGATATAAAGTTTTTGAACCGCATACGTCTGTAGCTCAGGAGTAGTAGCGACGAGGCGAACAAATGATGATAGGATCTGCTCCTTGACGTAGTTACCGGCAAGAGACAAAACTCGGAGCATTGTGTCGAAGTGCCATCGTTTATTAGGCGCAAACTTGTCAGCGGCGATACCTATCTGGCTGGTCATTGTTGACTTAAACTCATTATCGGCAACCTCCAAGAAGGCGAGAAGCTCCCGAATCAACACTCGAACATTGCTCTCGTTAATCAAGGTAAAGCTCAGGTCCAGAGCTCGGCGGCGAATACTGATGTCAGGGTCTCTTAAACATTCCAGGATGGTGTTCCGATGTCTCTGTACAGCATTGGGCTCGATGGCGACAACCTTGATCAGGGTGTTGAGAGCTACGTATCGGATGTTGTTATCGCGGTTGGTGAGGAACTTGCCCAGAATGTTGACACCGAGCACCCTCAGTCCAGAATCGGCCTCGATGTCGAGAATCGTGCGCACAGCTTCGTACAAGATGGAATTTCCGACATTCTTGGATGATTCGGTGTTGGTAGCAACCTGGGCAAGGATATCGTTGATCTGCTCGCTGGTCTCTGCATCACCCACAGCCAGGACTCGCAGCAGGTGAAGGATCTTGACCTGCAGGAAGGGGTCGGTAATGCCAGTAACGTCGTGTTCGGGTGCGTAACCTGAAGTAGCGAGCCCTTTCAGAGTTCTTACAAGTCCCGGGACAAAAGACCTGAACTTTTCAACAATTCCTTCTTCTCCGCCCTCCTCCTCGTCTGCCTCGCAGAGGCTTGTCACCAGAGTAAGACCGCAGAGCAAGACGCCGTGGTTTCTGTCGGACAGCAGCTGTGTAGCCTTGTCGATGAAGTGCTCTTGTAAGTCTGGAACCTTTCGACATATGCGCATTGCACACAGAGCCGCCTTTCTTCGAATATATGGGTTGGCTGTGGCTACGAGGGTCTCGATTTCGGGGAAGAGATCTCGTGACATCTCAATGGAGGCGATGTTGCCTAGTGTACATAGAGCAAGTCCAACAACATATTGGTTGGAATGTCCGAGATCGCTAAACCAAAGTCAGCAACCAGATGTTCGATTCGTAGGGCGTTAGGAGAAGTGTACTTCTTGAGCGAGTTGGTAACCAATGTCAAGACTTCTTGATTCTCATCCAACAGCAAACTTGTAGCCAGGTGTCCTAGACGTTTATCGGCGAATCGAGGGGAGGCGAGGAGCTTCAAGCATTCGATCTGCCCAAAGTGGGTTCGCTCTCCAAGGGTGAACAGGTAGAGTAACTTTGCGACATTGTTGCGACTGCCTGTGCATCAGTATCTCCATCCCTCCAATAGCACTGTTGAACCCACCGAATGTTGGGATCGTGGCTCTCTTCTCGAAAGCTAGCGCGAATGGCAGCGCTCTCTTTCTGAATGACGGCTCGCTCGTCGGCGATCGTCTTGGCCGCACGCACATTTCGAATAAACTGCTTGACTATCCGGAGCAAAAGTAAAGGTAAGCCTCTGACTGATCAGATCGCGGAGGATAGCTCGTGGGTGCCGTACGGGAACTCATCTTGGGAGGACAGACCCAGCGGTTGGGCCGTCTGGTCGATGCTTATCCAGGGGTTGTGAGGGAAGCGATGGGGGCTCGTCGAAGCTCAATCAGCTCTGGGATAGAGCAATGAGCTACTGTTTCTTTATATGCGTGCCGAGGCGGGGGACAGAATAGGGAGGCTTCGTCGGAGCCTACTCAAGGCAGCTGAATAAAAGGGAAACCGAGTTGCGCCGTCAACTTACAGGTCAGTGTCAGTCTCAGTGACGGTGTGTGCTGTGCTGTGCTGTACTTCTGCTTGCGTTGCGGCGGACACCTTTCAGACGGGACGTGGGGCACGGGCAGACCAGGCAGTACGTACTGTGTTAGTCATCACTAAACATGGGGAATACCTAAGCTTCACTGAATCCGCATGTTCGGGCACGAATACAAAGAAGAAGAAGAAGAAGAAGAAGAAGAAGAAGGAAAATATTAATAAGTATACTTGTTTATTCGTACACGCATGATATTATAACTCTAGGAATACACACAGAAACCGCTCATACAGTGTTTAACCCTTTTCCTCCCCATACCTCCCTTAGAAACACATTCGTCCTCCACACACAACCTATCTTACTTTACATCTGGACGACTTAGAGGGTGTGCTTCCGTGTTCAGCACCCACTCATCCAAGCTGATAACATCAAATTCGCTGAAGATGAGATAAAAGTACTTGAGGGTCTCTGCCAACCAGAAACTCTCCATACTGTCCATCTTTGTGGGCTCTGCTTTGGTGACATCGTCTATCGCTGAAGCCGCAATCTCAGTTCGTGTCACCTTCTCGATCGTCTCGAACATGGTCCACGCCTTTTCCATCCATTGTGCATCTCCTGTAACGCGATACATGATGAAGATGGACTCAATAGCCTCGGGCCGGAGAATATATCGTCCATCGCTCACGTCGATCATACCTTTGGGAAGGTTGTGCTTCTTGACCACGTCTTGAACTGTGGGCTTCTTCCAGTCTGCTCCTCTCAACGGCGGTGCCCGGAAGTCAGGAGCGTGTTGTTCTTCAATAGCCTTGAGCCACCGGTCCTCGTTCCAGGTGCAATCGCTCGAGTCCCTAGCATCGACGCCGCCACACGAGATGAAGTTGAAGATCTCAGGTCCAAGTCCCGTCTGCGTAGCCTGATAAGCCCAGATACATCCATCTGTGAGCTGGGAAGCGATCTCGAGATCCGCGGGGCGGTTGAAAATCTTGCTGCCCATTGCTACCATACCGCCAGCGAAGCAGGTTAGATGCTGGCCTCGTGCAACATAGGTGTACTTGGGTTGTTCGCCTGGCAAATCGGTTACCTGGTAGTCTCCAGAGATGAGGACCGGCTTGTCCGAAGGTGTCAATGCTCGCTTGAAAAGGTGCTTAATGGCAACAGGAATGAAGTTTTCGTATAGTCGGCGTGGTTGCTCGAGTTGGCCGCCGAGCAGAAGATACCACTTGGGAAGATACTCATACAGCGAGTCAGACATACCACCAAGAGTGAAGTCTGAACCAGCATGGAAGGCTGGCGTATAAGCATCAACGACTACCGGCCACATGCCAGGAAGACGAGTGTTGAGTTGTGTAGATTCAAACTGGTCTCCAATTCTCTTGACAGCGTCATAAAATCTCGGGTTACCGGTTAACTGAGATAGTTTAGTGAGCTCGAGACTCAATGAACCCAGTTCAGAAACAAGAGCCTCCCGCGAGGGAGACTGAGCTTGGCCGTAAGCAGATCTAAGCATGTTAGCCACAATGTCAATACGTGATTAAGGTTGAGGAAAACTCACTTCTTCCATTCCCATCGAGTAACTGGCATATGGTTCGGTGTATCAAAGGCGCACATGAGCAGGTCTCCCAGCTCAATAGCCTTCTTCAAGAGGATAGGATGAGCTCTTCCGCTCAATTCATATGCCGACAGGAACCCACCAAGATAGCGAATGTTGGTCTCGAAAATGTTGATAGTTGCCATGGGACTCCTGGTGAAATCAATACCGTCTGCAGCGGCAACAGCTTTTGTGAACTCGTCCTTCATGTCCATGATCCAAAGGGTATCGAGGGCATCGACCAGAGTGGCAGCCCAACCGCCAAAAGGGTCCTTGGACTTGCCGGTCAACGGGGTCACCTCGTCGTGCATCCAAGCATAGTTCGAATATCCGCTCCAGCTGTGCTCGAAGCTCTTCTTGACTGCGGCCAATCGCGACAGTCGCAGCTCCTTGGCCGCGGCGCTCTCGACTGGAGCAGCAGCCTGAATCTTGGGGACCTTGACATCTCCAGTGATCTTTGGCAAGGCAGCCAGTTTCTCCTTGGGAATAGGATATTTAGGTAATCTTCGCGTCCAAGCTGTGGCGCCCTTTCCAGCAAGAGGATCTCCATCACCAAACAACTTGAAGCCAGAGTCTGAATTTGACCAGTACCAAAAGCACAAGATCCAGATGAAGGCGACACCGATCCAGAGACGGCCTCGCCGTAGGGGACCCGCCATTGTGTAGATAGGTAGGTAGTAAGTGGACTGCTAATAAGCAGCACAGGGTCTAGCTAGGTGATAGTGAGGCGTGATCTGGGACCTCACATCGCAGGCCCAGGAAGGGAAAAAGGCTGAGGTAAGTCCAAAGGCGTTGATGTTGGAGGTGTCAAAAAGATTGACGATGTGTCTCGACTTGAGGGGGACCAACAGCAAGTCTCATCCAAGCCCGAGGCCGAGTCTAGACACGTCCCGTCTTATTAGAGCGAGAGGTAAGGTACCTTAGGCTACCTACGGATAAGAATCGAAGGGACAGGACGGGACGGGGGGGCAACAGAAAAAGGGCAAATGGCTCTGATTCTTAGTCGATAAATAAACCCTCAATCTTCAGCGCATGAATGTCTGAAAATCAGTGTCAGTGTCAGTGTATGTGGCTGAGAACTGTCTCGTCTCTTCTGTCCAGTTGGAAATACGACATGAAATTGCGGCGGGCGGTCTACGTCCATAATCACTTGCCTACCTTACTAACACGTGAAGGAATGCGCCGTACGAATAGTGATGAATCTTGCGTGTGGCATCTGACATCCTGTCCGTAGGTACATTACAGTGAGTTAGGTAGGTTGCTGGTATGGATGGCAGCAGCAGGGTCCTTTTCCTACTAATTACCTACTACTGTGCCTGTAAATGCTTCCCTTGCTTGGCATTCATCCTTCAACACCTTAAATTGGACAGAACCGTTTGTCAATGCGGTTCACATAGCACAAACGTTGAGTTATGAACTCTTTTCGGTTCTTTTGCCTTGACTGGCCAATGCCACATTCCCCTCTCTGTCATCAACCCCTTTCGAACCCTTCCTTAATAAATGGCAGAAGACATCTCGAGACTCTGGAGAAAATCAGCTCGTACTCCTGTGGGGTCAAACCTAGCAGCTCCCTTGCAATATAATTAGACGATGTGGCATAGTTAGCCATGTAAGCTAAGCTGACCCGGTTGCCTTCTCCGACTGGTCTAGTTAAATATTTGGGCTTCGGTTCTTTGGAGCCTTATATCAGCCGTGAGCCACTCATATCCAGCATGCTTTCAAGGGTTGGCTCCTTCAACAAAGGAGTTCCCATGAACGGATCCTCCCCCTGAACAGCAAGATTAAGAGGGTAGCTCAAGTTTGACCATTCATGGCGAGGGAGCATGCATGTAAATCGTGTTTTATAGTTTCGGCAGTCATGTTTATGTATGTATCTCCAAAGAGGCTGGACATGCTTTGAGCCTTTGAGGCCCTGGTTTAGCAGATACCTACCCTTACAGGCATTATACTCGATAAGCCACGCTTCCAGGCTCCCGCCCGGTGGGCTGTAGGGCTGATTGTTCTTCCATGTCATGGCCCAGCGAGAAAATTGGCTCCAACGGCGGACACGTTTTCCAGACCGCCCGCCGCCGATTCGTTGCCCCTCACCAAAGCCATTGGATGGAAGGCCATCAGTTGATGCAGACTGGCTATCGTAACAGTCACAAATTTCATAACAGTACATGTACGGGCACGAATATGCAGTTTGCGGGCCAAATGGAAAATTGCTCAGTTGTTAGAAGCCATGTAGGCAGATTCTGTGGCACAAAAGCCACAGAGATAGCAAGTAACACGGGAAGCAAGCCGATTACCCTCCACAACTTCAGTCCAACCAGTCCCAGATGCCCTTCGTTTCGCTTGCAGTTTTGCCACTAAGTAAAGAAGATTCAACCAGTTCCCTCCTCATGCCATGCGTGTTCGTTACTCATCGACTAGCGAGAGATAGCAGGACCGAAGGTTTGGTCGATGAGGTATCAGAATATTGTCTCTTATTTTTGCATCATGAGCTGGACGAACTCGTTGTCTGTGGTCTTGTCAGTAACTGGACGTTGGTATTATACATCTAATCTCAAGCAACTCACAGTCGATTCGGCCATCGCCGTCCTGGTCAGCCTCTCGGATCATCTCATCAACCTCATCATCAGTGAGCTTCTCGCCGATGGAGGTCATGACATGTCGAAGCTCAGCAGCAGAAATGAAACCGTTGTTATCACGGTCAAACACCTTGAAAGCCTCACGGATCTCCTCTTCAGAGTCGGTATCCTTCATCTTGCGCGCCATCATGGTGAGGAACTCTTTAACCAGTGGTTAGTACTGACCGTCCTCTAATCGTCTTGGAATACTACGCACCAGGAAAGTCGATGGTGCCGTTGTTGTCGGCGTCAACTTCGTTGATCATGTCCTGAAGCTCAGACTCGGAGGGGTTCTGGCCGAGAGAGCGCATAACGGTACCGAGCTCCTTGGTGGTAATCTGGCCTAGAGCGAGGCGTTTAGCTCATGTTTTCGATTTAAGAATATCGTATAGACAAAGATGTAAAGGATTATAGTGGTCTGATGCATGCTTTGTTGGATCGGGTTGGGTTTCGCACGGGGCTAACGAAGAAACATCGCGGAAAGGGGAGCATCACTCACCATCGCCATCCTTGTCCTACATAAGAGGTTAGCGACAGCTTCTAGCAAGACGCGACTAGGCAAGGGCGCGAAACAAAAGGAATAGCTTACAAAGAGAGAGAAGGCCTCCTTGAACTCGGAGACTTGCTCTTCAGTAAGTGAGTCGGCCTATAGAAATACAGTTGTCAGTCCAAACTCTCGAACGGCATCACCAGAACATCAGCTGCAGCCCCTCTCAACAGAGCCGCGGGGTCAATGCTCATTGGCGATAACGCCAGAGGACAAGGCGGTAAAGCAAATGCTGATTGATGGGTAGGTCGCGCAACCAAGCAACGGACAGGTCATGCTCACCATGTTGGATGTATGTGGTAGCAACGGTTGTGATAGTAAAAAAGGTGGATGTCGATCGCACAAGAAGGAAGAAAGATGACTTGGGCAAGTTCTGAGGTCGCGGGGTCTTGAGCCAAGAGTGTCGGACCTTTTCGTTTCACGGGTTTGGTTGGAGCTTTCGTGGGGAGACCCAAAGGTCAGGGGAAAGTCGGTACCTTAGGCAGGAAAACGGTACATGCACTAACAGAGGAGAGACAATGCACTGTGTTTTGGGTGTTCAGGGGTCTGATGATCCTGAAATTAGGGGGAGCGAACTCGTCATGGCAGCTCAAGCTCACTGTGCGGTTTGACCTGGAGTGATGCTTCGACTGCAGGGAGCGAGCGGTCTTTGTTGAAGTATTGTTAGGATAGGGGAGCAAGGAGCTGATAATTTGCATGCTTTCTGCAGTTTATCAAGTGATTATCACAAGCATTTCGAATAAAAAGTCACGCTTGACATCCTAGAACCCGTTAAACAGCTTGATTTTGAGTAATAGTGTAATACTGCGATAAGACAAGAGCTCTGTTCTTCAGTGGAGGCAAGGTGCCTCACGTCCGATGTAGAGGTACATGCCATGAGTGAGGTGAACCTAAACAGAGCGGGCTACCTAGAAGGGGACACTCTCCCCTGTCATTTTAGCCAACGGAAGTGGTCCAGTGTCGTAATGCCTCCAGCCGAAGCCAGCCATCAGCCTCAACCCGCATCTCGACTCTATTCGCGATCTTCTCACTCATGACGACAATACCTTCCTCAGCTCTCGTCCTATGACGTTCACACTCGCGATTTAATCTAGTCCGAACCCTCATTCTATTGCCGCGCCTGACGATAGCTTCAGTCCCTAATTTGCGTCCGCCATGTGGCGAGACCGCACGAACCTGTAAGACGCCCATTGTTACCTGTCATTGTCCATGGCTGTCGGCTTCACCTCCACATAACTAGCCTATATGCTGATGCAGTTTGCAAATAAAGATACATCTCCTACCGGCAGTCTTACGCGCATCACCCCACACAGCGAAGACCTTATGGACCGGGCGCCCTTGCTTCTGGTCCCCTTGCCGACACCTATACCAGCAGCTATGCGAACGACGATCGTCGCGGCCTTCTATCGGCCGGCGCGTTTGAGGACGATGGCGATGCCGTGATTGAGATGGATTTATTGCCCCCTCGATGGGCTGATGTTTCGGATGAGATCACAGACTTGCTTGCCAATATCGCGACCAAGGGCCAGAGCTTGGAGAAGCTACACCAAAAGCATGTGCTACCTGGTTTCAATGATGAAGACGCTAAAAGGGCCGAGGAGGCGCAAATAGAGAAGCTTACACAAGAGATCACCAAGGGTTTTCATGACTGCCATCGCTGCATTCAAAGAATCGAACAAATGGTGCGGGAATCACAGCACGCAGGTACCATCACCAGGGCAGAGGAGACCATGGCCAAGAACATACAAATTTCGCTGGCTGCTCGAGTTCAAGATGCAAGCGCTAGCTTCAGAAAGAAACAGAGTGCTTATCTAAAAAGTTGGTAACCCCCTCCGTTTCCTCCCGGTATCTTCTAACTTGGACTCCCAGAGCTTCGTGGCATGGGCGGCTTTGGCGGGTTGAGTCCTGGCGAGAGATCTAGTACACCACAGCCAGGTTCCTATCTCGACCCATCTCTTCAAGAATCTGACGCAGATCGATCTTTTTCACAATCGACACTCCAAGCAACCCAACAGCAAAGAGTGCTCCATTCTAATGATGCTGCGATTGCTCAACGCGAACGAGAGATTGAGGATATTGCCCAAGGTATCATCGAACTGTCTGACCTCTTTCGAGATCTCCAGAACATGGTCATCGACCAGGGCACAATGCTGGATCGTATCGACTACAATGTTGAGCGCATGAACACTGATGTCAAAGCCGCTGACAAGGAGCTCGTTGTAGCTTCTGGCTACCAGCGGAGGACGACCAAGCGCAAGATCATTCTCCTCCTCATTCTTATAATCTTTGGCATGGTCATACTGTTGGTGATCAAACCCAAGAAGCATGGGTAGAGGCTTTTTTTCATGGCTTTCTCAGGGATACCCGCTGTCTCCCTTGACATATCCCGGCGCGGGCATAGAGAGGCAGCAATTATTAAACACATGTACCAATACCATGTAAAGCAAGTAATGGGACATGTCACTGATGTGTTTGGAGTCACGGTTCTCTGTTCATTTTTTTATATTTATTATTCTATTTAGAACCAGCCTTTTTCTTTGGTTCTTGAGGCGTGTGGTTTAGAAGAAATGCGATCATCGTTATCATAACTTTTTTCGAAAAGCCTAGGATAGCTCTTCCATAGCTTAGGCTTTTGCTTCTCGATCTCCGACGCCAATTGCGCCTCACTGGGGAGAATCTGAGAGCCCCAGGCCCCTTCCACTAGTTGCTTCATGTTCGCTGGAGAGAGCTCTCTATCGTCTCTCGCCCTAGCCCTGGGTCTCATGGGCAATTGAGCCACTGCGAGACGATTTATCACTGTACTTCGCACTATTTGGGGATCAATGTAGACACCCTTATCTCTCAGCACAGCCAGCAAGCGAACACCACAAGCCAAGTCAAAGTCTGCGATTCCCACTGGCTTGACATTTACGAGAGAAGGTGGAATCGGCTGTTGCGCCAAGGTCTGATCAAAACCCCATCGAATGATGGAGCGCTGCAGATTGATATCGAAAATTTTCTGTATGGGGTGTTGTCTGTTCGTAAATGGTAGATCTGCTGGTATGCGGAGTTCGTAGTTGGGATCATTTCGATTCTTCGAACGCTTATGATGTTTCTGTTTGGGATTTGATTCGTTCTGGCATGGCCCTATTTCGGCTCTCCAGAACTCCTCCTTAAAATGGCTCCTTTTCTTCTTCCCATCGGCGAAGGAATAGTATTCAGACCAAGTCTCTGACTCACCGTCCAACTCTTCGGCTTTGATATTAGGGTTGGGGGGCTGGTCCTGCCGATGCACGGGTATCAACCCCCCTGGCTCTGGCCTATAGAGTTCACATATCTCATAACTTAGGCCTTCTAGATCGTTGAAGCGTCCCAGACGTCCGAGGTTATAGAGCAATATTTGCCAGAATCGAACAGGAACGGCAACCCCATGTCGTGCCACTCTCAATGAGAGGTGAATAGCTCGGTCAAGCAGCTGTGGTCTGTTGAGCTTTGGATGGTAGCCTATATCTTCAAAGATATGGTTTAGAAGTGCTTTCGAGTTCTCCCGCTCCATGGTTACATCCAGGCTTTCCATCTTATCGACAACATTCCTGACTTTCGCAAGACGCTTCATAGACAGAGCCATACTCAGGTGCTTATTGAGATCCTTGTATATGATGTTGTCCTTACTTGGTCCTGGAGTAGCTGTCACGCCTTCAACCTCTTGGAGTAATCGCTCTAATCCCCAATCTTGCCGTCGAGCGGAAGAAGCAAGTAGCATTGACCGCGTCTCCGGATTCCCAAACTCTTCTGGGTGTATATCGCAGTGTAGAAGGGTTCTGAGCAAGTCGTCCTCACCTCGTTCAGCCAAGGAGATGATTGCATCGCAGTAGGCTCCAGATCTTATTTCGATCCCTAACTTTCGGAGTTGTGTCAGGCGATCAGCAACTCCGCGGGCGTCATCTTCTCTCAACGCAATGGATTGCAACGAATGATAGTTAATTGTGCGGAGGCCAATCTTATGCATCAGGTTGATCGCAAACTCTGGAGAAGTCCAAGAGCTGGCGAACCATCGTGCTGTAAACCTGTCGCTGAAAAAACTACTGTTCGTTTCCAACCGGGTATCCTTTTGTACATAGGTACCAACGCCATCACCAACGCTGGTGTCTCCATTGAGTACCGCCAGCTCTTCCTTCGTGAGCTGGATTGCGGAAAAGTAGCGGGAAAGGAAATCCAAGAAAGGCATGGACTTAGGCGACTTGGGATGATCATTGAAAAGATTGAACCTTTTTCTCCAGACACGCGCGGCATGTGACTGGCCACTTTCAAATAGAGCCGGCACAACATAGTCGTACAACTCACGGTATGGACTGAAAACGTATATCTTGGTCAAAGTACTCTGAAGCTTGGGAGTGAAGTCGATGGCACAACTTGCCAGCAGAGCACCGAAGCTATCCAACTCAGGACGGAACATGGGCATGAGTTTGAAATGCCAGGCCAATGCAGTTTCGTAATCAGCGTGTGCTAAATAGAAATGAACCACTTTCAGGTATAGTTCAGGCCAATTGAAGTCGTGAGTTTCTAGTAGTTGTCCTGCGACCTTGAAAAGCTCTTCCATCCTATCAGAATTTGTCAATGCTGCCTCCAAGATGTTATCACGCAGAAATAAAGCTCCAGTTTTGGTTAAGAGATGCGATTCGTCTCTGTCCTGAAGCTCCAGAAGCGTCTCCCATGTTCCTTGGTCTCCGCGATCCTGACGGGTCGTTAAAAGGCGACACTCCCAAAAGTATATGGCATCCAAATCAGACTTCTGGCCCGAGGGAGTATCTTTTTTGCTTCCATGCAGGCGAATGCCCAGCGGGAAGGGTAATTCGGATTTTGGCGACCATTGTGCAGTCTCTTGTTGAAGATCATGCTGTCTCGTCCAACCCCCAGCCTTTTGGCCAGAAATCAGCCTAGCATCCTTTTCGTGGATTCTCGTAGGTGCTGATGCCAACTCTGTATTATATAGAGATCTGTGTTGTGCGAGTGTCCTGATGTATCGAGTATGTGCGGATTGGCGGATTCGAAATTGTATAGGGATTCGATGCATGGCTGGGTAAATTCACCAGCATTAGCTGGTCTCGTATCATCGCATCGGTCGTAGTCGAGAAGATAATAGTAAAATCATCGAGGCTGTCTTAAGACTGAGACTTTGAGATCTTCAAAAAGTCCTTCATCATAGCTCCGAATCTTTTTTTGGGGGGGTTGCGCATCATAAACTTAGAGTACTTTACAGGTGCCAGGGGGTGCATTGACACGTGCCCGCCCACCAACGGAAACGTCAAGAGCTCTGCTGAGTCATACTCTGACCCGCTCCCAATCAAGTTATGGCCTCATCTCTTTACCCGAACTTCGACATCCTCCGTTCACCAACTCAACCACCCCACACGAAACCAACCTTCGAAGCTTCCCAGAACTCTCATTAACCGACTTCAAAATGCCGTACGTACAATTGAGTCGCGAACGATTCTCGCGATAGCCTTGGCCACTTTCCCCGACGTCAATGGCTCATCCCGAGCTCCGGATACTGCAAGATATAACATCATACGAGAACCCGTCACTGACGCCCATCCAGTCTCGTCAACGCCAAGAACCCCGTTCCCCAGTACCAGCGATTCTACCAGAACGCTTACAAGAACCACACCCGTCTTTGGAAGATTGTACGACCAAATTGATTGCTTAGCCTGTCTTTACTATCCAGCTGACCGACATGACAGGGCCCTCGCAGCCGTATCCTCATGACTCCCTACCTCATCCTTCTCTGGGGTACCCTCGGTGGTAAGTAAATCGCGGTTTTCGGTCGGATGGAGGTCAATTCGGGCTTGCATACTGACAGGTACAGCTTCCTTCTACGGTGCCGGTCGCAAGGTCCTTGGGTACAACTCTTACTTCGGAAACTAAGCACTGGGAAACGCATGGTGGGTGATGCAACTTGCTTGCGATGGAAGGTCAACGTGATTAGTAGATTGAGTCAATAGACGGAGATGAACCCAATGTGAGATCGTTACAGTCGTTCATGTGCATTATGGAGACCGATACCTGTTGTCAAATCGCGTCCTCTATTCACACGTCATTGCCATTAAACCCTGACTCCCAAAACTTTAGAATACATGAAGAACTCAAGAAAGTTGCATGCCTCAAAAAGCAGCGTCAAGCGCGCACTGCAGCAGACCTGCGACTCTCCACCCACGGATAGTTGTGTAAACATCCAATCAGGCTTGTTCTAATAGCCTGTGGCGCCAGGCGCCTTTTCGTCCTTTCGTAGGCTGACTAGCAACTCTCGGAATCGCTCCTTGCCAGATCCAGAGGCACCTCCCTTGGCGCCCTTACCGCTGACATCCACCAACTTGGCGATTCGATCCCAGCTGGTGCCACCAGAGACGGTGTCCTCTCGGCTTGCCGAGAACTCTTCGGCTTCCTTTCGTGTCTGCGCGATGCCCTTCTCCTTCTTGTTGTTGTAGTTCTCGTAGAAGTCATCGATGTTCTGCTGTGCCTCCTTGATGGTCTCTTCTCGCTGCGCTGCGAATTGTTCGGCGCGCTTGGCAATCTGGTTATCACGACGCTCCCGCCACTCCTTGATGACCTCGGGCTCTTCCTCTTCCTCGGCGAAAGCCTGGTACCCGGAGTTGTAGCTCACAGAAGGTCCTCCTGTGATGGCGGTTCCACCGGAGACACCAGTACCCTATTTGTTGATGTCAGCTCCTCAATTCAAAGTGTCTGGGCAAACAACTCACAGCCTCAGGGTTGGTCAGGTCAGGGAACTGAGATTCGAAAGTGGACTGCTCGTTATTACCAGCGCCGCCGAGAAGGTCATCATCGTTACTAGCGAAGGCAGCAGCGTCATCGTTGGTCGCGAACTGGTCTGCATCATCTCCCAGAAGGGCCTTCTCGCGGGCGAGGAAATCGTCGGTTGAGGGCTCAGCAGTAGGGTCCTTGATATCGGTTTGCGCTAGAAATGCATCAGTGTTGGATCCGCGCACTTCTTGTGTTGATGCACTTACCCCCGGAATCGAAGTCCTCGAGTGAAGGGAAACGGTCGGCCATTTTGGAAGCGCGGATAATTAAAGATCAATACTGGCTGTGTGAATATCGGAAGGTGCGTAAATTCTATGGGATGAAGGTGGTGGAAATATGAAAAGGTCCCGTTCAGATGCGAGGATTATCAGTATACGCTGTTGCTATGTATGGTCCTCCTATTCAGTTACAGCCAAGTAGTAGGCTATCCTAGCTGATGAGGTGGATTCTGCCGGGCGGTGAAAGACATACAACAGCATGAGCTTGATGGAGTGGGTCAAATTCATGCACTAAGGCCATGCAAATATGCACTTAGAAGCTATTTCCACTTTATCGGATGTCTCTTTTGGTCAACCTAGCTCTCGGTCTATAAACTCTCCTTGTTTTACCAAAGAAAACATTTCAGTCCATCACACATTCGAGTTACGTATCATTCTCGTTTTCGCAGCTTTATCTACAGGCGAACCGGATCGTAACAGGATTCGAGTTTGTGTTATTTGTGCGGAAACAAGTTAGCAGAGACTACGAACATTATTCCTGCAAGTAGCTGTAGTAGACGTCGTTTCCACAGTGATACTACGGTAACAGCTACAAACCAGCTTCTAAATAATTGTCGCGACATCTGGTCCATAATCCTGCGCTTGCATTCGCTCTTGAAATTTGCTTTTTCTTGTTTGTTTCTCTTAACGAAGGCACCGTTGCTACCAAGATGGCTTACAACGATGACTCTGTGTTGGCGCGACTCTCGTCACTCAATGAAAGCCATGATAGCATCGCCACAGCTGCACAATGGATCATGTTTCATAGGTACGGTTTCTCCTTCATGCATCTCAAGAGATATGGCTGACAATTTCAGGCGCCATGCTGAGAGGACTGTACAGCTGTGGATGCAGCGCCTCAAAGACTCTTCCAGCACAAAACGATTAAGTTTGGTTTATCTCGCCAACGGTATGTTTGTCTGTCAGCTGTGATGAGCTTTACTGATCAGAAATTCAGAGGTGGCACAGCAGTCTAAAATCCGACACAAAGATGACTTTATTATCGCCTTCGCACCGGTGATCGCTGAGGCTGTTTCCGTCGCTTACAAGGGAGCACCAGCAGAGCTGCAGGCGAAATTGAAACGTGTTATAGACGTTTGGAGAGATCGCTCGATCTTTGAAGCACCAATTCAATCCGCGATCGATGCCCGCATTGGAGGTGAGTACCTGAACTGGTCCCAAAAGCTGGTGACTGACCATTCGTTCAGATCTCGACAAGGCCCGGGGTATGTCCAAGCCTGGATTTGGCGGCTCTCCATTCGGTAGTACTAGCGCTGCAACTTCTATTCCATCTGAATTTGCTCCTCTGGTCACTGCTCACCAGAAAGTAAACAAATTGAGCACTCCTCTCAAGGCCACGATTACATCAGCAGACCAAGAGTATGAGAAGCAAACTGACCCATCTACACCTGTTCCCTCTGCTCCAGTTTATGCAGCTCGGTTGAATGGCCTCCTCAAGACGTTGGCCAACGCCGAGAGTGCGGTTGCTGAGTGTGTAAAAGCAAGAGAAGGCCTTGTTTCCGGTCTGGAATCACTCCTCAACGCTAACCGTGCTGCATTGGAGGACGAGAGGTCCGCTGCGGCTCAGCTGACATCCCGAAAGGCTGAAATCGAAGACAAGAAGCACCAAGTCGAGGTTGGCATCATGAGAGCACTGGGCCCGGCGGACAGCAATGGTTCTCCAGGACAAGGGGACTCTTCAGTTATGCCCCCAGAGCCAGACAGACCAGATATTGAGGCATTGACTCCACCGGCATTTGAACCATTCGAAGCACCTACCCCTGAGGCATTGACACCAGAGGGAGAGCCTGTTGCAGCTCCTTCTATGTCTCCTGTCCCTGTCCCTGCTGCTGCTACTACTACTTCTCAAGACAAAGAAGTAGAAGAAGAAGCACCCTCGTATCAGTCATTGCCAATCTCAACCAATGGGTCGAATAAGCGCCGCCGTGTCGACACTGAAGAATTTCCTGATCTGGGTGGAGATGATGGCATCGATGCTGACGTTGCTGAAATGCTGAAGGGACAACCTCAATCATAACCGGATCATAGGTTATCAACAAGTTGGGGGTTTATTTGGCTTGTCAGTTTGGGGTTTGCTAACATGTTATGTTCGTGCAAACAGTTCAGGTTGGACTAATAATAGGTTGCTGGGAACAATCGGCACATATAATCGAGTCTAGTGTATTATTAAGTATAGTGAATTATTTCGTCTTGAGTAGATACCTAGTAGTGTGTGAATTGGTACCAACTAGTCGCAGTATCGTGGTATTCAGAAGCGTCCAATCTGCTAGTCACTGTGTAACAGATGTTTGTTGGCCATATAAGAATTGCTATAAGGAGCCTGGATAGCCGAGGTGCTTCTCTTTCGGCCTGTGTGATTATCAGTTTGAATTCCTCATGGCGCTCATGTTGGATCCGAGAGCATTCGGCTCAGTTCGGATCAATTGAAGCCGTGGCCGCGTAGTCTAGATCTTACCTGCACACAGCACAGAACGCAAGGGTCCCACCCAAATTTTTTGTGAGCAACGGATCCATTGACTCGTCTGGGCTGGACTGGACTTGACTGGGCTGTCGCAACTCGGAAGCTGAGAAATGCCGCTACGACGATGACGGCATCACAACCTCGACAACTTTGATTCTTTTTGTAAATGTCAACGTCTCTGTCAGCTGCTTCACTACTGCTCCCTCACGGCTCGAGCCCTCTGCTTTTCCTCCAGCGATAATAGTGCCGCTCCTGAATATGCTACGCTGAGTGGACGTCTGATCAATTCCTACTACCCTACCGTCATAATGGTCTCGGGAGTAGCACGCCGTGTGCTGCTCCCACGCCTCGCCGAGCCCTCGCAAGTGTCTCTGGCTACATCGCGATGTCAATTAGGAGCTTTGTTATACAAGTCCGAAGCTCTATCTCTCCAGTCGAGGCTTTTCCACGCTTCCAGCACCCGTCAAGCCGCTCTACCTCCGTTCTCAATCGCTACATTCCGGTCGTCGGCAAATAATTCTCTACCTCGTAATCAGCGTTCCCTCGCGCACAGTCGACCCTCCCAGTTCGGTCCCGTTTCGCACGCCTTGCGACAGTTCTCGACGGCACCTCGTCTATCACAGGAAATACAGACCAAGGTCGAAGAAGGCGCCAAGAAACCTGTCGAACTTGAAGCCAATCGAGCTATCGCCCAAGATGAGCACAAGCAGGAATTTACCAAGAGTGAAAAGGCTGCTCGGGCGGCGCAGGTCAACCTGGCTGCTAAGCTCTCCAAGGAGGGAAAGCAGGCTGGTAAAGCTGGTACGGATGAAATTGTGCGACTGATCAAGATTGCTCGCCCCGAAATCCGCTGGCTCGGTATCGCTTTTGTCTTTCTGGTGATATCTTCTAGTGTCACCATGTTGATTCCCTTTTCTGTCGGCCGAATTTTGGATCTTGCTACCAAGGGTGAATCTGAGGACGTCCGTCTTTTTGGCTTGACCATGAACCAGTTCTTCTTTGGTTTGGGTACTGTCTTGACTATTGGAGCTATGGCCAACTTTGGTCGAGTCGTCCTTCTCCGAATTGTCGGCGAGCGCGTGGTCGCAAGACTTCGATCTCAGCTTTATCGGCGTACTTATGTCCAGGATGCTGAATTTTTCGATGCAAACCGAGTGGGAGATCTCATTTCACGGCTTAGTTCCGATACAGTTATTGTTGGCAAGTCTGTGACACAGAATCTCAGTGATGGTCTTCGCGCCCTCTTCAGTGGAGGTGCAGGTTTTGCTATCATGGTCTGGACAAGCCCCAAATTGACTGGTCTTTTGCTGCTTATGTTCCCTCCCATCGCAGTTGGAGCCTTCATCTACGGTCGTGCTATTCGAAATGTCAGCAGGTCGATTCAGAAGAACTTGGGTACTCTTACCAAGATCGCCGAGGAACGACTTGGTAACGTCAAGACCAGTCAAGCGTTTGTCGGTGAAGTGCAGGAAATCGGTCGCTACAACAATCAAATCCGGAAGATCTTTGCTCTTGGCAAGAAGGAGTCGCTTATTGCTGCCACCTTCTTTGCTTCGACCGGTTGGGCTGGTAACATGACCATTCTCGCGATGCTCATCGTTGGAGGTGGCTTCGTACGCAGCGGGGCCATGTCGCTTGGAGATCTCACCTCATTCATGATGTACACAGCTTTCGCAGGTTCAAGCTTGTTTGGTTTGTCAGGTTTCTACTCAGAGCTCATGAAAGGTGTTGGTGCCGCAAGCCGACTCTTCGAGCTCCAGGATCGCAAACCAGGAATTCCACAAACAGTCGGTGTTCGAGTCAAATCAGCACAGGGCCCCATCAAGTTCACAGATGTCAGCTTCGCTTATCCTACTCGACCTGCTGTCAAAATCTTTAACGGACTGGACTTCGAAATTCCTTCAGGCAGCAATGTCTGTGTTGTTGGCCCGTCAGGAGGTGGCAAATCAACAGTAGCATCTTTACTATTAAGATTCTACAATCCTACGTCGGGAACTATCACCATCAATGGCCAGGATATTTCTGGAATGAACGTCAAGTCTCTACGAAGGAGGATCGGTATGGTTTCTCAAGAACCTGTTCTCTTCTCTGGAACCATCGCCGAGAACATTGCCTATGGAAAGCCTCAGGCCAGCCGTTTCGATATCATTTCTGCTGCTCGACGAGCCAACTGCAACTTCATCAGCGATCTGCCTGACGGTTTAGAAACCCAGGTTGGTGCTCGAGGCTCTCAGCTCTCAGGAGGTCAAAAGCAGCGAATCGCCATCGCACGAGCTCTTCTTAAAGATCCTGATATCCTGATTCTCGACGAGGCTACATCAGCGCTAGATGCTGAGTCCGAGACTCTTGTCAACGAGGCTTTGGCTGGCCTCCTACGTGGCCGCAATACCACTATCTCTATCGCCCATCGTCTCTCTACTATCAAAAGATCCGATCAAATCATCGTTCTCAACAGCGAGGGTAAAGTCGCCGAGATCGGCAGCTACAAGCAGCTGGCCTCTGACAAGGATAGCGCATTTAGCAAGCTCATGGAGTGGCAGATGAGTGGCGGTGAGGTTTCCAAGGATGGCGGCTCGACTGCTTCCCGGGCACATATAACAGAGGCCGAGGAGCTCGAGGATGATCTAGAAAGGGACGATGAAGAAGATAGTCTTGAGCACGAGGAAGAGAACAGGGACTCAAAGGATGAAGAGAAGCGTCCGTGAATCCAGTCAGATGGCATAGAGCAGGCAACCTTCCCCAGAAGATGTAATACGGTCAGGGGACACAGTTAAGGCGAAAGATTAGACGAATCATGTACATTATATATCCCGATATCTATGTCTGAGTCTCTATGACAGGCAATTGCCCTTATCAGCAGCTACAGAGAGAACTCCACTCGACATGTATCTTATTTTCATTGGCGTCGGTCCGGTCTGGTTATTTAATCCCCAAAATGGAAAATACGGGTGGTAGGGGGTATGGACAGCCGTGTATAGAAAAGAATCTCGTTTTTATCAATCTTGTGACATCCAAGAATAAGAGGTATCGTCACGCTCACTTCTTTCCGGCCAAAGTTCATGTATACTAATCAAAACAAAAACCTGTCTGGAGTCGTGTAGACTGATGGAGGCTTCATATGGAACTGTTGTGGATTCTAAACACCAAACCGAAGTCAGCGCTATAAAGAGACACATATTGAAATACAGGCAATTTTCACAATCGAGAAGCTAAAGAAGTAAAAACGAAGCCAGAATATCCTTGTCGCGCCAACCAAGCCTCGTCGAAGTTGAGGTTAGGGAATAGAGATAGAGACCAATGAGGCTCACTCCAGGTTAAGCTCTCGGTAACGGGCTTGTCACATGTGACCCAGCCTGGCTCAAAGCATGATCATTGGATCTCAACAAGGTCCTGACTGATCTCTTAAATAAAATTTGTTAGTACAAAAAATAATACTTTGGCATCTGAATCGAAATCTACAACGACCAAGTTCCTTGTTGCTCACTAATATTCTGCTCTTGGAGTCGTTAAGCATCCATCTCCCTTAAGCGCAATGTCGACCGAGACCGAGGGAACTTTCGAGGTGGCAGATGCCAGCCTGCATACCAAGACCTGGACTGTGAGTATCGGTGGTGATCAGCCTTAATAAGTAAGCAGAGGCTGATGCGTCAACAGCCCGAAGGTCCCATCAAAGCAAATTTGGTGCATGTCCATGGCTTTAGCGATCATGTCGATTGGTACAATGACGTATATCGAATCGTAGCCTCGCATGGCATACAAGTATTTGGCTTCGATCAAAGAGGTTGGGGCCGAAGCGTGAAGCAGCCCTCCGACAAGGGAAATACAGGCCCAACATCACGCGTCATTGCAGATATCGCCGCTTTCATTGAGAGCAAATTGCCTTCGGATGTCCCGGTCTTTGTTCTGGGCCACTCTATGGGCGGCGGCGAGGTCATCACACTTGCTGCTGACCCTCAATATGCCAAACTCGTGAGCCAAGTGCGCGGCTGGCTGCTCGAGGCACCATTCATCGGATTCGCCCCTGAGGAAGTCCCAAGTTCGTTCAAGGTCTTTGCAGGGCGACTAGCCGGTAAAATCCTTCCCAAGTTTCAGCTCAAGCACGTACTCGATGTTGCCAACTTGACGCGAAGGCCAGAGGTGGCTAAGGGTTTCAAAGAAGATCCTCTGTGCCACGACACAGGCACACTCGAAGGTTTGGCCTCGCTCCTGGATCGCACAGGAGCTCTTCAGTCAGGTTCCGTGAAGCTGGGTGAAGAGGTCAGGTCGCTTTGGCTTGGCCATGGCGACCACGATAAAGCGTGCAGCTATCAAGCAGCCATAGATTTCGCACAGAAACAAGATATCGAGGACAAGACCGTCAAGACGTACGTGGGAGGTTATCATGCGCTACATGTCGACCTGTGCCAGGAGGAATATGCCAAAGATATTACTGGCTGGATCTTGGAGAGGAGCAGTCAAGACCAGAAACCGATCGAGGCCAAGCTATAGAGTAGCTATAGAGGATCTGCAGATGGGCGAGTATCACTGATTTCAAGCTCTGTTGGTTTCTGGATGACCAATATCATTCGATATTGTACCTGTTTTCAGCTTTTTACAGATAGCGAGACTATGTTAGTATTATATGCTTTGTCTTAATGGCTGGCTGTATATCATCACCCAACCACTTATCTTTGACAGGGTAAATGCGGCTGTAGCTCGCAAACCAAAGCCAATAGATTGACTTGATCGATCAATGATTTCAGCTTCTGCAGTCTTGGCACCAAGTCCTCCATGGAGACGCATGCGTCGGCGGGTCAAGGCGGACCCATGTTCCGTATCCCAGCTCCGTAGACGCCCGAGAAACAGATACTCTTAGAGGTTAAAAGCCACGGAACCCCGAAACCAGCTCCGGCCGTTTCCTAGACGTTTCGGGGCCGTATCTGAACTATAATTCAACGTCTCCCACACTCGATTTCAACTTCTGCCTTCATCAACCGCCATCGCCACGGCCTCGGAACCTCGCACAATGAATGACCCGGAAACGATGCTCCGTTGGGCCATTTCGGCTCGCGCGGGGAACTCGACTCACACTAACTCCAGATGGCCTTCTGATAGCCCAGGGCGCTGACCATTCTACTCTGTCGCTGCAGCCAACAGACTAATGTGCTGTAAAGAGTGGAATGGATACACCTCCCGTCCCTTAAGGTACCTATCAGCGTCCTTGAAATGGTAATCCACCAACAGACGAGATGGACAATGAAAGACGTTTCCTCTACTACTCCGTACTCCGTATTCCGTATGTTCCTACTCTTTTGGAGTGAGTCCACGTGGGAAGATGACTGGCTCAACAACAGTTGACTTCCATCGCAACTTATCGATCCTTTCGCTTTGCTTCTATTACATATCCATACTGATATCGTTAACTCAAATTATTCATTGGTGCAAGCTTGGCCGGACAATTGACTTGACCTTGCTTGATCTTTCACTCCATCTCATGTGTAGCACTAACATAGCTGACTTTTACTACCTACCTATTGAGGTGACTCTAGAGATCACCGCCGCCTGAGGTTTCTTTCTTGCTCTCCCATCTGCATTGATTGCTTACCCATCAGAACAGCTATACTATCTTGCATCATCACCAGCATCGCTATTGCTTGTTCAATTCTCTGGTATAACCCATCAAGAGACTGGTCGCCCGAGCTGTCGCTTTCTATCCCTTTCTTAATTATCATGACACCTGATAACAGCAACCACGTCATCCATCATCCACAAGCAATTCACCTGCAATCTCTTGAACGTGCCCGCAGCAGTTCACGACATTCAATCACCCGCAATGGCTCGAGTACAGCTTTCGAGCCTGCGATGGCTGACGAGAATGAGACTATCGCTAGGAATGTATCTCATATGACTGATGTCGAGAGTCAACTCACCGCCACTGGTCGCCGACAAAACAGCTGCCTTAATCATGATCCATATGGCCTCTCCCGCGGGTACAAGACCGAGTCTGATCTAGAACAGATCAAGGCCAACACTTCACGGAAGCGCGATAGTCTCCCTGGCCGTAAATCTGTTCCCAGCAAGATGGGCCCCGGGGCAAAGGCTCGCAAGCTGCAGGGCTTCTACAAAAACCAAAATGCCGCCATTGATCGCATGCTCAAGTCTGTTGAGGAACATCGTGACGAAGCCCGCGACCAGCATGGCGAAGACCAACTCAAGTTTCGCATTGCTGTCTGGGGCTCCTTTGCGGCCAATGTTGCCTTGTCAGGAGTTCAGCTCTACGCTGCCATCTCTTCAGGATCTCTTTCTCTCTTTACCACCATGGCCGACTCCATATTCGACCCTCTTAGTAACCTCACCCTCATTTTGTCGGCTCGAGCCATTCGCCATGTCGATTCTCGGCGTTTTCCTGCCGGTAAAGCTCGTCTCGAGACTGTAGGCAACATTGTCTTCTGCTTTCTCATGATCGCTGTGTCACTCATTATCATTGCTTTTGCTTGCCAAGAACTATCTAGGGGGGTGCAAGAGAAGGAATTCAAAATTGCGGCTGTTATATCTGTCTGCTGTGCTTTCGCCACCAAGTTCGTGCTCTTTCTCTACTGCTGGGCACTCAAGGACAAATATAGCCAGATCAACATTCTTTGGCAAGACCACCGCAACGATCTTTTTATCAATGGCTTTGGTATCTTGACTTCATGTGGTGGTGCGAAACTGAAATGGTGGATTGACCCTATGGGCGCTATCATTCTGTCTGTCCTCATCTCATCCATCTGGCTGCACACCGCCTTTGGAGAATTTCTGCTCATTGTCGGAGTTACTGCATCTGTCGAAACGCAGCAGCTCATCACGTATGTGTGTGTTACACATGACGATGCAGTTGTGGGCATCGATACCGTACGCGTGTATCACTCGGGTCCTCGCCTGATCGCCGAAGTGGACATTGTCATGGACCCGACACAAACACTTCAAGAAAGCCATGATATTGCAGAGGCGTTGCAGATCAAGCTGGAGGATCTGCCAGACATCGAGCGGGCATATGTCCACATTGATTACGAGACGACACACAAACCAGAACATGCATTTAAGAAGGATATGTAGGTCTAGCTACGGAATGTGTTTCCAGGGGAGTTCTGGGCCACGAAAGGCATCCTGAGCGGCTGGGGAGGCGTTTGGAGTTTATTTGGTGAGACAACTGAGTTAAATGCCGTACTAGGGTACACGATCACGGAACCAGGGACATTTTTTCTTGGGGGAGGCTGAAGCCGTGATGACGAGACTCAACGGGACAGCAGGGAGCGATGGTGCAAATCATATCTTAGTTGGTTTTGGGGGTAGAAGCAAAAGCATCATAATGCAACAATGGCTCACGTGGACTATGCAGGCGAGAGCGTGTGATGCATATAAATCAAGCTGATAGCACGATTAAACCAGGTCGAGGCGAGCTAATGCAGATGCCGGCATTTCAGAAGCGCTAAGATCTGGGGAATACACAAGGGGACTCTATTTTCTCTAGTAATTTCTATATGTCAAAATTTGGAGATATGAAGTGAAGTGAGACAAACTGGCATGAACGGTTTCTACTCGTTTCGCGTGTCTTTGTCCCGATCCTACAGATTGTCTCGGTGCGCCATGTCCGAGTGGCACACAGACTGATCTGCAAGACAAGCCACAAGAATCTACGTCACTTATACAACTTCTTTTTTAGAGACTGGCATCTGCCACGGGATGGGGAGATTTGAATGTCTTTATAAGAGCTCAGGGGACGGGAAAGGGGTCCTGCGGCACGGACGGAGCGGGGGTTTTTCGTGCAGATGAACAATTCTTATGTTGAGCCTTTTAATATCTCAAGGACCAGCCTGGAATGGTTGTGATTAGGTACCTAGATGCACGTATCTTAACGGTGCGTCGCATACTCACAGCAACTTACAAGGGCAACATCTCCAGTTCGGGCTGTATGCAGAAGCCCGTTTCGAGTTCATCCCTGAAATTTTGATGATACGAGAATTGGAGACGTTGAAAAGCTGTAAGAAAACCTTGAGGTGTTTTGCTTTGTGGATATCATCAGCTAAAAAGGACCTGGCCAAGAAGTGATGAGGTCGAACCTAAGCTACCTACCTGAGAGCTAAGCTAAGCTAACCTAGCTCACAGAAATCCAATTCCATCATCGTGCAGCCGTTGAAATTAGTGGCGATTCACTAGAGCCGCCACCAGCGGAAACCCGCCCCGAAATACGGAGATGCGATGCCCTGAGGTGGACGTTTCGCAGGGCAGGGAACACCAAAACGGTCCCAGGTTCTGTGTAATCAATACCTAATCATGCACATAATTATCGGGAAACATACACATAATGACCATTCCTAATTCGATCAGATTGTGGCCCGTGCGACGCTTACCTTTCCCAAACGGGTAAGGTAAGCGAATTTTCCAACGATTTGGGCCAATCAAACCCTGCGCATTCATATAGTCACGTGCAATCGAAATTTCTGCAGCTTTGATCAATTCTCATATCCTGATTTGAATGCAAATTCAACACTATGACTTCTGAGACTGAATATCTCGAATTTGAAGATTACAATGAGCCTGATGACCTCCCCCCTCCGCCTTTCGACTACGAAGACTTTTATGAGACTGCAGACGATGCTTTTTTTGCCTTACAACGCTTACAACTCGAATTGGGCTTCGTCATATCGAAATCGCGGTCATCAAAGCGGCAAGATCAGGCCTTTTGCTATCGGGTCGATATCGCGTGCAGCCGCAGCGGCGATTGGCGCGAATGGGCTAAAAAGGGCACCAAACGCCAAAAATACAATTCTTCTTCATATAAAATAAATTGCCCTTTTTCTATTATTATTCGCCGTTCAGCCAAAGATATTTTTCACACCTACAATGTCAAATGCTGTAATCATAATCATGATCCGGCTCCTAGCGGTTTTGCTGTTGCGCGCCTTCGGAGGCAATCACAGCTCGATTTCGGCCTCGCGAGGCTTCACGAGCTCGTTAGAAAACTCTCTGCCTCACGAAAGCTTACAACAAGAGATATTGCAAGCCAAATTCGTGAGCTACACTCTTCTATTTATATCCTAGATCAGGATGTACGTTGCATTCGAAGAAAGCTTCGCGAAGAAGCGTACGGCGCGTTTACATCAACGCAGGCTTTTCTCAACGTACTGAAAGAAGATAACGAGATCGCCTTCTACAAGGTCGATCGGGCGCCAAATAGAAAGATTTGGCGCATCTTCTGGATTTACAAGAAGAGCCTCGCGAATTGGAAGCGAAATCCTGAACTTCTCGTGATGGATAACACATACAAAGTCAACAGATTCAACATGCCACTGCTTTAGATTACAGGTCTCACCGCTTTACACACCAATTTCAGTGTGGCTTTTGGTGTTGCGGCTAAGGAAGATGAAGAGGCATTTATGTGGCTTCTTGAGCAGCTCGATAATGTGCGGCAACACCATAAAATCCCCGATGATGCCTTTAAAGCAGCTGTAAGGCGTGTTTTTTACACTTCATAACAGCAGCTGTGCCTTTGGCATATCATGAAGAATGTTAAAATGCATGTGCAGCAAAAATGGCTCACTTTCGCCCCAGGTGAGGCATTTCCTGACTCACAACACTAAGCTAACGCGTCAGCTCCTTCCTCTTCCACTTCCGCCTTTCCCTCAACATCATCAGCTCTATCGATCACACAGAAAACGCGTATGAATCGTAGATACGAAGATAATCCTGATGGAGTTATCACAGCCTTCCAAGAGATGACCGCCGCAGCCTCTGAGGCTGGATTCGAGGAGTTGTGGCAGATTCTCCAACGCGACTTTTCGCGGCAGGAAGGTCAGATCATAACAAAACACAGATCACGCGTTTCCCCTGCTAATATTCACATTTCCTGTTCAATAGGCATACTTCATTACCTTCGAAAGGTGCCTTTGCTGGTGCGGAAGCAATTTGCAACCTTCGCTGTTACAAGGCTTTGAAATTACGGAATTCGCTCCTCGCAACGCACTGAAAGCTCACATCACGCCTTGAAGATTTACCTCTTGAACCGATTTTGCGATTTATATGAGCTTAACGAGCAAATTTACATCAATATTCTTGACCGTGAACGCGAATATGGTATTGAATTTCATAAGCAGCTCTCCAAGAGGAGGAAGCCCTACGAGCGGCACGATCAGATGAGGCTTTTAATCCACCGCATAAGCTGGATCGCGATGGATTTATTGGTGGAGCAAATCGAGCTTGCGAAGCGTGCCCTTGATCCGCATGATGATTATTACCTTCGCCGCTGCACGAGGGCATTCACAACACAATGGGGATTGCCCTGCTGCCATAAGATTTTCCCTTTGGTGCAGGAAGGTGGCTTTATCCAGCTAAAAGACCTTAGTTATTACTGGTTATTAAAAGCTGATACAGTAAGTTGATCCCGCTGACCTTTCCTGGAGAAATAGCTGCTGATTTACATATTAACAGCCAGAGCAGCAGCAAATGCTGAACGACCGTTACGAGCCCGATCCTAATATCGTTGAAGCCTTTCGCAGGCGCCGCCCTGAAAATGAAGCTATCTCGGTGCCCGAGGCTGCCTCTACAGGCCGTGTGCACTTGAAGGAAGAGGTATTTGATCTGCAGATGCAGGCCTCACGGCTGCAGCCTTCCTCAACGGCAGCGAATCCGCCTGGCAAAATACCCTCTTCACAGGGCAAAAAGTCCCATACAAAGCCTACTGTATGCAGCGAGATTTCCGAGCTTCGCCGTGAGCTGCAGCTTCTTCGCGAAGAGAGGCAGCTTGAGAAATCACAACACTAAAGGCAGCCCCAAATGCCCTTCATGATGCCCTTACAGCCGGCCCAACCGGTATATCCCTCATACAGTTAACCTGGGCAACCTTTACAGGTTTGGGGAACAAATTCACATGCAAATTCGCAGGGAATTAGTTCTCAATCTCTTGGCCTGATGCCTCCACCAAGCTTCTAACGGCAGCCTATCTTACCTGTGCCCGTGATACCCTCACAGCGGCACCAACAACCGCCTCCTTCGGCACAGGTCCCCGGCTTAGATTGGTGCCTTCCACAGCAGGTCGTATTTACAGGTCATTTACAGTACAACGGAGTGTTCAATAGTCAATTTGGCGGCGTTCACAGTAGCGGCATTCCCAATCAATCCCAGTTATCCTTTTCAGCCCATACGGCAGCACCCCCATCGCGATAGCTTCAATAGAGATCAATTCGTCAAAATCAGCAGCTTTTGGTGTTGTGACCACTTCTGACTTGCCTCAGCCAATCAGAGGCCAGCACGGAGATTACCTTCCTTTTGAGGTAAGGTGGTTATGTGTATGTTTCCCGATAATTATGTGCATGATTAGGTATTGCTGTGTAATTGGAGGCTGTGAAACCTCAATTTCTTCTGTACGAACGTGGGGGGACCATTCTAACAGCAATTGGGTTGCCTTTATCTGGTGTTTGTGCTGGTGTTGCCCTTGAATGGCAGAAAATACCTAGAGTGAGTGTCTGGCCTCGGCGCTTCTAGAACTGCAAAGTTCCTCAGGGTCACTGTGGCTTGCAGTAGAGTTTAGTACCTGAAGGATCAGACCCCCAGGATTCACTTCAGGTGTAACTCGAACGAAAAGAATGAGGTTTTTGTTTTCCGGTTACTTGTTATCGATGATCTGAGGTACATCGTGGTAAACGACCGGCCATCTCGGGTCAAGCTACAGAGTAAAGTCAAGAACCTAACTAACTTTACAGGGAGCTGTTTGACGTTCGAGGTCGTTCATCCGTGCCCCTGCCCGTTTATAGTGATTGTAGTGCCACAGGTGATGGTTAGTCCAAGAGTTAGGCGACCTGACCGACCCACAGGAGCTAGAGTCTAGCCCCAGGCGAGCTAAGGTACGGATACTTTCCATGGATTAACAGGGCAGGGCAGGTTCCCCCTCCAAAATCGTCCGGGGGCCATCATCGGATCATCACATCAATTGGATCCATTGGATCTACCTCGAGGACCTCCCCAAATAGTGCTGTTGCTGCCATTCTCACGTCACGCCTGACCTTTACTTCGCTTGCCTCTCTTCTCCTCTTCTACCTCTTCCCCTCTCCCCCCCTCCTCCTCCTTCAACTCTATCCTAATCTTTTGGCTTCAGACAAAAGAGGGATACAGGTTACTACAGACTTTTGCATTGTTTCAGAACTTAGTGTACACTAAGGATACACTGCAGTACCTTACCTTGCGTAGTCTGTCTGCACTAACGCACAGCATCCTTGCTAGGTCCAGGCGAGCTTTCTCTTCCTTCTTGTTGACTTGGACTTGGACCCCTCGCCTCGACTCAACGACCGCGCCTCTTTAGATCGATCGCAATATTACGACTTCTTTGGAACCTTCATCCATGGGTTGCTGACCGACATTCTCAACTTGTTGTAGCTGACTTGGACGATCTGCGCCGAGGCTCGTCTAGCAGCTGGTCAACTCCTGTCCTACATCGCCATGGCTGCTCAAGGTGCTGGAGAGCATGTTTATGCTACGGTTCGTCCTCTCCGTGTCTGATCTTGCCGGCATTGCCTTTCTAACTTGCGAATAGCTTCTTCTGAGCGATTCCTATCTTCCTGGTTAGTCAATTGACTCTGTTGCTCTATGTGACCTCGACTAATTCTTCCTCAGGCGCACTCGTTCTCGCTCACTCTCTTCGCGATGCAGGAGCCAGTCGCAAGCTGGCAGTACTGGTCACACTCGATACCGTGTCCGCTGACTCCATTACGCAGCTCAAGGTAAGCCCTCCCGAGTGTCTGCCCGTCCTCGAGCCAGCCAATGCTGATACAATTGCTCCAGAGGGTCTACGACTACGTCTTTCCTGTGCCGCGCATTCGCAATGACCACCCGGCCAATCTATACCTGATGAACCGTGGAGACCTGCATTCAGCGTTTACCAAGATCAATCTATGGAAGCTCACACAGTTTTCCAAGATTGTCTATATCGACGCTGATGTGGTAGCATATCGAGCTCCTGACGAGCTTTTCGACACGCCCCATCCCTTCGCAGCTGCCCCTGACATCGGCTGGCCAGATCTGTTCAACACTGGTGTCATGGTTTTGGAACCCAACATGGGCGACTACTACGCTATGATTGCCATGGCTGAGAGGGGAATTTCGTTTGATGGTGCCGACCAAGGCCTCATCAACATGCATTTTGGTCAACGATATCATCGATTGAGCTTCACTTATAACGTCACACCATCTGCACACTACCAATACGTCCCGGCGTATCGACACTTCCAATCAAGTATTAACATGGTGCATTTCATCGGATCCAACAAGCCATGGTTCACTGGTCGAGACGCCCCTTCTGGCAACAACCCCTTCAGTGAGATGACAGGACGATGGTGGGCAGTCTACGATAGGCATTACCGACATCAAGTAAGCTCAACATTTCTACAGATAGATGCTGTGTGTCTGACTCATTTTATAGGAATCTTCTCCTGACAATACCTCTTCAACTCCTCAGTATGTCCAATATTTCACAAAAGGAGAATGGCACCCTCAGCCGGTCCACGCGCAGTCTTCTATCAGTGAACACCACAGCTCCGTTTCAGCTGAGGGCACGCATCATTCAGCTCCAGGTCACGAACACCATGCATCTCAGGAGGAGCAAGGCTCAGGACACCATCACTCAGGAGGATCTGGGCACCAAGTATCGCACCATGGTAGCGGATATCACGATGGGTCAGATTCTGGTTCGGTCCATCATGATCACCATCCTGCACCTCCTAGTGATCAGCCGATCTCAGCTCTTGGGCATCACCATGAACAGCATCACGGACAACACGCTTCTGAACATCGGCACCATCACCACGAAGAACCAAAGAACGAGCCACCCCCGATTACAATGCATGATTGGGATGCTCAGAGGTAGGCCTATCATCGTTGGAAATGCTGTGCTTGATTGAACATGAGACACTGACTTTGCCAGACATCCCCCTCCTGCTGATTCGAAACCCGAGGCTATGAACTTTCCTTCCACTCATTACGAAATGTCACGCGATACAGCCCCTTTCATCCCGCCTGAACGATACCCAAGTCCTCCAAAGAACATGTGGTATGAAGTGCCAAAGGAGAAGCCAGCCCCACGATCAAAGCCAGCTCCGGAGATCTTTCCGTGGGAACGCAACCGACCTCGCCCAACCAGATCATTCATCGGGGAACCAGAACCACCAGCGCCTGAACCAGAGCCTACGCCAGGAGAGTCCGGCTCAGACCCTAGCACGTCGTCTACAACACAGCTTTCAGTGACAACTGAAGGTCTTACAGAGTCTTCTGAGGTGACAGCATCGGGATCTGGGGCGAAGAACGAGTCGAATGCATCTACACCTATAGTGCAGATTACCCCATCAGACCCTTGGACGTCATACACACGCACAAACGCCTGGGATGAGGTGCCTGAGATCGAGCGGTACGTTGATCGCCTGCATGGTGGTCATCGACGTGGTAAGAGTTCGACGTCTACGATAGGGCGTGTGAAGAGTCCATCAACTGGTGCATGGAGAGACGATCGGAGCAACTTTAAGAACCGCGGCCTGAAACTCACCGATTTCCCGAGCGCTACAGAACGCCCCAGCTTGCCGGTCACACCGGCCCCAATTCATCGGCACTCGTTCTGGGCGGGAGACGACGGGGAACACGAGGACGAGGCAGCAAAGAAGCTTCCTGAGGCTGAAGGCGTGCCTACGCAGTCTGACTGGGTATGTGTGCATGGGAGACGTTGGAGACCGACAGACTGCCTGTGCGAGGTGACTGACTTGGTGCTACATCACCAGGATCCGCTAGCACAGCTCCAGAAGCTTGCTAAGCAGCAATCGGATGCGTTGTTAAAGAAGCTCGGTGGCGAAGGAGACGAGGGTCGAGAAGGAGGAGTGAGTCGAGAGATTCCAACACGTTCATTACCCTTTGGTTCGGGTGATGCCAAGTCACCTACTTATGTCGCGCAGTCTGCTGCAGGCGTACTCAGCCCACAGCCGGTAAAAGGCGAAAGGTCGGCGGGCATCTTGCGTGACATGAGCAGTGGCCGTCTTGAACCTGAATCGACTTCGCAATCGACTACGATTCCCGAGCCGAGCTATACCGGGCCTGGCGCTGCCTGGGAGAAGGATGAAGATATACCGCAATATGAGACACCCCTGCCACCTAAGGAGGAGGAGCTAGATGCTCTTAACGCATAGCAGGTCATCTGGGCACCAGCTAAGTCTATTGAACAAGGGAAAGTTACCGAAGTTTTCATCGTCTCCCACTACGACAAATGAGGATGGAGAATAATTAAGAAGGAATGATTAATGCTTTACTGTTTCATGGCTATGAGCGGACATGGTAATAGATACAGGTACGACGAGGGGCACTTGGGTATGTGCGGCATGGACGCGGGTCAGCTTTTCTTTGTACGTCATTGTTATTTTGGTTCCCTTGTGCCAGCTCGTCAATAAGTTTCGAGGACTCCTTGTCCACGGCAGAGGAAGAGAGGAGAGGAGGATGTATTTTTGTTGAAATATGGACACTGTGGCAGCGCCTTTACGGTGTCGTTAAAGAGTAGGAATTACCTCTGAATCGTATTTGGATTCATCCATATGCTCTTTGGTCCCTTACATTCTTGTATTTCTCATTGCGTTCGTGTTTTGTTGCTACGTTTATATTTGCGCGCTTTCGATTCATCAATGCTCTGCGCCGACTCATCAGCGTGCCTTGACTGGTCTCATTCATCATGGAAAGGTGTTTTCTGGTCCACTCATACTTGTATAGTTGCAGATTGCTTTGGGTAGCTTGCATACCAAGTTTCAGATGTACAATACTGGCTTCAACAAACTTATATTTCGGTGTGAAGCTTCTCTGTCATGCATGCCACTGAGGCGAACAAATAGTACATAACTCCTGTGAACTCCATGCCGCTAGCAATCGGGAAATTTAAATGCAGTCTTGGTCTTCACTAGACCGACAGAGATGGGTACAAAAAATGATACATGCATAGAATGCCTATTGGTACCCAAGGCACAACTAGTCCTTAACATTTTCCTCATCCTCGACCTCCTCGACAGTTACGGCTCTCGCCTTGCCCTTCTCCTTTGAGTCGATTTCAGACGCCTCGTCTTCATCACTATGGGATGGCGGAGTGCCTTGTGGTGTATGTTCAGCTGTTGGGCTCGGCTGAGACGTAGCCCCAACAGGGCCAATTTGGCTTGAGCTTCCTTCAGCCTGAGGCTCATTCTGCATTACAGGGTCGGCATGATCCAGGCGAGATCCGTTGCCAAACAGTTGAGCCGAACCGCCCCAATTGGGCATGCGAGGGCTAGGCGCAACAACCTGGGGTGGTTCAACCGCCCGTGTGAACTGTGGTGTGAGTTGAGGGGGGCGCTGTTCAGTTGGAGTCGAAGAGGGGTTCTCAGCCGGTTGAGCTTCCTGGTTACGGCTACCAATTGGCGAGGTTTGTCTCACAGTAAACGTTGTCTGAGGTACATTCATGTTATCTGCAACAGTTGCCTGAGGGCCAACCTGCGGCGAAGGTTGCGTCGAGGCTTGGCCACCATCGAGACGCTGTAGAGGAAGCAGAGACCAGCCAGGAGGGATGACAACACCTTCTGGGAGCTCAGCACTGCCAGCGGGGATAGGTACGGCGTTAAGGGGAGCACCATGGCGAGCCATAAGGGGGCTAGGCTGTCGCGGAGGTATGCCTGGGAATTGGGGGAAACCTGGAGGCATAGACATCTGGGGTGTCATAGGGAATTGCTGGGGAATTATAGGTTGGGGAAGAGGTACCGCAGTAGGAGGTATGGCCTGTGTCTGTATATTTGGTTGCTGTTCTGGATGTTGGTGTCTCTGCCTGAGACGGTATAGCTCTGCCTGGAGAAGATGAATGGTTTGTAATTCCTGATGCGCAAGCTGCAACGACTGCATCTCACGTTGGATCAGCTGGTCTGCTTGATTGATCAAGTTTCCAACATTCTGCAAGTTATCTCCAGTAGGAAGGGGAGTCGTAGGAGCAGTCTGGCCAGCAACAATAGGGGTGCCAGCGCCCGGTGTTGGGTGAACCAGCCCTTGAGGGTTGGGAGCAGCTGGTGGCACGCCAAATTGCTGCGCAAGTTCTCTGACTTGTTGTCCGTTGGCGCCGAATCCCACTCGAAGAGGGCCAATGTTGAAGATACGAGGGCCAGCTGGCCGCTGTTCAGGTTGTGCTCCTCCGTTTTGTTGCCCTTGAACAGGAGCATCTCCGGGGTTTGCTGCTGGTTGGTTCGCTGGACGCCTGCCTCCAAGCTCAATTCGAAGACCAGCAGCCCGGTTCTGACCTGCACGAGGAGCTGTCTCACCAAGAGTAACAGGGCTTCGACAAGTAGGACAAACCTGCTGTCGCTCGAGCCAGCTCTTGAGGCAGCCGAGATGCAAAATGTGTCCGCAAGGTAACTTCTTGGGTCGAATTCTATCCATTGCGCCTGGGTTGTTTTCTGGATCCCACGGCCGCATCTCCTCACGGCAGATAATGCAGGTGTCCTCGCGTTCGAGCTCTTCCTGAGTTGCATCGGGATAACGATTCATCTCTTGAATGGCTTTTCGATATCGCAATAAGGCACCCAGACGCTTAATGAAATCCCGGGCTGTCATAAAAAGATCCCTCATAATATGAATGGGCAGTCCATAGAAAGCCAGAAGCATGAAGAAGAACACGATGTAGATACCAAGTTTAACCAAGTCTGTCAATGTCAGCAGTGCCCCTCCAAGCTTTTTGTGCTTTCAACATACCTGTAATAAGGTCCAGCCAGAGTACAAACTCTCCCTTTGCAGACCAACCTGGTACTTCAATATCCATTTCATCGATATCGTCCTCGTTGGGCAGTGGCTCGTCCGAAACTTCCTCGCCAGCGGCAGCCGCTATTTCACGTCGTCGGATGATAGCCTCGCGTTCTTGTCTGACCTCTTGTCTCCTTTCCGCCAGTCGCTTACGTTTCTGCGCTTCCTGGATATTTTGCTCCGTTAGCGACAGCGCATACCGGGCTGCCGTCCGCCATGAACTGGTAGCCAAGACTGCGAACTCGAAAAGAAACATGACCATCATGTTGGGTCGTGCTTGTTGAATAACAGTATTGATCGTGTATCGGAGGATGTAGATATCGTAGATGAAGCTTAGCGTGAGCGACACACTGAGTCGCAAATGGAACAAGCGAGGGTTGGCAGGCGGTTGCTGCTCGAGGACCTCAACTCTCCCATCACCAATCCACCCCCACACCTTGCCTGTCACCAGAGCTGCAAACATAACCAGAAACCAGGCTCCTATCTCTTCGCGGAATATGGTCATTGCTAGACATGTCTCTGTGATGGCAAACCAGGCACGTTCGGTTAGTTGCTCGACTTCGACGGCGCGAAGAGGGCCAAAGAACATCCGTGTAAGACCGTAAACGAAGCTGCTGTAGACAAGGAAGGAAAAGTTGACCAAGACCTGGACATAATGAGTTCAACATCCTGCATGCAATAAACCCCGGTGCGTGGATCGCGCGGGATAACGTACCAACAAACAAAAGTTGCTCTGAGCGAGATATACCATTGCCGAGTAAAAGTTGGCCCTCTGATAGAAGGCCGAGAGGACAACACCACCCGCGAGGGCCGTCGAGGCCTGTGAAGCAAAAAGTCAGCATTGGTCCAGAGTGATCAGCTATAGCTCCATATAGCTTCCCCAAGCTCTCCCACCACAGCAATACTATACTTACCCCAGCATACCAGCCAAGCCGCATCTTGGGCATGGGAGTTGAACGATAGGTAATAAATTGGATACTTGTTGAAATGCGAAAAAGTAACCAATCACTCCTCTATCCCCATGGTTGAGTTGGATTCGAGGATATACAACTTTTGGTGAACGTGCTGTAATTACTTCACTGTATCAGAGAACAGCCGACGACTTGATGCCACGTTAAGCAGAGCGACACACGACCGATGACGCAGGGGCCGAGCCGATGCACGTGATTCTGCTCTGACGTGAGAAGGTTTGCCTCACGTAAGGTATCAAGGTAAAGCCGATATTTCCCCGTGTACGGAGTACTGTAGTGGTTAGGGATTGATAATACCAGGGGCACTAATGGCTGAGCAAAAGTGGCTACCCTAAAGCCAGACGAGTTATCAGCTTAGTGAGACTGATGTTGTATAAATATCGCGATGTTGAGTCAATGCAGAGATGTGAATGAGCTTGTCGTTATTGCAGGCTTATTCCTAGATATTGCATACCATCATGACAGTAATGAAGCCCATCCTTACGCCAACATTGCTCGCAGCGATTCGAAGGCAACCAAATCTACCACCTAATACATGGTACTTTATCACTGCTACCGCTCTATCATCCCTCAATAGGCCGGATGAACTGCCACAGGTCTTCAAGAATGCCATAGAGGAAAGCTCATACACTACTGGGAACAGTGTTCCGAGCCGGGACGATCAGTTACGCATCTCTAGACGTCTCAGAGAAGCCCTCTTGAAAGCTTCTGCCGTCGGAGGCATGCCCAAGGTCGGCAGCCCACGAGTATGATGAACTCACCTCGATGCTAACATTTTCGGATAGTCGATCAATGCTCTGATGTCCCTCAAGTCCGCAACCCCTGAAGACCTACTAGACGAACCAGGGATGGGTACATCTCTCAGACATAAGGACATACACGATACTGCATCAGTGCAAGTGCTCGAGCGAGGACAAGCCTTCTTCGAAGCCATATATGGCAAAATTTCCAGACGTATAATGGGTCAACTAGACCGGTCAGGAGCACCAGACTTGGGCTTGCTGGCGAGGTTGACATATGGGTATGTACTCAGCAACACTGATGTGCTTACACCAGCCGAAACTTCATTCGTACTCATTGCTAGTCTCATCCCCCAAGATGTAAGTGTGTTTCTGGAGCAGCCACGGGGCTGCACTAAAGTCACGTGTAATGCTGATGCTAAGCTCTAAAGGTGAACCCTCAACTGAAAGGTCATTTGCGGGGTGCACTCAATGGAGGTGCCAGTGTAGATGAAGTGAGAGCTGTGAGGGATGTAGTTATTAAGATTTGTGAAGCTTCAGGAATGAAGAAGCTAGAAGAGGATGCTATTGGGGGATGGGGCTGGAGAAGTGAAGTTGCAAATGTGTAGAAAATACTTTGATCTTGAGGCATTGAGCCTACCCTAAACTATATAAGCTGCCTGGCTCCATAACTTAGTAGGTAATAGGAGATCACAACTTGGCACATACCAAGTAGTACTACTCTGAGCTCTGAAGGCATGTTAGAATTGTAGCCATGTACTGTTGCAAGGGATAGTGGTGCTCTACTTGTAAGTGTTATCAACATGTCCTAAACACGCGTCGCCGAGTTGTGAGCATCGTGATGATCACCAACAAACACTGAATAGATTGGAGATTTCATTCTGTGTGATAGACAGAGCCTCATTCTCTATTGTCCGAAAGAGGCTGTTTACACGACTCAAAAAACTCCGTGACCTATTGTTTCATGTCCAAACGGCGCCTAGTCTCCCCAGCGGCCGGCCCTCGTTTCTCTTTGGCGAGCTCAAGATGGAAAACGGAAGCCATTCCGCGTTTAGGCGAGGCCGCGCCTGGAGCCAGCATAGCCAAGTCCCAAGTCCGCTGTCACGCGCCAAAGCAAGGGTCGCAACCCGCCCCTAAAGATTGGTTCAAGGCACCCGACCTAAGGTAGGTTGGGACCCAGCCCAGGGCCTAGGGGTCGACAGAGCCCCCTAAGAACAAGGCCTGGGCGTCTGTATCCGGAGGGGTCGGGCAGTGGAAAGTCCAAAGTCAATCAATGCCGCTCTCAACTGTAATCGAGGCCACCCAAGACCTAATTCGGGTACGCCACGGTTCGCTGATCTGCTACTGCTCGACTCTGGTTCGTCGAAGCTTGACAAACACACTAAAACCAAAGGTCCAAAGGAGCTTCCCGTGGCCAAAAGGTAAATCATCAACGCCCAGAAAGAGCTTGTATGTACAGCAGAGTAATAAGTACACTTGAGACACTGTGAGGTACTAAATAAACTTGCCTTACAGCAGATCGCCATCGAGTCTGGACTTGCACTTATCAACGGCGTCTAGTGAATATGTAGGTAGGTAACTTAGTAGTTAGTTGTTGCTCGCCACGTCACAGTGATTCGAATGGCTCAGATAAGGTGATCTAAGTTAAATCAGACTTCAATAAACCCCGCGTATGACATGACCCTAGGTAGTTAGACGCTCGCTCTCCGAACCCATTCTCGAGGTCAGGTTGACTTGGTAGCACTCACGATGGATACTCGTCTCATTGATACATACAAGCGAGAGTCTGCTAGCCAAACTCTCCGTCAACCGCGCATTGTATGGACTATTAAGGAAAAGAGCACGAGGCTCCATAACCAATGTCGATCTGGTGGTGCGGAAATCTCCTGATGGGTTTAGTGATCAGAGTGGTATTTTACTCTCTGGCAGGGCAAAATAGACGGAACTGGCCCGTTCCCCATCTTCGCGATACAACATCCCGAAGGGGCCTTACCCATGTCTATCAGATCAGAACAAGGCTCCCCTTGCGTCATGCCGAGTCGAGTATGGATAAGGTATCCGTAGGTTGTGGTAGCAATGGTAGGCAGACTCAGTCAGTCACTGATGTCTGGGCGAGAAAGCCTAGCCGTGGGGTTCACAATGACTGTATCGGTATCGGGACTCGGTAGATAGTTGACAATGGCAATGACAACTATCAATCGCTCATCAGTGTAGTGTAACTGTAGCTGCTCTTGATATGGGATCGCTCTGGACGCAGCATCCACACCCTCCCTCCTTTGAGAAAGACCTCGACCGACATTGGGGTAGCACAAGGCGAATTTGGTGATCTGGCAAGCAAAAAAGGCAACCGGAACACCCATGAGTCTGGGAACGAGGCGTGCGATTCGACCGGGGAGAATATGAGTGGCACCATTCACCTACTTGCCTTAGGGTTGCAGGAAAGGCTAGGATAGACTTGAGCGTAGTACGGACAGACAGACAGACAGACAGAAAGACAGTGCAGTTCAGATACAGAATTAGAATGTCGACCTGCAGCAACAATCTCGGATGCATGACAGTCCGAAGTAGTCACACGCATCCATACATATTGGTCTGTCTTGTTGTCTTGGTCTTCTGGCCCGTCCAACCATGACAAGCTCCAGGATCAGAGTAACATCATGATGAATTACATGTACATCGGACTATGCAGGAATACATTGCAGATATATTGTATGTACGGTATTGCCTTCTGAACACTCCCGAAAAGCGTCGGCGTCGGGACTCTCGACGACAGGGCCAGGTTCAAGGGCAAGACGGGACAGGGCAAAGCAGGGGTTATTAACGAGCCTCTCTCTTTTGTTCTTGTTTCCCTCTCCCCCCTCTTATTCATCCCCCCCCTGCCAGTTTCAATCACGACTCCCACACGTGGCCCAAGATCCTCGAGGGGCGAGGGCGAGGGCATAGGGCTTACGAGGGCATCTCAAGCCTGGTCCTGTCTTGTCCATGTCCAATATTGACAGGGGGGCGGCTCACAAGCGGCAAGGCGCGCATCAATCCATTGTGTCGGGTCACTCACTCACTTTTGCATTTTATCGATGTGACGATGTGAAACCACGGGAATATTGACTTGGATTGATCGATCCGCACGCCCGCCTCCTTGACTTTGTGATAGAGACCGCAGGGAACTTCCCAGCATCTGGATTGTCGTCTTCCCGCGCTACACTCGCCATCTCAGACGGGAATCTGGTCTCGCCAAAATAGTCTGCATGTCACATTGAGATTGGGTTCTCAACATCTCAGCCAATGCCCCGCGCACTGGGATCCAGCACCTTAACAGGTCTCTGCTATACCCCAGGATCAAGCTGTACATATGTCTCGTGGCGCCTATAAGATGTGCGTCTTATTAATTGTGCTTTGACGACAACTGAACTTGAATCAACAAACTCATATGAACCTGACACCGCCGATTTCAACATCATACGTTGTACAACAGCGAAATGATGGAGAGTTCGTGGCCTCGTACAGTAGCTTCGTATGTACATCTTCCAGTAACCAAATAGCCGGGTCATTGATTCACAAGTGGCCCACCATGAGCGCTTTTAGCTTCAATAACTCAGTCCGACAGTCTGGATGTGGCTGAATGGCCGTCCAGGCCCGCTGGCACCAAGTGCCGTCCCTAACTAAAGTCTAGACTGCCAACAATGACAAAGGTAGAGTGACATCGATTCTCACCTGCATCAATTAAGCCAATTTCAAATATTCCGATGTTAATGGCCACCATCCCAGAGAAGCAGTGTCTTTAACGAATCTGAACCGCGATATGCCCTCAATATCGAGCGACAACGGCGGTTCAACGTCAGTAGGTCCATGCCTGTGTACCTTGATCCATGTAAAAAACTGCCGTTGTTTCTTTCATTTTTCTCCTTGTTCTAGGCCGCCGTGATCGCGTTATTTACCGGTCATTAGTATCGACCTAGTCCGTGTGTTAGACTGGTGGCGCTCGCGTAAGGCTACCACAGTTGGAAGTCTGGGACCAAACTGCCTCCGCGTCCTCGCTTTTACAAGGCTGTTCCTTGGAGCGATTAATGCCTAGACCACTGCTAGTTTGCCGGCAAAGGAGAACAAGTTCAAGCGCTTCAACCTCTACCGGTATCTCTGAGTAGTGTTTCACGCAACGGACACTAGGCCTCCACACTGCCCATGCAGGGCGGTGGAGTTTGTTTGCGTTGTCAGTGTCTTGAGGACGCCTTTCTGCGCTGGAAAATGATTCCCTCGCAGAGTGACGGGCAATCGAGCTCGGTGGGGGTATCCCATTGCCTACACAATCCCCAGGAGAGGATTCTGTTGGGAGATGAGATGCAGGATGAGATTGGAGCGCCAGGAGACAATGGTAGCCAACCGCTTTCGATAGCAACTAAACGCGGAAGCATTACGGTGGTACCTGTTGGTGATCCTGAGGATCGTCCATCGGATACTGTAGGTCTATGATGTCTTTCATGATATGATACGGTCCGACAGTGAAGTGGATATGTATTGTGATACCGTGGAGCGAGAGGCCCATTAGACGCCAGGACGATCCAGTATAATGCGGTGGTTGTAGGTGATGATCGACAATGCCTATCCTTGATTTCTGGCGTTCAGTCTGGAAGACAATAGACGGCATAACGGCAGCCTTGTTGACCCCAAAGCTATGGCTATCTTGTCCAGTTTGACAGCTCTCGGACTGCTGAATGTCCCCGACGACAAGCATTGATCAAGTGTCAATGCCTCGTTAGGACCCAATTGCCCAGATATTTCTTTGTACAACATTATCATTCCTTGTGGATGGTTGGTACGAGTCCTAATACAGTACCTCGTAAATATGGGTATACTGAGGGACAAGGTACCTGAGCAAGGCTACTGAGAAATATGAATTAGAAGACATGAACCAGGATTGAAGCGAGGCCAAGACTGAGTTCAGCAACGCGAGCAATACGACATGTCGATGATGTTGTAAAATGACCAAAATTGGCGAGGGAAGGCTGCTGTGTGGGAGAATGGTGATCTGAATTCGAACTGGGTCACTCGTGTAAGCACATGTTGATTCACCCAAGGTTCAATCACACATTCTGTAGCGGGATAGGTGGGCTTCCAGGTAAAAACTCCGAGTTACCAAAGAAAGTAACAGCCAAAGATCTTGGAGATTAGGTAGCATCAATGTTCCGAAGGATGGTGAACTTGAGAGAGTCTTGGTGGTGTCTATCTCGCTTGTCCAGCCGTTCTCTGACTGAATGAGCCAGGCCAGGGTTGTATTTGGTCATGATGCAAGCAATCAGGTGTAGAGACTTGGCCCTCAATTCCGAATGGAGGACCCCGTGACGAACCCAGTCCCCAAAAGAGGACACAGCGGAGCGTAGGCCACGGAAATGGCGGCGGCGGGAGAGTCAGATTTGGCGGTTTATTCGCATCGCGCATCGGTGAAGCCGAGAGAGCTTGGCAACTCTATCGACTTACAAGGATTGAGGCAACCAATCATAGACTCTCAAAAAGACAGGGTCAACGGTCAGAAACTCAGAGTCTTGGAGACAGCTTGCTTGGGGCGGCCGACCGCTGGAATGTGAGCCGGGTGCCCATGTGGACACCACTGCAGTTTGAACCAAACAGCGACGGCGCGGGTGCCGAGGTCTTTGATCCGTGGAGCAGGTATGCATGCATGTACTGTAGGTATCTCCATTCATGATGGTTTATCATTATGTTTTGCTTTTTTCTGCTTGACTTTCCAAGCGCTGCTTCCCATTTCACTCAAGCAGCACTCTGAGAAGACGCATGCATTGCTTCCACTCGCTTCATCTGACACAGCATCTTTGTTTTAGGAAGAATACCCGTTTCTGCTTCAGCTGAGGAATGCAGATTGACTGTGTCGAGCAGACAGCCCGAGAGGCACGGCATGTCAGAAAACCATCGTATGCCCAATGATAGTTGTAGAGCCTCGTCAACGACGACACATGATTGATGAAGAGACAACTCTCAAACCTTCGCCAATATTAAGGTGGGTGGTAACAAGCGGCCTCGCCATTGGATCCCAGCCATTGCAGCGGTGTTGACGGTGATGCTACAGTGAATGTCCAATATCCATGGTTTCGAGAGACACAGCACAGACAGACAGAACCATTCAGAGATAACTTGCAGATGCATTCGCGCTCGTTACCAATCTGGGCACCCATTGGATGGTCAAAGGGTGGGTTAGAGAGCAGCTTGGCATCAAATCCAATGACAGGCCATGAGACGCTTGGTCTGGCCGTCGGTCTGAGTCTTGAGGTTACAGGGGGGGCCTTGGGTGAATCACTCAGTGAAGGGTTGACCTCAACTGCAAGGAGAGTTCCGTTCCATCTCTGACGCAGATCACACGAGGTACGTACCGAGGACACTTGATCTTGTCGGGTTGCCTGTGCTCAGCCCTACGCGCCAGCCTGATCCCAGAGATTGGAGGAGCTCGGCTTTTAGTGCTGCGACCTTTTATTATTATTAGCGTCATCAACCATCTCATCAGCCACACCCTCCTGTAGCGTGAAGCGGGGCTTCCCGTTGATGAGGAACACACCCCACTAGGTACCTACCTAGAAATGGATACCGTCCAATGGAGGTGGATGTCCATATGAAGCCATAGCGAGCGACATTACCATGAACCGCGGTGAAGGCTGTGTTTTGCAAAGCATGCATTACTTGATTGAAGCCATTGAGAACCAAATGCTGCCCGCCACTGCTTCAAGATTAGAAACATTTCTGATTGGCAATGTTTTGTCAATGCATCAATTCGTACCTACCTACCTACCTACCTACCTACCTACCTACCTACGTATGCGGTACAACAAGGCGAGCTCGGGGTAGTGGTTGGTGTCCTCGCTATTCGGTCGGTAGACGTTGTGACGAACCAAGCCTAGAATCTCGGGTTTGACCTCGTGCTCTCTCTCGTCAAGGATTAATATTCTCCTGTCTTAACTGCCGGCATTCGAAATGGCGCCACTCGTGCCGTTCAGAACGGAAGCTGTGGTCTCAGGCGGCCTAGAACATCAGTGTATTAATTGAATGACAGACAACCTTGAATGGCACGAAACGGAAGTGATATTGCAAGGGCCAAGGGGGAGGAAGCATCAAGACAGTGAGATGTGGCTTACCTCCAAAATGTGTGGTCAACGCCAAGGCGGATCTCTGCTGTTTGATGGATGAGTGATGCCCAGGGTCTTCTCCACCTGCAACACAAGCCCTCAAGTCTCAAGCAGGGGTCAGGAGGTGGGAGGTTGCCTTGACTGAACGGGAATAGCCGCTGCAGGGGAAGCTTGGGATTGGCTGTGGGAATAGCGAATGTCGGCTACGTAAGCAAATAAAGACTGCGGAAAAGCCGCTCACTGCGGAATTCGCGCCTATCCATCGACGGGAGTGGTCGCGGACTGTTCTGTTCTGTTCAACCCTTGAAACACATGCCTTGAGCAGCACGACTCAGACAGCCGAAGCCATGCGGCAAGGTCCCTAGTCAGAATCTGAGATATCTTTCTGATGCCAGACAGAACTGCAATGGGGCGGCCGCCCGATGCACGGTCGTAAATCGGGGGAGAAGATGAGATTCAGGGTCCTCATCCGCAAACAGATACATCAGAGCGAAACGGTTAATTTGTGGCTGGCTGGAACCAACTAGCCGACTGTCAAGTAGCCACAGACAGATTGTCGTTGTAGCGTTTGATAGTTACTGTCGTCGTCTTACTCTTGTGCAACTCATGCAGCCTGCGATGCAATGCGATGGATGGTTACTTTCGTATATCACCACTGTCAGCAATGCGATACGATGCGTGTTGAAGGCGGTCTATTGATTGATGACAAGTTGAGAATGACGACTTGGCTTCGGTCATCAAGACCAAAGAAGCTACAGCCAGCAACATCATGTAAGGGCAGAGACTCGATAGGGCTGAGTACTCAATACCCCAGTGCCACGTCGAGATGGCTGTGTGCATACATACATCCAATGCAATTGCACCCATTGCATTTTAATGTACGGTCCCGGGCTGTACAAGGTTCGTGAACATACATAAACCGCGCTGTGCATAACCAATACCGTAAACATCCAGTGGGTAGCTGACCCTATTGGCTCGCTGTACGTGGTGGTGAAGGCTCCCCCTGTAGGGTCTCATTCGGGAATGCCTCGCCTGCATCTGCACGCTTTTGAGGGTGAGGATGAGGATGAAGATGCCTGGAGTGCCAGATTGCTGGAATAGGTACATACATAAAACCATCTACATATGTAGTTAATTCGGCCATGACCGATGCAGGCTGACGCTGACCCAGGGATGAATACCCAGTCAGCCACTGAACCGGCCAGTGGGAATTGATTGATGATTAGAAGATCTCAAGCAGTCATCTCATCGAAACTCGTCAAGACAAACAAAGCAAAAAATGATACATACCTACCTACAGCGCGCTACCTTGGCCGCTTAGTACGTACGTGGAGAGCACTAATCAAAAGATGCACGATGATATTGGCCAATATGGTGGAATTGGATGCGATAAGAGAGAGGAGGACCCGCTGCATCGGATCCCATGTTTCCTTTTCGTGATCCACTTCTGAACCCCTGCTCATGTTTGTCGACATCTTCCCCTTCTCTAGTACGTACCTACCAACAAGACATTCATAAAATGCTACTGTATGATAGTATTGTTGATGATCAGTCCTGTGAGTGATGCCCAATTATGCCTTTCTTTGCTTTTGTTACCTTGGAGATCTAGCGGTGAACGTACTGGGTATTCTTGCTTATTTGTTGCGTCGATATTACCTCTGTTATGCATCTACATATATGTAAGCGTTCCAGTATGCTGGAACAGCCCGAAGCAAGGGTTGATGATGAGCTAGTGTCAGAGTTGTACGGAAAGGATGGATAACAAGGTGTGCGTGTTACTCCGGAGAGTAACCAATCAAATTATATGCCAACTGTTATTTTTCATTGATGCTATGTAGCAAGCCTGAGATGATAGGACATAGTTAATGCATTGTGAGGTTCTGCATTTAGGCAGCACCGCGAAGGAGACCTCCTGAAATCGGGATCAGAGTTGCCTTGCAGACCAAAGATGGATCGTGGAGAAAGAGTTGCCTACTTGAGAAGGTCAAGTGCTCATCCATATGCCGTACCCGGTGTCTCGTGTATCTCGTTTTCACCAGGATGCTAGGGTATGACGTTGACGAGCATTGGACCAGTCATAAGGATCTTCACCGGAACTCGATCAATCGATGTGCCATGCAACTGCATCCCTGGTAAGCGGTTTACCCAGTAATGAAAGCCCCTCGTGCGTTGATACATGGCGGCGTAGCTGCAATGGTTTTGCTGCCTTGAGAAGAATGCCTAGCCTAGACTCGAAAAGGTTTCACAGATGCAAGTTCGCTTTCAGACTCCATGAAGCATATGCAGTTACTAGAATTCATTACGATAGTTCTTTGGCCTACTGCATAGTGTAGTATATACGGCACACCCCCAGAATCGTTGTTGAAATGTTTTTTTAATCGCGTCAAAATATCCAGTAGCGGATGCGTTGCACAGCCATCCCGCTTCTTTTTTTAACCCCCACCATCCACAAACAACTTGACAAGAGCTTGTCAAGGGGTTGCTGGTACACAGCCATCCAATAACAAGTGCATATCCGTCGATGATGGCTTAGCAGCCCTCTACACAACTCCGCAGCGCTAATCCAGTTGCGTCTCCGAGAACCAACTTGAACCCATCACTGCCGCCGCCAACAAACGCAGGAACTCTGCACAACATGCGGTACAGGACCTCTGAGGAAACAAAGCTTGAAATGATATCTCCTCTAGAGGCGTCTTCTACCGTTTTACGTCGCCCGGACATGGCGTTCGGATGAAAGGGAGGACTCGGACCTTGAACGGTTCAAGCCCCGGCGCCACGAGGGACTACTTGTACATACATTCTCGTCTGGATCAGAGTTTGGCTTGCAAGAATGTGCGCCTGGGAGACTGAGAAGTCCATACTGCAGACATACGATTCCTGCTAATTATCGGTAAGGTTATTTGAGACAAGGTTTGCTACGCCCTACGAATAAATGAGGGATGCCCGCCTCGTGGAAAACCTGTAGGCTTGCTGAAAGTACACATCATATTGGATGCATCTGGCACCCAAGACACAGCCATCATCGCAACACCTTTTTCGTACATATCCTGATCAATAAAGACATGTACGAGTAGTGGAACGCCAAGTTGCCTGACTAGCACCCGCTTTGCATTAATAAGATAATGAATGCATTAGAGAGGCAGTATTGTAAGCCGGGCCAGACATTACATGGCTTTTCCGGAGATGCAGGTCTAATTAACTTGATCTTGGGTATCTTCTTTGATCATTTCCCTCGTGGATACCTCGCTCTCCTAGACTCCACCGAGAACAATTGATCGAATTAGAAGTTTGTCTGCTAGTGAATTAGATTCCGCCATAATTTCCTATGCTTTTGATCGTGTCCAGTTGAGTTGCATGTAAACATTCCGATGCCTGTCTCATTGCGCGCCATGTTGAGCCGACGCCATGTGGAGATGACATCCATTGTCAACGTGGTGCTAGGCGTTTGTTTTGTTCCGCGAGGCTTCTGAAGTTCATCTCAGTCTATGGTCTATGCTGTGTATGATGGTTAGATGGAGACGATATTGCCTCAGACCGGCTAGGCCAAGTATGAAACACTTGATAGTAACATTCTGTCATAACTAATGGAGATCTGTGAACGCAGGGACGTTGACAGGCATGCTCGAATGAGTAACTCTTGACAGCAGTGATCTTCCGGGTCAACAAGGACTTGAAGACACGAGTGACCAGTTTGGGAATAGCCAAGCAAGATATGCTTGAATCCAATGCTTTGACCATCCTGGGCCCTGGCCCTAACTGATTGACTGACTGACTGACTGACTGAATGATGCTGGTACGCCTTCCCCGGAAGATGCAACACAACGTGCGAGTCGATGGAGCCAGTGACAAGGGCGCAGCGACCACGTCGGGAAACGTTTTGAGTGTACTGTACGATACGTTCAAGGGTCCCAGATTTGGGAAGACGGGCGAGGCCGGACTGCGCCCCCAGGCTTCGGGGCCGATTGAGACATCAAGCAACCGAGGAGTATGATTGGTCCCAGAAACTGATTGATTGATTGATTCACAGCACAATTCTGTGAGAGGCACAGCCCTCTGTTCATAGGGCAGGGCAGCACTATTTGATGCATCGTTGGGTTACATCTGGGTTGGTTGTGCATTGGTTTATCGATAAAAATATCTGCCATTTCTTTGCACCAGCGCCGTTCGGGCAAAGCCTCTTTTTTCGAACCAACACGTTTTAGCAGACGGTTTCAATGTCTCGCGGCCCCAGATATTTGCAGACGCGGGCGGGTAGTGTTGCTGGACTTATCCTGAAGATGCTTAGAATGGTGCATGTGTAAGTTCATTGAGGCAACGGAGGAATGCTGCGCATGTGATGTGATGTGCTGTGAAGTCTACTGATAGTTTCAAGGAGCTCGGAGCTTAGAGCTTACTTTGCTTTACCGACAGAATAACCAATCGTCTTCTTGTTTGGTCAATTGCCGATATGCTGTGGTGTTTGATACAGTAGCAATAAGTAAAAAGCAAGCACTAACTCCCTCTAAGCAATGTGACCGACTTTGGGATATTCTGCGAAGAGAATGAAATAATTACAAGTGAAAAAAGACTCCAGAGAATTTTGCCCAACATCCTGGAACCTGACCTTTACTTACGGGCTGGTCCATGTCAGATCAGACTCATCGAGGATCAGGAGGACATCATTGGCCGTGATGTGATGAAGGGAGGGAGGGAGGGGATGATGATTAGGATATGATGAAGAAGAAGAGGGGGTTCAACGCCGTAGGTACAGTAAAGTTGCGGCAAACGGTGTTGGTTAGGTACTGTAGGTTTGCTTTGGTAGGCTTGAGGCGGATCACCGCGCGAACCATGGGCGGGAAGATTGACGATGGTTGCCGCACGGGGTCTAAGTTCATAGGTAAACTCTGCCTTACCTGCTCTGCTGCATCTGCATCTGCATCTAGCATTGAGTTTAGACTTCCGCCTGACCACGAACAGCGACCTGATGACATCCAGCCCGTATCAACATGCTATATATTCTGAGGGGAAGCGGTACGGTACGGTACGGCACTGGCTAGATACCTAGGTAGATACTTACTTACCTTACAGTCTACAGAGGGTTGTGACGTGGGATAGCCTTGGGAGACCCCTGAAGATGGACCCATCAACTGCTGTCGCCGGAGTGTCCTTGAGACTAGAGGTGTGAGGTGTGCTAGGGTCGCTAGTACGTACCGGAAGCTACATCATCCGAGTACTGGGACTTGAAGCAGAGCCCCTGCCTGAGAGATTCCTCTGTCAACCCTTGGAATCGCCCCGTCACACTGCAAAATAGCAACCCTGTCCATCTAGGAGGCCTTCTTCTTTGTACTGCTACCCCCGATGCAAGTTCCTTTCATTGACGTCTTCGTAGATCAATTTGTTTCTCACGCAACACACACACACACGCACACGCCTCGGTCGGGTCTTTGGTTCACCCCATGTTTCCATACCAAAACGCTACTCTGCTCTGTAACCTCCGCCTTTTCGACATCAAGAACAGACAAAGCCGCAACTCTAGGTAATTATTGAGGGCGGTGATACATGGCGGACCATTTTCTTCAAGGAGAGATTTTCCTCCGTATCTCTCAATGAGAAAAGGCGGGAGGCCATACGCCCCAATCATTGTCTCTGCTCCCCCTCAATGATAATGATCCTCCCGAAATCCAGGGCCCCCAAGACATGGATGCAACATGTCTTTGAATATCAAAGCCTGGAATTGTCTACACAGTTCAGGACTGTATTGTACAGTACATACATATATCTACCGTACTTTACGGCAGGCACATTTCAATTGAGTAACTGAATGAATGAATCAATCAATCCATGTGCCGTCTCTCCTCTCTCTCCCTGGTCCTTACACTCTGAGGCAGGCTGGCGCTATTTGGCGCTGCATGGCGCTGGGCCGCTGGCGTGCCTCTGTCTCTGTTTCTGTCTCTGCCATTTTATGGAGTTGGACTTGTTTTTTCCTTCTTACCTTTTGTTTTAGACCTCCCCACGGATGTGCTTGTTTGCTTGCTTGATGTGATGTGCTGTGCTGTCCGTCCTGTACACACACACCCTCCTCGTCTTTTTTAGGCCTGGTCAACTGGGCTTGGGCTTGAGCTGGCTGGCTGGTGATGGGGTGGTGTGCTCACCCTCCCCCCCTGGTTCCCTCCCCTGGACTGGCTTCAATTGCTGGGCCTTGGAGGCTTGAGGTTAGAGAGAGCTAGGCCCTACCAATGTACCGGCCGATGTATCGTACATGGCTTCCACATCTGGGACACTCTCTAGTCTCTACCCCAGCAGCCTCCTCTCAAGTTGTCTGTCAACTGGAGAGAGCCGATCCATCGCGGACGGGGCCCGAATGCAGGTGCAGTGGTGCCTTGACTATATCTACGTTGGCAGCCCCCAACCCTCTCGCTGGGTCTTGCAAGAGCTTGCTACTCGACAACGACAACCTTAAAGGGTCAATCTACCACGACAGTGTTTCTTTTAAAGACCATTGTCTGTCCTTTCCAAGACGACAAGACCAGTATATCAACTGGTCTCTGAATACTTCGACCTACAGTGCCCCTCCCACCATCCACCGAGCACTAACATCACCCTCATCTCCAGCTTCATCTTCACCACGAACACTTTGAGACAACTCTTCTCAAACACATTTTGGTGAACTGAGCATTCTTAATTGGACCCTAGCAACACTCCTCCTTCTCGAAACACAGAAAAGTTCATCAACAGCACACGAGTTCCAGGAAACCGACCAGAAGAAGACTGTTTGCCGTGTCTAAACCCACATCCACCAGAAACATCTCAGACCCTCGAGACTTCGACTCACCTCAAGCCTCACGCTGTTTCTGGAATGCGAAGTGCAGGTAAGCTTCTCCGGGTTATGTTCACTCATTCTTTGCCTCGACATTGAGAAAAGTCCCCGCTTCTGCCACTCTTCCCCCTTGACTTGGAGCTCTGAACCTGACATTGTGTGTTGCGATTATAGATAAAGGTGATTGCAACCCGAGCTTGAGTTATAACTACTTCGAGCCCGTCCTCACCTTGACCACCACAACTCCCATCTTGACCTTACCGACATTCAAGCCTCTGTCTTCCGCCCTTGTTCCACAGACATCATGACAGCCTTGACAGAACCATCATTCGCCATGTTCCCTCATCACTTCGACGCCGAGGACTTTGCCCGATATACGGACTCCAACGTCATCTTCACCTCGGGACCCATGGACGTGAGCATCCCTGCTGATGCCTTTGGCTTCCAACAGCAGAGCGGCAGTCAAGATGTATTTGCTTCATCCATGGGATTTGTCGAGCCCTCATTGTACGCCGAGGCCCCCAACTACATGCTCAACAGCCGCGCATCACCCAGCATGTACACAGATGAATCTTCCGACATGAGACTTCCTTCATCAAGCCTTTCCACAGCCTCGGCAGCGTCAACAACGTCTTCGGCAATTGGATCTCCCCAATCAAACCATGGCCAAATGGGTGCAATGCCCGAGTGGGCTCCCCAAGGCCTCGGGCTCCAGCCTGCAATTGTGGGCAGTGACTACATCGGATCCGATTTTGCGTCGTTTCCTAGCTCCGGAATGGAAGAGCTCAGCTTTGATTTCCCGGCAGCAAAGGCTTTTGTTGGTAAGTTCAGAGCTATTTCTTACTCGCTTCGAGTTCGGCGATCCCTTTCCCCCTGCCTCGCAAGGGCATTGGCAGAGAGATAGACCCAGTCTGAGGCCTCTTCCCCACCACCAGATGCTTAGTGCCTCTGAACCCCTGCTCGGTTCGTTGCTTTGAATATGACAAAACGATGTGTCGGATTGCGCTTGCGCTTGCGCCTGTCTCTACCAGGTCGTCGGCTCTCTTGGCTCATTGAGTTCAGCTTGAGCCGAGTTGAACATGGCCGATCATCATCTTGTCCTTCTCTCTGCTTCCTCTTAGAGTTTATCCCTTGCAACCACGTCCCACTTCCCATCACACGTTCATGTCTAGACGTCTTTTAAACAACGATTTAGCCCGTGGGCTCTTCCGTTGTCAACTGAGACATTACACACAACCTCAGCCCAATCGGCGCTTGATGTCACCTCTCCGCTGTCAAACGATTGGCGATCTTGCTTGCTTTTCATCGGCAGTGGCCAGCTGGAAACCCATCTTGGGCCTAGCTCAGCTGACTTGACGTTACAATCTCTATCATCCGCGTCCATCCCCAACTCCACCACTCTCCGTTCCGTTCCTGAGCAGCCAGCACTGAACTGCCTATTCTGTCTCTGTCTGGACTCTTACCGTAGTAGATCGCTAACCAGGTTTCTCTATCATGACAGACCCATCTCTGATTCATCCAGAGCTTACTCGCCCTCCCATGGGGATCCCTCCCTATGACAATCACTTCCAGCAAACCAACGCCAATCCTAATCACACATATCCCACTTCTCCTTCTGCTTCTTCCTCTTCGCCTCAACCTCACATGATGAGGACCAATAGCTCTTCACCTTTTCTCCAAACCACAAACTTTCAATCCACTTTTCCCAGCAGCCCTTACGGTGCACCAATGGATAATCACAGTCAAACTCAGAACCACAACCATATCCGTGCCCCAAGCGTTACCCAGTTCGTTCCACCTACACCAGGCGAGTATAGCAGCGACGAGTCCAAGGAGAAGCAGAGATGCACCTATCCCGACTGCGGCAAGACCTTCAAGGACCTCAAGGCTCACATGCTCACTCACCAGACTGAGCGGCCTGAGAAGTGCCCCATTCAGACCTGCGAGTACCACACAAAGGGCTTTGCTCGCAAGTATGACAAGAACCGTCACACCCTCACACACTACAAAGGCACAATGGTCTGCGGCTTCTGCCCAGGCTCCGGCTCGGCTGCGGAGAAGTCCTTTAACCGTGCCGACGTCTTCAAGCGCCACTTGACTGCAGTTCATGGTGTCGAGCAGACTCCACCCAACAGCCGAAAGAAGTCTTCTGCAGGTGCCAACTCGAACAAGAAGCTGATTGGCTATGCTTCTGATGCTACTGGCAAGTGTAGCACTTGCTCACAGACCTTCTCCAATGCCCAGGACTTCTACGAGCATCTTGACGACTGTGTGCTGCGCATTGTCCAGCAAGAGGACCCTGCCGAGGCCATCAACGCCAAGCGCCTTGCTGAGGTTGAGAACGATAAGGATGTTCACCAGACTCTGGAGAAGAACAACCTACCCACTACCACAGACACTGCCATGACAAACCATAATGATGAAGATGCCGACAGTGGTGACGACGATGATGATAGCTCTCCCCGAAGCAACTCCTCCCCTGCCACCAGAAAGAAGGGCAATCCAGCCAACGGTGTCCAGAAGTCTCGCGGTGTCACGCACTCCCGTGGTGGTGTCCCCTTGGGAACCAAGACTCGCAGCCGCAAGAACCGCCGCGACTACCCATCATCGTGGGGCTTTGATAAGGGCCAGATGACCATGAAGAAGCGTGTCATGGCTGTCTTTGATGGTCCTCGTCGTCTTGCCAAGGACGATATGATGCTCTCCACCGACCATGAGGTCCGCCTCAAGCTGTCTGATGGCAAGTCTTATGTCACCGACCTCGACGTCCAAACCCTCAAGCGCGCTGCTGGCTTCCACGGTGCCACTGATGAAGAGAAGGGTCCTTGGATCTCCGATGACCCTACGGCTGAGCAGCTCAAGGAGATGCAGCAAATGCTCACCGCCAACACCGCTACCACTACTCTATAACGACTCGGCATCATCGACTACACACACCAACGATCACCAACTACAACCCCTCTCTCAAAGTATACGAACAAAAACACATCGAAAAAAAAGCATAATGGGCGCGGCGTAAGCGGGACTGTATTATAAAAAGGGAACATCCGGGTATTTCGGACAATATTTATGACTGGGTTTAGGTTTGGATTTGGAAAACATGACACATCCGCTTATGAAAGAGGCATAGGATGAGAGGTTCGAGGCAAAGGAAAGGAAAGGAACGGAAAGGGAACTGATTTGCGCCATGGAGTTGACATATCGATACCCATGTTTTTACTGTTGTTTTATCTGGGATTTGGACTGGTACCTCACCCATTGATGGCTTAATGACAATAATGGACTATCTTGACAGCAATACTTATTCGAGGACTTGGTCCTAATCTGCATATTGTTCAAGCACTGTTTGTTTGTGGTGATGTTTTCCTTGAGTGTCTGCTGAAGTTACTGTACAAAATATTTGGACTGGAATGGGCTTGCGTGTATGTTTCAGGACATGGGAGTTTTTGATGGCATTAGTAGCTGAAACAAGGATGTATAGTATGAGCACTAATATGATAATACCACTTAATTAATACCCCGATCTGGCATCTTACTAGACTTATGATGATCCATAACTACCTTGAGCAGTTGGCAGGAAGAGTTCCTCTATAACATATGATTTGCGTTTCTTACTGCACCGCATCAAGCCAGAATATGACCACGCCCTGTTTGATAGATTGCATCTTGCTCAACATGCTAACTTGTCTTAGAGTGTAAAATAGCTTAGTGCCTCTGATTAATTCGTAAGGGCGTGGGAAAAACAGTTTGATAAGGTGATCAAAACTTAGGATGAGCAAGCCCTGAAAGTATCTAAAGTTATCTAAACTTAAACTAAGATTTCTATTGCAGACTATAATCAAGACGCATGACCTTTTATTGTATGCTTTGATAGGTAGAACCGAAACCCCAAACACTCTGCGAAGATGCTCAAGACCAGTGGGCCAGTTGAGATAATACGAGTACATCATTACGATACAGCCACGAACTTTATGTAGTCGTCCCCCCACGGCAAAGCAGCCAATCTTGAGTAAAACAGGGGCGCGTGAGAATGGATTCATTGAGAAATAGTACTTCTGCATTCCGCTCTGATAGGCTCAGAGGCGATATGAATGCCTGAGCTGGACATTCAAGATGAGAGAGATCCTCTGATACGGTAAAACCACTTCATCATAGAAACGCGAAATGCCATGTGAGCATCAAGAAAGTTTATAGGGGAGCAATGAGCGTCCAGTGTCCTCAGAGTAGAGTTCTGGCGGGCCGAATACGTGAGGGGAGACAGAACTGAAAGGATATATACGGTCAAGTATCATTCTGATCTTGACAACATTTCATTCTTCTTACCTATTTTCTTCCGGATAAAAGAGAAACATGGGCATCTTGCGCACCAACAATCGAGAGCCTGGGACTTTTGATCCAGTGCCAGTTCTCTCTCAAGAAGGTCTGAATCAAGACGACGCTCGCCCAACCGTAGCTCATGATGAGGTCTTTGGCGATATCACAGAAGATGGACCCAACTACCGAGATGTAAGTGCTTCCCACAGATTCTCTGCAGTATCAAATACTGACGCCAACAGGTTGGTTGGCTAGGCACTTCTGCACTTATGATGAAGACCCAAATCGGGCTGGGCATCCTCTCGATCCCATCGGCGTTCCACACTCTGGGTCTTATCCCGGGACTCATATGTCTGCTCGTTATTGGAGGCATCACCACTTGGTCTGACTATATTATTGGAACATTCAAGCTTAATCACCGCGAGGTATACGGTATTGACGACGCAGGCGGTATCTTGTTTGGACGTTTTGGACGAGAGTTCCTTGGGATCAGCTTTTCTTTGTGTAAGTGATAACACTCAGAGTTGAGTTCGCTGCTGACCATGCACGACTGTACAAGTTACCATCTTCGCCTCTTCATCGGGAATATTGGGCATCTCTATCAGTTTCAATGCTTTGTCGACGCATGGGACATGCACAGCAACTTTTGTCGCAGTATCCGCAATAATCGTCTTTCTATGTGCTAGCATCCGCACCCTGGGTCGCATAAGTTGGCTGGCATGGGTGGGAGTGATCTCTCTCATGGCGGGTGGTAAGTTTTAACACCCCTCAAAGTTGTCATTCATACTGACAGAAGCAGTCTACGTCGTTACCATCGCCGTCAGCATCCAAGACCGACCCTCAGCAGCCCCAAAGATAGACCTCGAAGACGAATGGAAGTCCGACTACAAGCTATATGGCACACCGAGCTTCACGGAAGCAATGTCGGCTCTCTCGACAATGGTCTTTGCATATGCTGGCACACCCCTATTCTTCCCTATTGCCGCAGAGATGCGCGATCCGCGCCACTATACCAAAGCGATGCTGCTCTGTCAGTCTGTTGCAACTGCGACATACATCATTGTGGGAGTTATGATCTACTACTACTGTGGCTCCTATGTTGCTTCGCCTGCTCTGGGATCGGCTGGCAAGACTATTAAGCAAGTTGCTTACGGCCTTGCTTTGCCAGGTCTGATCGTTGGCGCAACCATCAATGCTCACGTAAGTACTTGATATGAATAGAATTCAGCATTTGGACAAAATGAGTACTGATACAAAAGCTCTATAGGTTACAGGAAAATACGTGTTCGTTCGAATCCTTCGAGGCTCAAGGCATCTCACAGCCAACACTGTCGCTCACTGGGCTACATGGCTAGGCCTGACCTTTTCTGCAGCTTTGTTAGCCTACATCATAGCGAGTGCAATTCCTGTCTTTGGAAGTCTCGTGTCTCTTGTAGGAGCTCTCCTAGGTACTCTGCAAACGTTTCAGCCATATGGTTGCTTCTGGTTGTACGATAACTGGAGCGCAGGAAAGCAGGAGAGATCTCTAAAGTGGGTTCTTATGGTTATATGGAGTAGTTTTGTGATCCTCTCTGGAACATTCCTGATGATTGCTGGAACATATGGATCTGTTATCGGCGTTATTGACTCTTACAAGGCGTCAGGAGGATCGGCAGCCTTTTCGTGTGCTGACAATTCCAACTCTGTCTGAAAACAGCATCTATAATGACCGCGATCGACAACTGAAGCTTGGATGCGACAGCTGGGAGGTTCGGCTAAAGCGCCGTGCCCCGGATATCTGGGGGTGTTATACGACCGCGAGTATGTATGGCTGACGATGGAGACAAAGTGGTGGGGGTTGGGACTTTTTAGAACATGCCGACAGCCATATTTACTGAACTATATTTGAATCAAGCCGTGTCGTATTGTTAGAGAAACGCCGAGTCGCAATAAAAATGTCTGGGAATTGTTTCGACGAAACGGAAGTCAGTGCACTTAGTGACATTGAGTACTAAGGTAGGCCAGGCCATCTTGAAGAGCTTCATCCTAGATTCCCAAGTACTAGAGGGAGGACCTTGGGTTGTTTGTTCTTGTACCAGATCAAGCTGCAGGTATAAATTGTGGGATGGTGTTCCCAAGTTTCAGATGATTTGCCAGAGTTGCCAGCCTCCCCCGTTGCATTTATTAGTTGAATGACTACCTAAAAGAGAACCAACCAACAAACAAACAAACAAAAATGGCGAGCTGCCGATTCCAGAAATTGACTGATTAACTACCCGAGACTCGTTATCCATTTAATTCTTTACTTAATGATCAGCTAGTGCAGCATCCCGGCCTACCACTTGCTTGTACAACGGCAATCCCCGCGGGCTCAGAGGCAGCCAGCCTCATCTGTTTGATGATAATGCTGGCTGGATCTATGGCTGATACCTTGGCTTGGCCGTCATAAATATGGTATCTCTAAGTTAATAGCTACCTTGTGCTTTCAGCAGCAACATATGGGGTCGCAGGCAGAAAATAGCAAGGATTGAGCCACTCCATGCCGCGGCTAATGCTACATAACCATTGGTGAGCTTGTCGGTTCATTGCGTGGGCTCTTTTCTTCTGAGGTCATGAACGATGCATCTTATAAATAAATGTGTAGAGAGCTGCTCAAGTTCATTGACTTGGAATTTCGTGCCATGTCTTTCTCTTTTCATACAGCATGTCAACTGCTAATCCACCACGAGAAGGCTCACGGTTCAGGCTACGCCAGCGGCTGAATGGACTCATTCAGAGGCGAAGTCATAATTCTCTAACTGACAATGTTACTGTCGTAGAGAGGTAAGGTTTTCTTCAGCTACTGTTCTCACTTTGTGCTTCTATGAATCTTTAGTGGCTACCTGGTCGACTGACCTCCATATTTGATACACCTAGCCCAGGCGGAATTACCACTCATGCCCTCCCAACAGAGAATACGGCGGGAGTCACTCTCAGGAGTGAGACAGTCATCTCTCTTGACCAATCCAGCACGTCTCTTGAAACTGCTACAGTCCCTACAGACCGTTTGCCATCCAATGATGCCTCTCCCTCCGTCACTGTCTCTGGTACAACAGCCAACGGACGCTTGACTACTTCTCCTCCAACCTCTACTCATGAGGCGGTGCCAGCTCCTGGAACTGACACAGACACTGACGTGGCCGCGGTTGCGCCTGCGGATCATTGGAGCAAGGCCTACCGAGAAGCAGTAGAGAGCATGGGCGAAGAAGTGGATGTTACTATCCTCAAGGGGGAGAGCATCGCCCAGCTATTCAAAGAGCTCGAGACGGTTGATAAGGACGCGACAGACGAGTCCACTTTCCTGCGAGGAGTTCGATATCTTAACTCAATACAGGTTCCGCTGGAGCGAATCAAGATGGTTTTGGACATATCGACGCCTCTCACAGCGCTTGAGCCCACAACTTCTGCCGTATTTGGGGTTATGAGAGGTGTTACAGCGGTTAGTATTGCTGCAGAGATTCAACCTGGACGCAGGTCAAGGCTGATAGTATTATACGCAGCTCGCCATAAGTGTTGCTACTGCAGATTTCGAGTTTGCCAAAAAGATCGTGGAAATGCTGAGGCAGATTTCGTATATTAGCGATTGCGATATCATCGGCCAGAGGGAAGACAGAGTTGATATTCACAAAGTACGGCTTCCTTTGTTCCTAGTACAAAAGCTCAACCAAGAATGTATTCTGACCACATGCAGGCACTCGTGTCGGTCTATCAGAAACTCATCGAGTTCTATGCAGCTGCTTATCAGTTTCTGTCCAAGAGAAGGGCCAAGTTAGTATTGGCCGTTGTATCAGACACTGGTACTCTACCGACTCTGGTCCAGGACATTTCGAAAGAAGTCGATAACCTCCGCAAGGTTGTTGAGAAAGCCACTCTCGATATCACCCAGGACATCAAGACTATGATGTGTGATGAGAAAGGTATGCATACGCCTTTATTGACTGCCAGTCCCCGTCTCGCAACTTCAAGTGCCCTCACAATACTGACCCAACTAGTCTCACAATGGCTGGGCCGTGACAAGCAGAGTCAGCAGAGCCGCCATCATGGCGATTTCAATTACCTTCGAGATGACGCAGCTTGCAACTTCGTGCTAGAACAGCCCGAGTTCAAAACTTGGTACCGAGCACCCGAATATCAACAGCTGGTTATTCTTGGAGATATGGGAAGTGGCAAGAGTGTGATAATGAGCTTTCTTATTCAGGAGCTACGTCGGAGAGCCGAGCGCCAGCTCGAAAAGCCCATGGTTCTATACCACTATTGCCAGAATGACGAAACCGGGCATGCGTTGTACATCTTCTCTTCCTTGATTCTGTCACTTCTTCAACAGCGTGTTGGGCTGAATAAAGCCTTCTTCGACTGGTATAAGCAAGATCTGCTTAGCGGAAATTTCGAACCCGCGACGAATGCCCACATGTTGATTGAAATTTTCGAACAAACTGTTATAAGGCTCAATCGACCTCTTTTCCTGATAGTTGACGGTCTAGACGAGTGCGACGCAGGCTCTCTCAACATGCTTCTTCAGTCACTACGCAGCTTGTCTCAGAAGATCTCGGGGCTAAAAGTTGTGCTGTCTTCTCGACCCTGGGAGGGGATACTAGATCAACTAGAGGGCTCTCTAAAGGTCGATATTTGTGCTGATCCAGGTAGAGATAAAGTCATCGTTGAAAAGACCGTCAAAACAAGATTAGGATACCTTGACGAAGGTCTCCAAGAGCTCATCATCGAGAGGCTGTCTAGTCTTGCACGAGGAAGTGCCATATGGACCAAGATGACTGTCGAAGCCATTGTTGCGAAGAAGATCATGGCACGTGGCCGCATGAAGAAGTTTCTGGAAGAGATGCCCCAACCACGGGACCTGTCAAAGCTATACACCGATCTGTTCATCCGATGCGCGGGCGAGGAGCCCGAGGCCCAGGATATGGCAGCTACAGCCTTGGAAGTTCTGGGTGCGGCCAGAAGACGGTTGAGCATCCTAGAACTTGCTTGGGCTGTTACAACGGGGACAGTTGATGAAGATGTTACCACTGTCGCAGGGGTTGCTGAACTGGTCGACTATCAAGGTGTTATGGCCCTCATCCAGCCATTTGTTGCTGGCGTCGATTTCGATGATCTCAAGAAACGGCAGGTTATTGTTGCTCACCAATCGGTCAAAGAATTTATATTGAGTGACCTCGTTACAACCCGGCCTGGACGGCATAATTTGGAAAACCCTACAAGGTTGGAGAATGTCATCTTGAACATATGTATTCGATACCTGCTTCTCGACGAGATCGACGAGGCCCCCGTTCTTTCCGATGAGCAGACGGCTATGGAGGAACTACCACAAGACATGGATATCTTTAGTGATGTCGCTGCATCCTCCAGCTTCACTATGGATTGCTCATGGGAGAATTGGGAGGATGGCATGACTCGCTACGACCCAGCTGACCGAGGATTCGGCGAGTTCTTCGTCTATGCCTCTTGCAACTGGATACATCATTTCACCTTTGTTACCAAAGAGCCCCTCCCTGATCTTCGTAGCATTGAAAGACTGTGTCAGCCCAACTCGACTCGATTACAGAATTGGACCAGCCAAAATAGTCGACCGGACTGCGTAGTCCAGGCAAGATTTGAGTTTGACGGCAGCTTATACGACCCCCTGAGCATCACATCACTCTACGGATCGGAAGTGGTGCTGCTCAAAATGCTTGGAACATCTGACTTGGAGTCTCCCAAATTCTTGCCCAACACAGCTATGATCACTGTTGAGCAGGTCCTACAATGGGCCGACTTACGCAGACTTGGAATGCTGTTTCATGGACGCGGAACTGGTTGCCATCTTCAGATTATTGGCTTCTTTCGTCGTATCATCGAATGGTGGCGCTCTCCAAGCATAAATAAAAGCCAGGACTGGGATGCTGCATTTGACATTATCAACGATATCTCTGACATTTTAATCCGGGAAAGATGGGGTAACGAGCTCCTATGCCTGGCCGCCAGTCACGGCTGTATGCCCATCATTAAACGCTTAATGAAAAATGCACAGCAGAATGTTGACCTCAAAGAGGAACTACTACGTGCGCCTCAGCGCCAACCACGAAGCTTGGCTCATCCATGTCACCGGTCCGTTGGAGAGGCCGCATTAGCTGGCCATGTTGATGTTGTCGGGTTCTTATTAGAGCAAGATGGTATTGAAGGGCATCTTCGTCACCGCAACTCAAAAGGTGAAAACGTCCTACACTTGGCATCTGAGCAGTGTAAGCCTGCTATTTTTCGAGTCCTGGCACCTCGCTTTTGTGAAGGCTTATCACAGAGAGATTGCCAGGGCAGAACTGCGTTGATGCGAGTAGTGGAGAGCTCATCCACTTTACAAAATCACATCGAGTCTGCTGAAGTACTCCTGTCACTGAGCGCAGCCGACCAGAGAATGTTGTCGAAGGATCAACAAGACCTGTTGCACATGGCGGAGCAAATGCATGACCAGGCGATACACAACCTATTATCGAAATTCTCTGAGCCTCACCTAACTGGCACTGCTTAATAACTCAAGGGCCACCTACGCGACTTGTTAATGGATTCCGGTGTGAGATGATGTTGTCATTGGTGATGAACATAGGCGCTTGATGTTTCCTTTCATGATAAGAATAATACATATAAAGAGTCCTTGAATTATGATGAATATGATTTTGGCCAAAGAAGTTCGCTATGAATCCACCTCTTAACAAAATGAAATAGTCCAGATAGCTTGACTAAGAACTTTTAGTTCGAAGCTTCAATACTCGGCCCTTTCTCATCAATCTTTGCAACCCGATCGTAGCTTACGCGCAAGTTTTGCGCTCCGCTCAGGGCCCGGGTCAGCATCGCTTCGTGCCGCTCTCCCACGAGACGCTTAAGTGCTCCAACTAAAAAGCCTGCGATAATGTCGACAGACCAATCATCAGGGATGAGGCTAAGTACGTCGTCAATCTCGAACCAGCCGCCGAACCGCTCCAGGAGTGCTCCAGTCTGCTCCACACGATCGCTGATGTTTTCAAGAGCGAGCAACTCATGGAGGACGACGTTGAACAGGCCACGCTGTTCCTCAAATGATGGTCTTTGGGAGGGAGCAGCGCCTGTTGTGCTCGCACCGCCTCGAAGGCAATATGAGACTGCGGTGTCATAGTCGCCCAGGTTGTGGACCAAAAGGCGGAGGGCATCGTCGTGTTTGCATTCTCTGCCAGCAAGGATGATAGTCTCGGGCACCAAAAGATCATCTGGTAGTTTAGAGATTCGATCTCTTATTGCTGCTGCATCATAGTCATTGGCTTCGCCCAAGAGTTGAAGTAGCCTCAAACGGCTGTGCCAGACCTCGTTGTCGTCCGGGGCATTGTCCCGAAGGAAGTGACTGTATGCAGGCTTAGGAGGCTGTAAAGCGCGGTATGCCTCATATGTCGCTCTGACCAAAGTTCGGCTCTCCTCAGATGATTCTAGATCATGAACCACCACGTCAAGGTAGTATGCCATCAGGTCGTTGATATAGGTGGTATGGCCCTTGCCAAAGACTAAATGTTCGAGGTAATACTTTACTGCATCAGGTGCCTCCTCTCGTAAGATTGCAACGGCTTGCGCTGGCTCAAATTTGGGTGCTCGTCCCTTGTCTTCAGTGAAAACTTGAACACCAAGCTTTGGGTTGCGGTTTGCAAGCCACACACCATATTCTTGGACAAGGGCCTGGCTGCTGATCTTGGTCAGATACTCGCGGACTCGCTGTTCTCCTTCACGGAGCTCCTGCCCTACGTCCTGCTCTCCTTCGATAATCCGCCTCCAAGTGGCCAGAACATCTCCTGACAGTTTCCGGCTCTGGTACAAGCGACTTAGCACGAAGAGCCGATGGTATGTTTCGAGTAAGTCTACTCCGCGGTCAAAGCAGTCGACGCCCTTATCCACAATCTCGTATAGCTCAGATCTCACGACGCCTCCCTTGCCTAACCCCTTAGGTGAGTGTTGATCAATCTCGAGAAGCACGAGCAGCAGCGCGGCATCAACTGTATGAAACACTTCTCTCTCGTCGGCCACACTGCCAAATCCTTTCTTCTTGCGCCATGTTCCAAGAAATCTTCGAAGAAAGTGCATCGTCCTCGGCTCCAGTGTTCCAATACTGTCCTTAGATGTCATCTGGAACTCCCTGCTTCTGAGGTAACCATCGGCGGTTCTCCTCACGCCGCCATATATCCAGATCCCGCGTGAGCCTTCTATTATCTCGTTTCGAACGCTAGGAATCAGGGAAAGGACCACTCTGGGGTCAAGACCACTCTCGATCAGCACTTCTTCAAGAGATTTTACGTCTTTTTCCGTGAACTGCTTGTCTGCAGGAGACTTCAGTAAGTTCGTCAAAAGCAAGATGCCAGCTTTTTGCCGTATATACCCATAAGTCATAAATTCCAACTCGCTTTGCGGTTCTCGGCCCCTGATAGAGTTAATAGTGGTGAATATTGCCTGTCTGTCCAACTCGGCAGGGCTGAAAACATCTCCCGCACAAGCTGCTTCCAAGGCGGCATCAAGTTGTATCAGTAAAGGATTGCGAATAGCCCACCAGATGCGGCTTCCACTCCAGACTGCTAATCTTGCCTGAGCCTTGGCAAGTTGTCGAGCAAATTCCTCGCCCTCTGCATTGCGATTTGCCTCCCACTCTTCTGGCAATGATTCTTCGTCTTGTGAGTCAATGTTTCTGTCAAAAAGTTCCTTCTCTTTCGACAGGTGTTCTATTGACAGTGCTGTCCTTGAGTCTGAGGTCTTGGCTGAAGATGAAGGATCCGGAGTGCCAGGTGACATTGAGACAGAGAAAGGAGTGTATCGCCGTTGCGACAACTTCTGAACAATCTCATCGAATCGCGTTTCTTCGCTGCCAGCAAGCGAACGAATGCCGTAGACTCCATCAGCCTCTCTGGCTGTCAACCAGAACTTCTGTGGGTTTGGATCTGAGCCCGCGTCAAATCTTTGGATCTCTAGTCCATATTCCAAGCCGTCCTTTTCTCTCGTCATCGAGGCCAGAACATAACCATCTTCTTCCTGCATTGAAGATGGCTGTGATGAGTTAGCTTCTAATGGCGGGCTATCTACGACAACTTCTTTGGGGTATCTGGTAAACTCGAGAGTAGGCCTCGTAGGATCACCATCCAGATTCACAAACATGCCGATCCCCGGCTCCAGGGGGTCAGTTCCAGTAACAATCAGGAATTCGTCAGGGGTCGGAGAAGTGATGTGAGGCTTTAGAAAGACGGATCCAGGCCTTGGTCGAGGGTCAGTAGACTGAGAAGGTGTGCCTGATGGTGACGGTGCAGCTGGGAGAGGTTTATCGAGTGAAGGAGGATTTGGTGTTGAAGCTCTCTCCATTGATGGCCTGGGGCTTATAGACGGCTGCGGCGAGGTGTTGCGACCAAGGAAATCTTCAACCTCGTTGCCGCGATGATCTTGTCGACGGATACTGTCCAATATTGAGCCCCCCAAGCTCGTGCTCCGACTATGACTTGGAGCTTCGCTGGACGTGCGATTTCCGGTAGAAGAGGAACTTCGGAGTAGCCCACTTGTTGTATCCGCTCCAATACTTTGAGCATGCCCGATTTCACTGGGCGAGGTTGTTTCTTCCAAGGATGAAATGCTCATCAAGGGGATCTTGAGCTGTTGTTCCACATCGATAAGCGCATACGACTTAGAGTCTGCCACACAAGCGATTGAGTCCCTACGGACTGACAGGGTGCTTCCAGAGAAGTCGATTTTCTATATCGCGTGAGCAGAGGGAAATCATTCCACGCGCTGATACGTACCTTAAAAGCGCGCGCGTCCTCGCCTACGCGCACGACCTGGATCTTTCGCATAAGAGAGAGGAGGATAGTGACACCTCCACCCCTCTCTGCACTTCCATCGTCGAGCAAGGGCTCATTCAAATCAATGCCACCTATCCAACTACAGTTCTTGACTAGAGTTGTTCCAAAAACAGGGCTAAGTTCGGGAAGGGAATAGAAAGTGACGGTCCAATTGCAAAGGATACATGCTTTGCCGACACGAGGTAGTAGGAGGATTTGCTGAACGCCGGGTCGGGAGTTCGGAGTGCCTGGAGTTTCGACATATTGAGGACATAGTCGAGATGCGAGGATATAGACGGGTTGCCCGGATCGATCGTTTGGGTCTGGTGGAATTTGTACGAAGTGAAGCAGCTCCGAGGCAGATGTGCCAACATACAGATTCGCATCTACATGCGCAAAGGTCAACTATAAGCGCAAACACTCAAAATTCAATGTCTAAACTACTTACCTAGATAGTCTACACAGTTGATCTTGATATCATCTTTGGAGCCGTCTGCAGATAGTGGCACCTCATCCAATAAAGTCCTGAGGACATAAGGGCCAACCTCGCGACTGGTACTGGTTAACCCTGGGCTTGTAATTGAAGGCCCATCGCCTGAGCCATCTGATGTCATAGCGGCGTTGTAATCAACAGCATCATTTGAGCCAACAGCGCATGTCGTGTTGTGCTTCTGCGAATGTGAAAACGTTGTATCCAGGCACCCGAGGCTGGCTGGCGTATGTTGACATCAGTCAAGTGGATCAACGTACCTGAAGCTCTAGAAGCTGACGGGACCTTGAGTGGATAGGCGCCGGGCTTAATTAGTGGCTGTGCTCACTGACCTGCAAGGCTGCGGGGGATCAGTCCATGGAACTGCCCCTGTAACCTTGGCGTTATCAGCCTGACAGCTCTCGTGGCCAATAAGCTTGTATGACACGCGCAACCTGGCCCCAAGATATCGAGGAGGGAGACGAAACACATTCCTTCCTATCCATCAACACAACCTCATGGCCTCCATTTAAGCACGACAGCAACGAGCTCCTACGACCATTGAACGACAGCATCAACTGCAAAACACTCGCTTCAACACACCCGCGGCGTTCAAGGCTGCTATATCCACTCCTTTGCGTCGCCCCTGATCACCAGCTCAATACAACGCCATGACTGACGCAGCCGTCGAAGCTGCTCTGGCGAGCACCACCGAAGCCCCTACGCCTGCGCCCACCTTTGAAGGAGAGAACAAATTTCAGCATGCGATATCGGCATGGAGAAGTATGGTTTCCAGCGAACACCAATGGTAGCAGTTAGTAACAGATTGCCTGGATAGCCATCGATCTCACAACCCTTGTCTCGAATCTCGACAATACAGCTTCAGACATTGTCGCATACCAGCGGGACTCAACTGTCCAACGTAAAGAACTCGCCCAAAAGACCAAAGAATTCCGCAAGCTCGATGATGCGGCCAAGCTTACAGAAATCAAGGGACTATTGAAATGTACCAACAAGATCCTGTCCTATACTGATACAGACTAACATCATTGCAGCCTACCAGACCTTTATCGACCTCCTTACGAACCACTCCAAGTCTGTGAACTCGGCATTTCTTCAAACATATGCATCTTTCTCTGATGCTCCAGACCCCTACCCACTTCTTGAGGCCTCAGTCGATTCTATGCTCTTGTCCGAAGACACCTTACCAAAGATTACCGAAGAAAACCAGCACCTCCAAAAGAATGTCTCGAAACTTTCAAGTCAACTGGAAGAGACCGAATCAAAGCTCCAGAATGAACGAAAGGTTCGAAGAGAGTTGGAGGAGAACCTAGAGAAACGTGTTAAGGAAGTTGAGACGTCATGGAACGCTGTGCTAGAGGAGAAGACAGATAACTGGGAGGCCAAGGAGAAGGCATTGGAAGATAAGCTGGAGAAGCAAGAGCGCCTTCTGACTGAGATGCGCGCAAGTTACGAGGTCAATCAGCGCTTGGGCAAGAATGGCAACGACCAGGAGGCTCATCGCAACAATGTTTCGAGCGCTGAGCTTGAGATGCTCCACGCAGATTTAGATCGCACAAGCTCTCGCCTAGCCGAGGTTGAGGCACGAAACGAACAAATGCGACTGGAGCTGGCACAAGCCAAGTCATCGGCCCAACAGCAACCTGAGACAAGTCTTGAGGACGATCCTGGATATATGCGTGTGAGGTCAGAGAACCAGTCTATGATCCGCAAGCTGGATGCCGCTCGTGTGGAGAAGGAGGGTCTCAAACGAGAACTAGATGGCAAGTTGCGATCTATTGAAAGAGAAGTGAACACTCTCAAGGAGGAGAGGGACACATTGAAGAGCAAGGTTCAAAAATGGAGTGACTACGAGGATATCAAGCAGGAGCTTGAGGTTCTCAAGAGTATTGAGTTCTCCACAGGTGACGATGACGAAGTAAGAGAGCACCTTGAGGCAAAGGATACGGAGGGTAATTCTCTCGAGAAGCTTCTCTTGGCGCGAAACAAGAAGTTGGGCGATGAGTTGACGGTGCTACGTGTTTCGCATAACGATTTTCAAAGTCGATTGGAGGATCTTCAAGAGGAGCTCTCCAAAACTAACGCCGAATTGGAGCGAGCCCAGAAGCTCAACCAGAAACTGGAGAGTGATTTGGAGACAATCCAGGAAGAGGGTGCCAACGCATTCCCATCTGGTGCATCTGTAGCTGGAACATATGTCACCCGGGCAATGGGCCGCAAGAGTGGCAGAATCTCACCAACATCGTCAATCATTAGTGGTATGGATCCTCGCATGGGAGGAGGCGAGCCCGGCGAACGAGTCTATGGAGGAGGCTCGGGCATGTTGCCCATGGTCACGGCCCAGCGAGACCGTTATAAGAAGAAGAATGCAGAACTTGAGGAAGAACTGTCAGATACGCACCGAACAGTCTCGCAGCTTCGCCAGGAAGTCGCAGCGCTTCAGAAGGACAACCTGAATCTCTACGAGAAGACAAGATATGTTTCAACATACAACCGAGGAGGAGGTGCAGCGACATCGTCGGCGTACGGGGCAAATCCAAACCCATCAACAGTGTCGATTGGCGAAACGGGCAATCCCGGCATCGCTATGGACCGATACCGCCAGGCATACGAGTCCAATATTTCTCCGTTTGCAGCTTTCCGTGGGCGAGAGTCTGCTCGAGCCTACAAACGGATGAGTCTACCAGAACGCGCAGTCTACTCATTGACACGCACAGTACTTGCTTCGCGTACCAGCCGAAACTTGTTTGCTGCATACTGCGTAGCACTCCATTTGCTGGTATTTGTCACTTTGTATTGGCTCAGTTCGTCAGATGTCCAGCGGGTAACCCATCTTGAATCCGCCGCGGCAGCGGCAGCTGGAGTTGCCGGGGGCTCACTTGGCAGTCCAATGGACGGAGCGCCTAAAGATCCTGCCAAGTAGAGGGCGATGCGCCGTCTTGTTTTGTAAGTGTTTTGCTCAAAAGCCGGAAAGGGAATGTGTCGACGAATCTCCGCGGGAGATGGAACTGTATCAATATCAGGATAGACCTGCGTTAAGACCGGGTCGGCAGTGGAGTCATTGGAAATCTGAGATCTCGTGCTATGTACTGTACATATTAGGGAAGCAAGCGATATCTCGTGCGTTTGAAGCGAGATCCATGCCAAGACGGATGGTATTATTGTGTTGGGTGGTGAGACTTGAATTAGACCATAACATGATCCACCTAAGCAACCTCCTCAAGAGAAAATCAAGTAAACATGTGACAGACTTGTTCTAGACAGCCTCTGAGGTCCGCTAAAACATGCAAGTCATGATGTCGATAGAAGCTTGGCTATATTCGTCTTGATGTGCGAAAATAGCCCGTCCCAATAAGAGGGGTCGCGGGGCCAGTTGCTATTTTCTGCAGCCGCTGGCCGCTTATCGCGGCCCGTAGACATGCATGATCCGCGGTCCAATCAGAGACTCGCATGCTGGCGGCAAGCTACACAATGCCCTGTATGTAATTTACTATGGTCAAGGGACTTTGTTTCTCGTTTCTTGGGAGGTCTTGGATGTTTTGATGCTGGGATGAGGTTGGTTCGTCAGTGGCGCCGAGAGATCTTGGGATCTATTAAAGGGATCCTGGGCTGGCTTAGATATGGAGAGTGCAACATTGAGAGGCTGGAGTGTGACTTGAACACGAGAGTTTTCGTAGTAATGTGGTCATACGGAAAAGGGAATGCAGTACAACAGACCTCATCATTGCTGACTGGGTACTTGTGTATAACATCTACAGACCACCATACATTAGATGTAAACAGGCGGTCTATGTTTAGAGAGCAGGGTCAGGTACTCTGTATATGTCTGTATATTATTTTAATGACATGCTCGGCTGCACGAACCCAGATCGCACATGGCAAAGTGCATAAAAAAGCGGAATTGTCATTGTCGTGGCATTTCCTCGTGCTCATCTCCATTTCTAAACGCCCATGCATCCATATGCCGACGCCCGAGCCAGGCGCTTAAACTAATCCCTCCCACCAATCACAACCCCAGCAACTCTCTTCAACAATCAAATGATTGGCTCTCGTTGCTCAATCTTGTTCCCGGATCACATATGAGCCAGGCGTGCATGTCCATCTCAGACATTGGACAAAGGCTGATGTTTTATTTTTGTATCCAGATCTTGGCAGATAATCCAATCATGGCCATTTGCTCAGACCTACCGCCCGTACGCTTAGGCGCGTGTAACAGGGTCTTGGCTGGAGGGGAAGGCTGGTATATTAGAGATGGGTTCGTCGCCTCATGGTATTGAGAAAGAAAGAGGCAGGAAAAGATCTCTCTGCATTTGTCTGTCTGTATACACTCAAAGACGCTGAGCGTTCTTTTTTCCTTTTTGTCTCTTTATTTCCTTTATCTGTTATTTCCTTATTTCCTAGGGTCAACAAGTTTTCTATCTCGAGTCGCGTTACGGTCGATTATCTATAAACATTTCTGTTGTTTCTTGGGTTCTGTTTCTCTTAACGACATACGTCTTGACGACTCGAAACGATACCGACACTCCTATACCCTCGATATCATACAAATCATACACAAAAACACACAAACCCCCCTCTATACACAACTTCAAGATGCAATTATCAACATTTGTCGCTTCCGTCCTCGCGGTGACCGCCTCTGCAGCACCCACCTATCCTACTGTTACTGTCACCAATGCTGGATCCGCCATTGACACATTAGGGTCATTGTCTGGTTACTTCAATTTGGTTGCGGATAAGGTCAAGGCGGTCAAGTCATATGGAATGGCTCCTGTCTGTGATCTCTCACAAGCTAAGATGCCTCTCGGTATGTCACCACTTTTCAGTGCTTGTTCTCTTTTGACTAACTGGTGATTTCAGATGGCCAATTGCCTTCCCCAGACAAGGGCCTAAAGCTGGTTCATGTCGCTATCGGCCGTGGTACGCAAAACTATACATGCGATACCAGCAAACCTTCATCAGCCCCCGTTGCTACTGGTGCTGTGGCCACTCTCTTCAACGGCAGCTGCGTCGCCGCTATGTACCCGGATCTGATCGAACGCATCCCTGGAATGGCCGTTCACTTCCCTCTGTCAGATGCCAACAAGCTTGGCCCTGCATCTCTGGCTGAGTCTGGTCACCATTATTTCACCGCCGATGGTACGCCCTTTTTCGACCTCCGCACTCCCAACCAAGACATTGGCGAGGCTCCATGTGCAAAGAACAGCAGCGCTCCCGCTCCATCTCTCTCTGCCAAGGGACAGCTTGGTGAGAATGCTGTGCCATGGCTCAGACTCACCACCATTGAGGGTGCTACCCACAAGATGAAGGAAGTCTACCGAACTACAACAGCCGGTGGCAGCGCCCCTGCAACCTGCAAGGGTATGGATGCTGAATTTGAGGTCCAATATGCCACATTGTAAGTGCTGTTTTACAAGATTGAGTACCTTAGATATAGAGCACGATGACTAACATTGTATCAGATACTGGTTCTGGGCTGGTGATATTGAAGAAGAAGATGCGTGAAGTGAAAGGAAGGAAGGAAGCAAATGGATTTTCACGGATTGGTATTGTCTTGAGTTTGATGGTATTTTTCTCTTATACACGTAGATAGTATTGTTTTGGACATGTAATATCCCGGATGTTAGCGATGTGGAGGTCAATAATTCAACTTGTGACTTGAGCTTCGATTCTTTTGAATGAACCTGTACGGTCGGGGTTTTACTGGAGCGGAAGACTTTTAATTATATAAAATCATATCATTGTAACGGCATGATGCACTCCGCAAGCATCTGATCCCTCTGATGTTGTAACGCAGCTTAATGATCTCCGGCATTCTCCGGGCTCCAGGCTATCGTATTCCGATGGATCTCCCCCGCCATGCAGATGCCCACAGGGCTAATCCCTGGACTCAAGTTGAATCGAAGCTACAAGACGAATATCAGCGTAGCTTTCCTTATAGTAATGATGATTTCCGTCATCTCATAGTTTCTAAAGAGAGTTAAAAATGCGCCTCTCCCTTCTAAGCGAGCAACGGTTACCGGTAATTCAGAAGAACAGACTTTACGCTGTTTGAATCTTGCTATAAACTCTAGGCACGATGAAACTCAGCCCCAGAGGCAACATACATATTTACGGCTGTAACCTAGTATAGGTAGTTTAATAGAGACGTCCACTATTAGTATCCGTAAAAAGATTTGCGGGCGGTTCTTCCAATTCCATTGCACCCGTCGTGAAGGTGCATTTGCGACACGGAACATGGCCGATGGGGCACGCAGGCACTCTACAAAAGTGGATCCCTCGCTACCCTGGACTGCCCATGTCTCTCCCCCACATCCTAAAGTTAGGTACCTTAGGTTAGTTACGTCTAAACATAAACATGCCATCCCCATCTTCAACTCATTGATTTTCTCCCCTCGGAGCCGCAATCGCACAATTAACCCCGGCATAGATCGACAGCTATTCTACCAACTACCGGGAGACGAGGGCCCTGTCCCCTCGATTTCACTTTCCCCTAGACACATACTGTACGTTTGCCACCACGCATTGGCTGCATCGATCTGATCCAACCCGCTCGTTTACCTGCAGTCTTGACCTTGACTGCAGCCGACCGAGCACTACATCACGGATTCATTCATTCACCTATTCACACTGGTTACGACAAAAGAGAGACACCCCCGGCGGCTTTTAACTTTCAACATTCATCCTTGTTGCACGACATCGAATCATTATTATTATTTTTCTTCTTCATATTAAACGCCTTCGTCCTCTTTTCTCTCTACAGTCCCCGCTGCTCCAACGCCCCGCCATCAGAGCACCTTTACGACATCTTCGCCCTCCGTCCGACCGAAAGCAAATCGCCTCAACCGTTGATTCTCGCAGTCACACCATTCTGACATCGCTACTCTACGAAACCCGAGACTTGCAGTCCGTCGCCCCATCGCGCTTATGGATCCCAATTGGATTGACGCCATCAACCCGGCATTGAGCCAGAGAAGACCAAGCACTGCTCCTCCGTCCTGTGACGAAGAAATGCCCGCTCTCCTTGAACTGTCAGATTCCCATGAACGAAGCCAAGCGATGTCCGCCGTTACATGGCCCACGAACGAAATTCCGGTTGAGATTTTCGAGATCATTATTTCGTACCTCACCCGGCTCGAGGTCAGATGTTTGCGCCTTGTCTGTAAAGAATTCGAGAACAAGGCTTCTGCACAGTACTTTCGAAATGTTGTCGTGCCCTTCAAGTCGGAGCTTTACAGCAAGTTGGATCGTGATGAAAACGGAGCCTTTAAGCGCACATCCTCCGCCCTTCTCTCAAATGGGATGCGCATCTTCCAGTCTTTTGGTCCACACATCCGGCGCTTTGCGCTGTCTTTGGAGCTTGACGAGGACACGCTCTCATACCCTCCAGTGAAACCTTCGCAAGAAGCTGTCCCTTCTTTCTGGGGCATATACCGCTGGCCACATGGCACTTACCACCGATATACTGATCTTGAAGGTCTCGAACAAACGGCCGACGAAACTAAGGCCATGAAGGAAGCGCTCAAGTGTTTGGTTAAAGTCACAAATCTTGGACTCTGTTGTGATGCTGGCCTTGGATTTCTGTCGGGGCCTGATCACATCGCACGAGGTGCAACCACTCTCCATCCCGTGTTTGCAACGCAGAATTGGCGTCACACGGGTTCTGAGTCACAAGCTCGGAAGCAACCAATCGTCACCATGTCCGACCTGAATGAAATGGTCAAGGATTTCAGAAAGCCTGTGTTTGAGAACCCCATTAGTTTCAAGCGAACAGTGCTGCAAAAGATGGCCTCAGATGCTGGGTACTCAGGCGCCCAGATCAACGAAGCTGTACTCATGCTGTTGGAGACTGAGGGCACCAACATCAACGCGATTGACTTTGACGAGAGAGCAACCATAATCACTGAGATGGAAGCTAGACGAGTAATGGCACAAAACACACATCGTGCTGACTTTGAACCAGCCGCCGCAGAGGCGGTCAACCATCCGCTGATTCCCGCCAGTCTCACAAGAGCACAGAAAGAAATGCTCCTCGAGCTCGAGTGGGCGCATCGCGCCATGATCCAGTCCTATGTCATTGGCCTCATCGACAATGCCCGGGACAACTGCTTCAAAAATCTTACCACCATCACGATTGCCAAGATTCCCAGTAGCCATGTGTATATTCTTTGTCGGCATGAGCTATGGCAGAATCTATCGTCTCTCACCAATGTTTCGCTAGGTGTTATTGCCGACTGGCGACGCGTTTCCAAGTCTGCACCGGGCTGTGTAGAAGATGACACAGTTTCTCCTGTGGAGGCTGTTGGTAAGGTTTATCAACTGCTTAACAATTACATTGGCGCTCAGCCACACATCGAAAGCCTTCACTTTGAATGGATCTGTGGTGGAGAGTTTGCTCCCGGGACATATCAGCGGAACCACCACATCCTCCCAGCACCGTTCTTTGAACAACCTCAACTCATGACTCGCATTGATAGCCCCAAGACCAATACGGACGATCTATTGTCATTGCCGTTTGTTAAACATTTATCACTCAAGAACTGCTGGGCCTCACCGCATGTTCTTTTGCAAACAATACGCAATATGGCTTTGTCCACACTCGAGAAGTTCGATCTGGAATCTGTATCACTTTCCGGACCACCGACTCTCACTCCCCAAGCTCCGCTCCAGCAAGCTGGCGCAGCAAACAATGCCCACCTGCTGAACATGATCGGTATGCACCCTGCACCTCCTGGTGTGCTGGTACCTCCGCCTACCAATATAGCGAATGGGGTTGTTGCGCCATTCCCATTCAACGCGACGGCTCAGCAGATTGCAGGAGTATTCGGAGCGGCTTTCATGCCACCGCCACCACCCAACAATCAGGCTCCTCCACCGCCCCCTCCACCTGCACCTATGGATATCTTACAGCAACCAGATGTATTATCTTGGGCAGGCATCATAGAGCATTTCTCCCCAAGCATCAAGATCAGAGACATTTTGAGTGCCAGGGACGAGCTGAATTTGAATATCTCGAGCCAACCAGCCCCGGACCCGGCAGATCCCCTAGTGCAGCACATCCCTGCGCCGCAGCGCCTACGCTCAGACGAGAAGAAGTATACTCTGAAGTGCCTCTCCTTCAAGTCCTGTGGGTATGTTACCGTCGATTCACCGGCTTTAAATACTCGGAGTATCTTGCCGCATGGCGCTCAGGGCCTTGGGGCCAACGGCAATCCGCACATTCAAGATTTATCACCTCTGATGCAGAAGTGTCGGGACAAGCTTCTCTGCCGGATCGTTCCTTGCTTGAGGAACCAGGAGCTACTGCAGCTTACAACTGCTTTTGGGATGGACATGGGATGGGCCAATGTATATGATGAGCGTACAATTTACGACGCCAGAGCTGATGGTGTTGAGCAACCCGGAAAGGGTCGATTTTCGGGCACAGTTGATGCTGCCAGTATTGCAGGGGCACGAGATGGCGAGGCCATGGTGAGCCTAGACTTTTAGCTCAGGCTCTACGGTGACCATACTTAATCCCCCGTTTTCGTACAGGTTGCTGTCCCTACCCCCGTTGTGGGCAATCCTGTCAAACAACAACCAGTGGGCTTACCGCTCAGTAACCAAGATAATGGTCAGACCCCTCCGCAAGGGCTGGATGATCAGGACGGCGTGTAGTCCCTACTGTTGCTAATATATGACGACTCACCATGGACAGATGGTGAGAACTAAACGGTTGGGCTTAGCATTGATGTAATAGAAAGGATGGCATAGGCGTTTGGTAATTGCTTTCAGAAACTGGCATGGGAAAAGGCAATTGGGTCTCGCAGAATTGGACGGGATGGCTAATGTCGTAATGATCGCTGAATGAAAATCGAGCCAGGGGACTTTGCTCCCATCGCATTCGCTATGTTGCTAGTTGGAATCAGTTAGGTTTGCTCAATCGATAGCTGCTAGCAAGCGTTGTATAAGTAATGATATCGATACCCATGGAGGAGTGTGATATATGTTCAGGCCTCACTCGTGACCAACTATCGTGAGTCTACAGGGTGCATGTTGACCTCTACTAACTAATCACGTCACATTGTTCTTCAGATGCAGGACCGGACATAGGAGGACTTGAATGATTTTATTTCGTCAAGAAAACCTTGCGAACTTTTGCATGAATTTCCCTTTAATGCCATGCTCACCGTAGCCTGCCATACACCAGTTGATGAAAAGCCACGAACCACCCTCGCAAAAACCCTAGAACAATTGATCGAGTTTTGTAATGTAATCTTGGTGTAGTGTCCCTTTGTTCAAGAGTCTTGTCAAAAGTCACACAGTTACAGCACAGAAGATGCCCGACGTAAACCCAGTTTTCAACCAGCGCTTAAATTTTGTCTATTTGATAGAGGTTGGTGATTGTTTAAGCGGCGGTGATAGCCTTGCGGAGACGGGCACCGCGCTGGCGCGAGTTGAGGTGCTCGCGCTCGACAACAGCATCGGACTTCTGGACAACCTCCTCACCCTCGGTCAGGATGAGCTCGATGTGGCAGGGGTTGGACATGTAGGGGTTGATCTGTGTATAACATTAGATAAGTCTCGGGGCGGAAGAGTTGGACAACATACACGACCGTGGGCACGGTATGTCCTTCGTCGCTGCTTGGGGGCCTGGTTGACCTGGATGTGCTTGACAATCAGGGCACCGGTGTCGAGACCCTTGGCATCAGCGTTGGCCTCAGCGTTCTTGAGGAGACCGAGGAGGAACTCGGCAGACTTGACGGGCCATCGAGCCTTGGAGACACCGAACTGCTTGCCTATTGATTAAGTCCATCAGCATTTTTGTTCCTCTGACGCGTATATCCCGGCCATTTGCGATCTCCGAATTTCTCCAAGTCCATCGCTAACGGTGGAGGAATTGGTTGAGTCGTACCTTGGGCGGTGCGGCCAGTGCTGCCGGCATATCGTCGCATGGGGACGGCCTCCTTGTGCTCCTTGACGTTCTCGAGGAAGGTAACAGCGCGCTGAAGCTTCCATCCGTTGATGGCCTGAGCGGTCTCGCGAGTGTTCTTGAAAGACACTCGGAGGTAGGCACCGCGGGCGCGGGCCGACTTCGAGGACTGGATCTCGGTGGCAGCGTATCGAACCTGTATACGTAGAAAAACCCAGAGTCAGCCATGGCACATCTTCAAAATCCATGCCTTCACAGCCATCATAAATAAACACAGCGGTTCCGGGTCAAGAGGGACGTTTCGTCAAAAATTGCACCAGCAAGTTCGTGACAATTCGTGCAGCATGAATATCCTCCTCTTTCTCATGGTGGCGGTCGACGGGGGCTCGCAGTTACTCACCATCTCGGCGACTTGGGTGGTGAGTGACGGTTTCGACGACGGACGTGGGTTGGCGGGCGTGAAATTGAGAAATTCTGAGCTCTTGCCCTAACAGATCGGGAGGGACCACAAACTCGCTTTCCCCACTCCTTTGGAAAGAGCCTTAGGGTTGCCTGCCCTGTTAGCGATTTGTGAAAAGCAGCGTCAAACGGCCAAAAGAAATGCGAGAAAATGGAGGGCAACGAGAGGAAGACTGCGACTGAATGCAAATCGTAATTGAGTAGTATTGAAATATTTTATGACTTGTTGCGCTGTGCTTTTGTATATCATTTTTGCACACTTATGTGAACCATGTCACCTGATTCTTATCGATTATCTCCACGTGATTTATGTAATGTACTTTTCCATCGCCGCTCTATCCCCGGACCCGCCTCGGAGACGGAGAAACTTGGGCAGACAAAGTGGGCCTGAGCTTCATAGAGCTTCAAAAAATTCTTTCTCGAGTGTCTCTCAAAACGCCCAGCGTCCCCAGACAAGGCTATACAAAAGACAAGTTTGGACTTTGATCCACGTCCGCCTTCTCTCGACGATATCCCTTCGCTTGGAATCCTTCTCTCCAACGACATATAGTCGTCTCTAATTCTTCTAAACTCATTCAATTCCTCTTCATCCCATTAAGATGGCTCCTTTCACTCCTCGAGGAGGCGGCCGTGGTGGTCGTGGCGGCGCTCGTGGAGGCCGCGGTGGTTTCGGTGGTGATCGCGGCGGCTTCGGTGGCCGTGGTGGTGCGCGCGGTGGACGAGGTATGGATAGCGCTCTCGCGGCGTTCCTGTCGCGGTGTTGTTGAACTTCAAGACTGACTGTTTCGCAAAGGTGGTGGCCGTGGTGCTCCCCGTGGCGGCCCTCGCGGTGGTGGCCGAGGTAAGCATCAATCCTCCTCAACAGCATGATGAATGCGATACTAACAGAGTGAAAAGGCGGTCCTCGCGGTGGTCGCGGCGGTGCTGGTGCTGGCCAGCGAGGCGGTGCCAAGGTCATTGTTGTACGTTCATCCTCCAAGTCTAACTTTTTCGCCAAGTTTTGCGATCTGACTTTTTTCTTCACAGGAGCCTCACCGTCACCCCGGCGTCTTCGTCGTCCGTGGTGGTAAGGAAGATGGTCTTGCTACCCGCAACACAACACCTGGCGAGTCTGTCTATGGCGAGAAGCGCATCTCTGTCGACGAGTCTGTCCAGAACGACGATGGCACCACTACCACCACCAAGATCGAGTACCGCATGTGGAACCCCTTCCGAAGCAAGCTTTGCGCTGCCATCGCCGGTGGTGCTGATGAGATCTACATCAAGCCCGGTTCTCGTGTCCTCTACCTTGGTGGTGCCTCCGGTACCTCCGTCTCTCACGTCGCTGACATCGTCGGTCCTACTGGCTACGTCTACGCCGTCGAGTTCTCTTCCCGATCCGGCCGTGATCTCATCACCATGGCCTCCAAGCGACCCAACGTTGTTCCCATTGTTGAGGACGCCCGTCAGCCTGCCCGTTACCGCATGATCGTCCCCATGGTCGATGTCATCTTTGCCGATGTTGCCCAGCCCGATCAGGCCCGTATTGTCGCCATGAACGCCAACTGGTTCCTCAAGGTTGGCGGTGGTGTCCTCATCTCCATCAAGGCCAACTGTATCGACAGCACTGCTCCTGCTGCTGAGGTCTTCGCCAACGAGGTCCAGAAGATGCGAGCTGAGTCCATCAAGCCCAAGTTCCAGCTTACCCTGGGTATGTTTTACATCCAACAACCAGTAACTTTTAGTTCACCTGACTAACATATTACAGAACCCTTCGAGCGTGACCATTGTTTGGTTGCCGGTGAGTACCAGCGCTACAAGTCCTAGACGTGCTAGGTCGAGCTTCTGTGTAATTCGCTTCAAATGAAGATTGGAAGAGATGGTCTGCTTTGTGTCATGCGGTTTCCCAGGTATCTCACGGTTCCCGGTAGACTTTTTGTCTTCAGCTTGTTGCATCAGGGAAAAAATGGTTGACGGCATTTTCTTCAACAACGGCGAGGGGCGTTCCGGGTGGGTTGGATCTGTAAATATCAATGTTTGTCCGAATCTTAAAGCTTTTTTGGTGTTGCGCATCCCAAAAAAGAATCTGAAAAGGAACAAGGATATCAATTACTTATTTTGTTTTCTTCTTCAAACGACTACGGATCTACTTTTCAGCTACAACTGCACCTTTGCCCTGGGACGCGCCGTTGGTTAAGCCGTTGGGAGAGAGATGGCACGGGATCAGAGAGGATTGTACGATGCTATAAGGCCAGGCCAGTGGCTCTCGTCTGCCTGGCCTACGACTTGATGATACCCCCAATACGATAGCCACGCCCGGAGTCCCAGTGTTGTGTCTTTGTTAGATTAGAACAGTTCGAGCAATGCAATTCGTTACCTCTAGTTGTCTATGCCCTCATCATCGCTCACGCTTGGCTTTACACATAAGTCTCGAGACTTTTTGAACTCAAATTTTGTTCTCGAGGCTAGTCAATCTTATGCGAGTCTTTCCTACTACGCATCTACAATGCCACGTCTATGTTCTATGTACAAGCTAAGTTAAATGTACTGGGTATCAAATAGTTCATGATCATACTCCCTTCCTTCAAGCCGCCCACGATCTTCGTCGAAACTCCAGTTCGGTATCTGGAGAGGGAGCCTTGGCCATGACCACCGCCATGGCCTTTGGTCTATCTTCGCCCGCTTTCAAGCGGATATCATAGTTGATAAGTATATGTGCCAGCACAAGCTTGATCTCATTACTGGCAAAGAAACGGCCCGGGCAGGCATGTTTGCCTGCACCGAAATTAATGTATGTGTCGTTGAGGGAAGTGAATTGCCACCGATTGCTGGCTTCTGCTGATTCTTGTCGAAGCTTGCAGAAGCGGAAGGCATCGAAGCGTTCGGGGTCGGGGAAATAGCGCTCGTCGAGAGCGATGCCGGCTTGAGGAGCGAGGACCTTGGTGCCAACTGGCAATTCAGTGCCATCAGAAAGGGAGATGGGCTTCATGACCTTGCGGATGAACGATGCTATATCATGATTAGCTGGCGTCGAGATATCGACGGGTATTGCTGGTACTCACTGATGTTTCCGCTGAGGCGCTGGACCTCTCTCATGAAACTGTCCAGCTTTTTCAGCTTGGCCATGCTCTCCTTATTCTCCCATCCATTGTCAACTTCCAGAACGCGATACGCTTCCTCTCGAAGTTCTTCTTGTACTTCAGGATATGCTGCTAGGTCGCAAAGGCATTCGCAGAGCAGGTTGTTGGTTGTGTGGATTGAAGCAGCTGCAATAATCAACTGCAGTTCTGCCTGGGTTGTGAGGTCGGCCTTTTCCTCCTCTGGTAGGGCTTCAATAAGCCATTGGATCATGTCATCTGGTGCATCTGCACCGTTGGAAAACTCCATATCATGGAGTCGCTCTTCGAGAATTGGTTTTAGCATTTCCTTGGCAATCTTGATGTCCTTGCGGATCTGGCGAAGCTCTGAGACAAGATGTTGGCCTACAGGTCGAGCCCATTCAGGGATGAACTGAAGCTTGACGCATGCTGTGAAGACATGGACGGCAAAGTTGATCGAAGTGTCCATCCACTTCTCGTCTCGGTTGATGGATGACCCAACAAAGGCTCTACCACTCAGACGGGCTACAGCACGGAGACTGAAGGGTTGCCATTTCACCGGTGTCCAGTCTTCGCAGGCTGGGAACTCAGTGGCTAACAGATGCTCTAGTTCCTTTTTGAGAAGGGGTACCACTCGAGTGAGGTTCTGTGTGAGCTTTGTTCTGACCAATAGCGCCAGTAGTTCACCATTGTGCCCTGGAGAGAATTTTGTGTACTTGCTTTGGAGAGCCTAATGATTGTCAATATTTCAAAAGTTCGAAGCGAGCTTGAAGAAGTGGTCTTACATCTGACACGGCTTCTGTTGCACTGAGGATATCTTCTGGCAGCCCTTTGAGTTCACCAACGAGACGGGCGGGTACTATGACTTGTACTCCCTCAGTAGCCTTGATCTGATAAACTCGATCTCGAAACTAGTACAGCATAAGCATATATGGTGTAAGTGATACCGAATCGACCGACCTTTGTGTAGCTGTCTTTGATTAATGTTTCGGCATCGAATATCCATTTGGTCTTTGAGGCCTTGTAGAAGGGTATCTCGAGATGGGATGTCTGCTTCTTGGGGAAAAAGAACCAGGCTGCAATAAGGAGGAGAGTGATGGTGATGTAGTATCCAGTGAAATGACCCTCACTGACGAATTGGGGGAGCTGATAATCGACACCAATAGGTGAGGCAGCAAGACTTGATACGTTCTCCATACTGAGTGTGAGGGTGGGTGTAAGAGGGTTCAAGAAGGGAAATAAAGATAAGAATAAAAGAGCTCTTTGGTAGATAGATAGATATCGAAATTGATGGCTCCTTGAGTACGGTTTCAAGATGGAAGGCTAGACTATACCGAACCGAGGGTGTGTTGAGTTATAAGTGAGTGGTATCAGTAGTGTATCAGAAGAGTGTCCCCTCCATGAAAGGAAACGGCACTGGAAACTCGATCGGTGATGGACAGATTCGGCGAGACTCGTGCTAAACACGCGAGACACAAAATACCCGAAGCGAATCAGAGACGGGGTTTCTTTGCAGTCTTTACCGTAGCCGTTGCTTATGCAGATAATATGTGTGATATAGAGAGAAAAGAGGGTGATGGTGGTGGTACAGAGGCAGAGCCAAGACGGAAGCCGTACGGGACGCCATTCCTTTTGACAACTGGCTCAATGTTGTTGATCTCTTGAGTGGACGATTACATTTCTGTGCCGTCTCTGAAAGAAGGTCTGAACATCGTTGGTCTGTGTTGTTCTGAGACAGACTTGTTCAAAGAGCCGCTCTCGGGATGTGGCATTTCCGGGTGTTAGTCTGACATTGGGTATCAGACTATCAGTAGCGTGAGATGGTTCTTAGTAGTTTGTGGTCTTGTATACATAATTGTCTCTAATAAATTGGAGACTTCGCTCATGTGGATGGAATTTGACCGTCCGTCTTTACCGATCATCGTTGTTGATGAATGGAATGAGATGGGCTAGTGAGTTGAAGATCGTCACTCAGTCCGTTACCATACGTACTCTATGCAGATGGTCAATCTCTTGTCTCTGAGTCTCTCATTTATTCTCGTTGATGTTATCACCATCTTAGATGAGGTGCTTCACTTGCAGTGCAGTACAGCTCATCACACAGCTTCAGTGATGGTCATTACATTGGATGGCCGTGCTGCATGTGCTGGTCTTAGTAGTGAGTCCGTGACTACCTTACCATAGGAATGGCCCTAGTTTCTCGGATGTCGGGACTTCCACTCGCTAGCGTCGCTGACCAGCAGCGGAAACTCCAAGTTCCGTCGGATCCTTGCGCTTCTGAGATATTTCGATCTGCCCTACAGCCAACGGCAGTTGTCGATTTCCATCTGGAACCATCTGTATCTGACACTCGGTCGCAATTCTCTTTTTTCTCTGTATCACAATATCCCTGATAAAAAAGAATTTACGGCCTGAGATTTCGGATCTGGATCAGGATCTGGATCTGGCTTCAGCGCAAAATTAAGTCCAACATGAGAAACATGACCTTCAAATTCGCTTCGCTTCGCCTCGCTTCAGCTCGATACGCAGACGAGGCAGCTTTGGGGTCACAGATGTTACAAATCTGTTACCGACTTGTTTGATAGGGCAATAAGCACTATCCAGTCATCAGCTCCACGCATCAGATGCTGTCTCTTCCAGTGTCTCATTCAAATCCGAAAATTATTTCTCAAACGTGTCTGATGATACGGTATCATTAACTAATTATTTAGATTTCTCCTTGATTTATGTCAACTTAGTTTATGCCCACCCGCAAGTCTCAAAATATTTGACCCTCAACTTGGCCAACAAAACCTTACCCGCCCATGAAACCTCGAATAATTTATAAGGTCTTAGCCCAGGCCTCTTTCGCAATGTCAATGTGACGGGCAAAAGTTTGTCTCAATTGCCGGACATTGCCGCTCTTTCAATGGAACCGCGAGGGAGCTTCAATCTGGACGATGAGGCACGACTTCATACTTTTACGGAACAAACCTTCCTGGCTTCCTTTGCTCGTTCAGCTTATCAGTCCGCGGGCTCAGATCTGCGTTATCAGTTGCTTTGCAAATGAAAAATTTTCACTCATGTCGTCAGTCAGAGTCAGCCTCGTCGCGGCCATGTCAGCGTCTTTCAAGCGATAGATCAGATCCAGTTGCACGACTTGCACCTCGATTCCTGCTACGCAAGGTCCCTCTGCCATATCGAGCGGGATGCATGGTTACACAAGCCGTATCTATTTGATAATGAATAGTTCGCCTGTCCGCTATAGATGTCTCTGCGATCCGCTCCGCTCCTCCTCTTCCGTGCCGCCCCCCCACACTGTTCCTGTTTCTATATGCACTTTCAGAAGCAGGCAGTGCCCGAGAACCAATCATGACAAGCAATGCTTACCCCAGACGCCCGTTGTTGAAAGGTTTTCACATCATTCTTCGGGGACCCTGGCCCTAGGGATGTTTTACCGTCTTCTCTTTGGCCCATCCAGGTTTATCTATCGTATGCGTCTGCCTTGCCAGCAATCAACTCATTTCGAACGAGGCACCCGCAGCCACGTCGATGATAGTGAAGCTAACCGGGCGCTATTCAGCCCATATGCGAACATGATCGACGTCAGAACGAGGGAGCCAACTGCAGAATGGGAAAATTTTTCACTGTTTTTGAGGGGGTTGTGAGATATGGGGTGATGGTCGTTCGTGTACTTGCCAAGCTCTCTTGATTTATATATCAGACATGAATTCCGCGTGCCCTCAATCGACATTATAATAGACCAGCATATCTCAAACTCAATGGTCCCTGGCATGCCCCCATTCCGTGCACTACAAAATGGCAGACTTTCAAGGACTCGGGGCCAAGTTTGACGGCTTCCAGAGCTCGACAAGTGGTAGCTCATCAAGTCCATTTGTAGTGAGTGTTACTTACTCTTGTGATACATCCAAGGCTGTCTCTGACTTCAAGAAGCAGGCTTCTGATACGTCTTCACATACATCCATATCTCTCGCTTCAAATGGCTGCTTGCCACCTCTTTCTACTCATGATACAACAAAGTCGCAGCATCATATGAACAACTTCCAGCAATTTGTCGACGATCTTCAATCGGTACGTCCATCTGTATTACGTGCTCATATGGTCACTAACCGTCTTTAGGCCGCCAAGCGAGCGTCTCCCAACTCTGCGTATTCTCGTTACAGCGAGGTTCAAGTACTCCTCATAAGATGGGAAGAAGACGAACTCGAAGTTGAATGGGAGCTCAACGAGCTACAAAGGGTCTTCCACAATTTATACGGCTTCACAACAGACAGGTTTCTCATCCCAACCCAAAATTCTCATCGCAAGCTCAATCACAAAGTACTGAGCTTTGTGGAAGAACATGAAAATGAAGATACCCTTCTCATCGTCTACTACGGCGGGCATGGGATCATCAACAAAGCCAGGCAGTCAACATGGTCTTGGTACGAATAGTGTTCTCCGTATCTGACTCAAGCTGACTCGGTGTCTCAATAGTAAGGGTGACAAAAGCTACGCGACTGTGGAGTGGTCTGCTATCCAGACTCTTTTTGAGATGGTCAAATGCGATGTCCTTCTTCTCCTCGACTGCTGTGCTGGTGCAAGTGCTGCTCCTCTGACTGAAAGACCGACGAACATCAAAGAGACCATCGCTGCCTGTGGATTCGAGACGTGGACACCTCGTCCAGGCGCGCAGTCATTTACCCATACACTGATTGAGGTCTTGAAGGAGTGGGCCTCACAGCTCCCTTTCTCGGCCGCGATGCTACATAGCGAGATATTGACGCGACTCAAACACGCTCAGCCTGATCGGTCTTCACAGGGAAGGCTGATCGAGTCGAGGAAGACGCTTGCTTACATTCTCTCAACATCTGATCCACATGCTGCTTCCATCACATTGGGCAGATTGTTTGAAGAGTCTAGCTCGGTGTCGTCATCTCGGGCAATACCTGAGTCGGATCTCAGGAGTCTCTCGGAGAGAGTGCAGTCAGATAGTTATGTCTCGGCTGAAGACCGTATTCAGGCCTTGTTGGCTGTTGGTGCAAAAGGACAGCGAACGGCCCCGCATGTTCTTCTCACAATTGCACTGGAAGAAGAACAAGTCTTTGATGCAGCGAGTTGCGCTCGATGGCTCAAGCAGTTTCCACTCCTGGCAACTCATGTAAGTGTGGAGTCTGTCTACCGCAGTTATTCAACCCTGCTTCTACTTTCTGTCCCAGTCGTTCTTTGGGATTTACTACCAGAACATCCGGCGATTCAGTTTGTGGGCTACGTCAAGTCCCGTAACCTCTTGTCGGTAGATATGGCAAAGGATGGAGCGGCTACGCCAATTCCCATTACCAGACAAGTGACGGGGGACAAAACTGGCGACTCCTTTGATTGCGTTTCTCCGCTAAGATCAGTATCAGGCCTCAGTAGCTTAGATTCTGGATATGATTCCTGCCTCTCACGACCTGCAAGCTTAGGTGTGGCATTGAGGCATAATCGACTACCCATGGATGGGACAATGGGCTCCCTGGCTAGCCAAGCACTAGCGAGCAAGAGAAGAAACAAGTTGTCATCAACAGAGCTTCTGGGACCAGACCGGCCAACTTCTACACCAGTCAACACACGTTTCAAGCCCAAACAGGGGTCGAGTTTGAAGAGTCGCAGATCAAAACGTCTGGTCGTGTCAGTTGGCGAAGCAGAGCTGGACAACGACAAAATCGGCTACACTTGTGTTCTCTGGTATGGATATGATGTTCAACAAAGCCAGTCCACCAAGAGAACAACACCAAAACCAATATGGTAAGTAAGATGTGAAATCGACCAGGTTCGGTGGATGTGGCTCTCCAGCTATGTGTTGTCATTTCTGCTGGCGCACGTTGGAAATCTACACCACGACCCATACATTTATTTTGATTTAAGAGGGAAATAGTCGCTGAGATTGGTCTAGGAACGAGGACTTTCGGTTTGAAGCACATGACTCGCCCATGTACTACCATTTGAGGGTTTCTGTGTGGGGAACGCAGATGCTTGAGCTCATTGGCGAGCTACATGTTGATCTCTGTGAGCTTGTATTAAGGGGACAACTCCCAGAGCTTGGAACATGGCAAAATTTGAGTCTCAACGGGGCAACGGTTGGGAGAATTCGAATCAAGCTAGCATGCATGGATGCCAACGAGTATGAGGAACAGCAAACTACGGCAACCAAGGTTTCGGCAGCGAAACGGCAACAACAGCGGCAGAAGTTGGAACGACAACAGAGCAATGACGGGCAGGCTCGGGTTCATCAGATGGACTTCCAGGTTTGGTAAAGGAGAATTGGCCTCGGTATCAGGAGAAGTTAGGGAACAGCGAGTCGGGTCGGTTTGTTTTAATCCGGTAAACTTTTGACGAGGATTCTAGCAAGCATGACATGGCACTCGTCCTGCAGGTAAGTATATTACTCGTGCTGGGTACGTTCCAAAGGGAGTGAAGGAAGATAGCGGGGACCACTGAAGCGATCGAATGTGACAACAGAAACCCCTGTCTAGTGAAGGGGACGGTACTTGGTAGTCTCCCCACACGAGGCAAAATTCCAATACCTTTCCATCTTATCAGATCGTGGCTTGCTGTCCGACTCTGACCCATCGAGCTGGGTCAGGGCTGAAGATGGCGTCTTATTTTCCAGTGGGACAAGCCCAACGTCAACAAAAGTTTAACAAAAGCAATTTCGTTTCCATCCCTGCTTGGACAAGTTCTTATTCGTAGAACAACGTGATATCAGGTTTTGTCGGTGAAAGGGAATCTATCCCTGAAGGTTCTGCCATGGCTGAGAATATGGAATCAAAGGGAGGCCAATGTTGGCACAGACCAGCTCACTCAGCAGGGAGTATGGTTGTCTGACTGTGTCCTCTGTGTGCAGTACATGTGAGTACCACAAGGTTTTGATATGCAGCATGAGATGGATGTGTCAAAGAGCCAGCAAAGCAACCCAACAACAATAGACGGTGGGTACGTTGGGCATTATCAGCAAGAGTGTAATTATATCATATAATTGAGGAAATGGCCAATGTGTTCTTTTCTGTTCTGCTCTGCTCGACTGATTCCGAGATCGGTGAGCTTATTCGTGTACATACTCCGTACAGTATTCGTAATTAGCATGTCGCATCTCATCATCTAAAGAGATTAGATGGGATTGATAACCCCCCAATCAATCTGATAACTTTTTAGCATGGTCAAGGCTGAGAGCCATGGCTCGTTGGGACGATCCGATTGGCCAAGCCAGGGCAAGCCACTTGGAAGAATGGGAGAATGAGGAAAGAGTGTCCGGAACCGGGATATCCTGGCAGTAATGGAAGCCATAAAAAGCAAGTTTTTGTGTCAAGAATTAATTTCACTGATTTTACATTGTACTCAGTCTAAGCTTGAGGCACGAGAAGCCGAGGAAAGTCACGGATCAGTAAATGTTGGTGTTGGCGTGTCAATCAATTGAGTTGGAGAATGGGGTAAATGAGGCATGTGACTCCCTTGGGGTCCTTTCCAAGGCGCACCCCTTCTCACTTAGTAGTACCTTACACCACGACTCCCGATAGAATGAGCCGGGGAAGAGGAATGATTTAGGTACCGCAGAAATCTCGCACTGCCGCTTGGGAACGATCTGTACGATTGCGGGGAGGCTGAGGCAGTCACAGCTCAGCAATTACTATACCCTTTACCCATCTTGGAACAGCTGCATCTGCATCTACACATCGGCTCAGATTTCGGAATCAAAGATGGGGGGAAGTTGGAAACAGAACGAATCAATATTGTGGGGGGAACGAGGGGAGAACGAGGGAACTTGCTTGACAAACAACCTTCGTCTAGGAACGAATAGGTCTAACGAATCGATCAACGGACTGAGTGATAACGACAGAGAAAGAGATAGCGTCTGCGGGCGCCGCCGTTATCCAAGACGAAGGAAAAGAAGCCAACCCAACCTTTCCTTTTCCTCGGGACGCGCCCCACGGAAACGCTCGGTTCGGCCGTCGGACGAGTTCCGCCAAGAGGCTTTCAAACATTCGGCTGTGGACCGGATACTGATGGGCGAGAAGATGAAGAGAAGTGAACAATGACCTGATTTGGGTTTCTTTTTCCTCAGTTTGTCCATTGAGGAAATCCTCGGTCATAAACATCGTAATCGTACCTGTCTGTTGTATATTATATTCGGTTGTTGGGGGGCATAGACGGGATTGACAGGCCACAATTACGGGAATAGACGGCATCTCTCTATTCTGGTGGCCTGACCCGAAAGCTGGAGCCGTTGAACTTATTCATTCCGTTACATTGACGCCTGCCGTGAGTGGTCGGCTACAGGACCCGGCCCTTGATCAGACAGAGCCTCATGGATAGTGAAATCCTGACCGCTGAGTATTGAGCCGTTGTTGACTGATGAACCGAAAAGATCCGCTTGTTGAGTAGCTCGTATGATCTAATTACATGAATGCGACGTTCAGGTTCCCGAACTGCAATTTCCGGTTCTGGATAATCTGATCATGAGGAGTGCTTGTAGTCCGTCGATGTCCATCAGCAAAATAAAGATTGAGGGGAAGTTGATCTCTCACTGTGAGAGCTGTGTACAGCGAGTTATACACTGTCGGCCAAGCCGATTCATCAGTGCTGCGGTATGCAGGTCATCCTACCCTAAACCAAAGTTTGAATTTTTCTAGATTTTCTGGCTTTCTGGTTAGGCCAGTGATTGGCTCAGTTGTCAGATTATCAGATCATTGGGAATTATTGGTCTTCTTTCACCATTTTCCACATACTTCATAAATGTTAGACAAGACAACCAGAAATAATTGATGTTTTTCGATCAGATCTTGGGATCAGAGTGCATAACGTAAGAACTGGAGAATGCCAAGAATATGCACAAAATACTACTATTCGCTAGGTACAAATGCTTGATGTGTCAAGACAAAGAATTGACAATAAAGTGGCTGATTGTAAACGAACCAATCAAAGAAAAGACTTGTGCAAGCCGGGCAGCGCTGCACAAACCGGTCACTGGATCGGCAAGCATTAGATCATAGCCCGTCATGGAAAAGAAGCAGAGGGAACTCTTTCGCCGACTATCGATACAAGATAACAAAGACTGCATAATCGAGTGGATGATTGTTCTGATCCGGAGAAAGGATTCCCGTGGATAGCTTTTGAGTGACAGGAGAAACAATATTTGGAGATGCTGAGCCCAGCCCACGTGCATGGATTCGATTAGTTCTGGTGAGACAAACAACAGCACGCACTGACTGACTGATCGATTAAGCATTGATTGATAACGAAATTGCGACAAGGGAATGAATGATCCTGTTTCGGAGCTCCCTCTTTTTCTTTTGTGAGCATTGGCCAGAACAATGGACAACCCTCGAGCCTCCTTTTTCATCATCATCTCAAAGCAATTACTATGCATTTCTTCAATATATTATGTGGCTTGTTGTTGTAAGGAGAGCTGCTAGGGGCCTAGACCGGGATCGTTCGAATTCGGGTTTTACGATGGGCTGGGGAAGAGAATAAGATGCCTGTCGCTGGTGACCCGACTGCCAGGTGATTGGGTTACAACGGATCCAATTATCGCATGTACCTGAAAAACACAAAGCAGATTTGATATAATTCGAGAGAATTCAGTGAAGAATTAGTGAAGATTTTATAATACATTGCTCATCAATTGCATATTCCAGTATCAAATGGATCTGTACCTACCTATGTCAGAAGGCCCCAATAGGTAGCGATAGTGGACGTCCGGGACTGGCCACAGCGCAGTAGTCTAGGGCCACACCCCCCTTTGCCCGCCCGGCCTGATAGCCCCACGGTGGATATCCCCAACCCGCATCGGGGGGCGCTTTGTGTTCTGTTCTGTTCAGTTCAGGCTCAGGTTCCCTGGATTTTTTAAAACCTCCCGCTGTCGGCCACTATCTACTATTTGAGTCTTTTGCCCCCTCCAGCTTTCCTCAGCTTCTTCCTTTCACCACACCAGCAAAGCTTCTTCATTCAAGCAGTATCTTATCAATCGATTCTGCTGCAACTGGAAGTCTACTAATCCTACACTCTATACCCTCCCTATTCGCCTCTAGACGACAGCACGCACTCACATCCCTGTTACTGGACCGTCATGCTCTTTGCGTCCTGACGTCGCTTTCGAATTATATCATACCACACGACTCACCGCACAAACCGTCACGATTTACTTGCTGCGAAGAGCAATTCAACAAAACTTACACCCAACCCTACTCAACTTTCAGCGGGTGGCTCAAGCACAATTTTGGCCCATCATGACTGCTCCTGCTATTCGAATTGACGGCATCGTCAACCCCGCCGCTCCAACTCATCCCGAACTGATCATGGCTGAGGGTGCCCCTTCAATTGCGCCCTCATTGACTTACTCGGACGATTCAGACTCACAGGAAGATGAGCCCGTCATCCCTCTCGAGCGCCGCCGTCGCGCATCTACACGTCTGATTGCCCAGAATGCCAGGGACATTCAGCGAATCACTGGTGAGACACCAGCTGAATATATGGATCGCTGCTGTGGTGGTGCTTGCTGCATGGGTGACCGAAATAATGTCGAGTATGAGCAAGTCACTCTACCTGACAACGATGCCTTCAAGTCTCTCGGCCTAAGACTTGAAAACATCCCTGCCAACTTGACTGGCATTATCGATATGCCTGAGCAAACTGTGTTTTTCACCTCAATTCCTCGGCCAACTTCCTCACCGTCCGACTCGGCCATCTCTCTCGGCTCTGACTCTGAGTCTTCGCCCAGAGCTACTACTTCCAAGGGCAACTACCTCGTTCCTGGACCTGGATATGAGGGTGTCGACACCTCAATTCAACCTCCTCGCTTTGTTCAGCCTCATCCTCCTCATAATGTCTACCCGGCCAGGATCCATAACACACGTGAGCTCACCAGGCCTGGCGCCGAGAAGAGAACCTTCCACTTTGACCTCGATATTACCGACTACCCTCCCGAGGAGGTTTTTGACTTCAAGGTTGGTGGTGCCATTGGTGTCATGGCTCCCAACGACGAGATCTCGGTCGATGAGATTCTGGATGCTCTCATGATCCCACGCTTCCAGCGTGATAAGCCCGTTCTTATGAAGACCACTAAGGGCCGCTGGCCTACCGTGTGGGGTGACGACAAGCCTCGTGAGCTCGTTACCACACGTCGCGAGCTCCTCACTTGGACCACTGACATTCAGTCTTATGCCCCGACCAAGGAGCTCCTCCGTGTCATTGCGGAGCACGCCACTGCCCCTAACGAGAAGAAGATTCTCACGTATCTCTGTTCCAACGAGGGTGCTAGCATTTTCTCTGACTTCCGTGGTGGTCCTCACGTCACTCTCTCGCAGATCCTCAACGCGTTCCCCAGCTCTCATCCTCCTATGGACCAGCTCCTGTCCGTCCAAGCTCAGCTCATGCCACGATTCTACTCTCTCTCCAACGACCCTACGGAATCATACACTCTCCGAGAACACGCTCAGCGCCGCTTGATCGAGATTGCCGTCACAGTCCACGACTCTATGGACTGGCGACGTGGCTGCCGCGCTGGCGTTGGCTCTGGATTCTTTGAGCGACAGGCCCACAAGTTCATGAGGGCTCAAGCTGCCGGTGAACGTGCCCCTCAAATCTTCATTCCCATGTTCAAGGGCCTGATGGCCAACCCTCTAGCTAAGCAATTCAACTCGGATGGTCCTATGCTTCTGATTGGTGCTGGTGTTGGCATTGCCCCTTTCCGTGGCTTCGTCCAGCGCCGCCTCAAGCAGGCCAACTGTGCCAATAAGGTCTGGGTCCTCCAAGGTATCCGAGACTCGCTCGTAGATGAGATCTACAGTGGCGAGTGGGGTGTTCATGAGGAGGAAGTGAAGCGTGTTGTCCAGAGTCGAGTGGGTACCGGCAAGTATGTTCAGGAAGAGGTTATGAACCAGTCTGATCTGGTCTGGTACATCATCAACTCTCTAGATGGCCGTATCTTTGTGTGCGGAAGCAGCAAGGGCATGGGCGAAGGTGTCGAAGAGGCTCTTTGCGATGTGGCCATGGAGAAGGGCAACCTCGAGCGCGAGGAGGCCCGCAACTTCTGGAAGCTCAAGAAGGAAGAGGGCAAGTACATCTCCGAGACATGGTAGATGGTCCAGCCTGCGAATTTATTCCAGCGAGTTGATTGGGAAGTTTTGGATGACGTTTGTTTTATACTGAAGAGGAATCATCGGGATCATTGTAACAAGATGGGAAAAGTTGCAAACCGGCGCAAGCTGGATGGCCGCATGAAAGAAGGATGGCATATGGCATTATCTGATTCGAGACAAGAGGAGCATTGGGCTGGGCATGGTAAAGGCGTTATGGGAGTTAAAAGTATAATAAGGTGGCAGTTCGCATAGTGCTACTATTTTTTGTACAAAAATACCCTCGGCAGCGGTCTGGACGAGATAGGATTGACAAAGAGCTTGCTCTATCCTCGCCGAGAAATGAATTTACAAATATTAAGAAAGATTATTCTACTAGAGCTTCAGTGATGCTGTGACTGTACAATCAATTCACTTATCTAGAGTCTTGAGATGTACTGTATTCGTCTGATTTCCCAAGGTTTTTTACAGTACCTATACCTAGAGCAACTAGGTAGTTGCTATTTGTGCCTTGTACCTATCACCAATCAAGGATCCTCCTCACATGCAAGCAAGTGATTAAAACCTCACCAACAGAAGACCTGTCAAACGGGAGCCTCCTGTTGTCAGATTTCCTTTTTTGGCGTCTGGTGAGATATGATAGGGCAGATGGGTTCGGCATCCAATCTACAGGCTGCAGGCATAACAAAGCGATAATTATGGGGTTGTAACTAAAAGATGGGCCTCTTCTGCGAATTCTGATTTGATGAAGCATTCCGATTTGCTATAAAGCCCTGAAGATCAGTACCTCTGATAGTACTGTACTTACCACTTCTAAGAAAATCAGTCCATCCTGAAGTCCCTAATGTTATCGCGCTATCGCTTTGTTATGCCTGCAGCCTGTAAGCGGGAGCTCAAATGCATGGGTTGTCTGCTGTAGAAAAAGAATTATGGTTATGTCAGCGGATCTTTGTGCCATGGAGCCATGCGCCCGGATGCATTATTGATCTCGCGCGCGCGCGTATTGCAAATCACAAGCGGTCAAGAGCTTGGAAAGTCTCCGAGTGTCTCGCGATTAATCAGATGAGACAATTTGACTCGCTCGAGGTATGTTTTACGAGTGGAGGAATCGTTTCAGAGGATACGTAGCTGCTGAATACCTGGGTTGTATCTAGCTGATGCTTTGATTACGTGGAATTATCAAGCTGCTGCCAGGGCTGCTCAGTGCATCTGGATGGTTGGTTACGTTTGTCAGCGGAATTGTAAAGTCTCGTTCCGATTGATATATCCGAGTTTCTCCATGTTATCATTCATTGGTAGCTCCACCATGGTCGTAATTTCACAGCAACTACCACTTCAAATACAAGAGACTTAGGCTCAGAATCGCTAGTTGTAAGGCACTATTAGTCGCAGTAATACGATCATGGCTATCATCTAAGTGATTATATCCATTCATCATCCGAGAAACGAAGCCCAGTTCAATCGTAGCTTTAGGGTACGTAGCTTCCGATTGAATCTAACCTCATTTGCCACATCTATATCCGGATAGAATCGTTCGGAAGGATACCCAAGTCTAGCGCGCGCGAGAAGATATTGTTAGCGGGTGGCTGACAAACTGATTAGACAGGCACAGAACCCTTCACTGATGCAATCCCGGCACCGCATTAGTCGGCCATTAGTCAGTGGAGCTTGGCGATTGCGAAAAGTTGGCAGGGTCTGATGTGTTTCTGCTCTTTACGAAGGGGACAATTGGGAGGAGGGGTCGATATGGCGGGGCCGTTGCTTTGATACAGTGGTCGGCAACTGATAGAGGGTTGTTATATATATTCTAGTTGATTCCCCGTGTTGTCTGTCCATCCAGTTCATCATCAGTCTCTCAGCTCATATCACTTACACCACTTACACCTACAACACCCCTACAAACTATTCACAATGGCCGCTAAACTCTCCGCCAACGCCCTCATCGAGCTGGCCAAGAACCGCCGCACCGTCTACACTCTCTCCAAGAACCTCCCCATCTCCACCCAGCGCATCACTGAGATCGTCAACCAAACCACTCTCGAGACCCCCTCATCCTTCAACTCCCAGTCCAACCGTGTCGTCGTCCTCTACGGCGCTGAGCACGACAAGCTCTGGGACATCACTGCCGATACCCTCAAGGACATCGTCCCCGCCGAGACATGGGAGGGCACCTCTAAGCGCATCTCCGGCTTCAAGGCCGCTGCTGGAACTGTCCTCTTCTACGTCGACAACGCCGCCGTCGAGGCCATGCAGACCAAGTTCGCCATCTACGCTGATCGCTTCCCTCCCTGGGCTGTTCAGTCCGCTGGCATCCAGCAGTACCTCCTCTGGACTGCTCTCGAGGCTGAGGGTCTCGGTGCCAACCTCCAGCACTACAACCCCCTGATCGATGAGAAGGTTGCTGAGACCTGGAAGATCCCCTCTACCTGGACCCTCAACGCCCAGCTTGTCTTCGGTGCCAAGACCGCTGAGGCTGCCCCCAAGGACTATGCTCCTCTCGAGGAGCGTGTCAAGGTCTTTGGCGCTTAAAATAACTTTATGAAAGCATGAGGAGCGTCAACTAGAATTGGCATAGAAACCTGCATTTTTAGCGAGTTGCAATTAGAACATGGAGCCGCGAGCTCTTGTTTTCCTTTAATATAAAAAATTACCAATCCTACCATAAGCATTTGCATTGACGGTACCCTTCTCTGACCGACACTTGAACATCCATGTTGACTACGCATATACCACCTGCGAATCAACACCAAATCATGCCACTTTCTGGTGATATTTCTTTATAGCCAATGATACCAAAAGTGAATTTTGAGATGTGCTTCATAAAACGTGACATCATATATAGTAGTATACAATTAGATATATCTTTAATTATCCAAACGCTTAACTCGCTTCGTCTTGGCTCTGCACAGCCGTACTGTACCTCACTCAATGACCCGCCCCAGAGCTTGTCCCATTTTCACCTTCTGTCCCTTCTGTACAGCCCAATCCCAACCGACATGTCTGTTGTTCTCATCTGTTTTGCTTGAAGGTGCCTCGAAAACAAGTACGATGGTGCTACCTAACTGGAATCCGCCCATTTCTTCACCGCGTCGGAGCGCATGACCCCGCAGGACAGGGCTAGCTGCTTCATATGTCGCTTCAGCAAATCCATGGTACACTTCACCCCTACGGGCAGCTTCCTCCGCTGCACGGTCTGCTGCCGTGTCAGTCAACAGACTATTGGTTCGGAGTTCCTTATCAAAGTTGATCACAATGGAGCCGACGTTGGTGGCACCGACTGGCACATAACTGAAGAAGCCCCAGCGCCAACGGCCTAGTAGTACCACGCGCTCGTTGAGTGTGAAAAGACCAGGGAGGGTTCGCTGAAGATATGGAGACACGCTGTACAGCTCTCCTGCAAAGTGGCGTCGGCGGTTGACTACCCAGTTCGTCGGAGAGTGAAAGCGGTGGTAGTCACCGGGAGCCAAGTAGATAACTGCATAGTAAAGCGATGTAGTGTTGTCGGGAGATATGAGATCGTACCAAGGTCGCTCGCCGAGAGCGAGTTCGGCACGGACCTCAGAGACTGTACTAGGAGACGCGGGCATGGACTCATCCTTTGCCGCAGGAGCCTGTTTTCCAGTGCCGGTGAGAAGATCGGGAAGAGTGTATGAAATGCCATTGACTTGAGCAAACTCCTCGTGTTGCTTAACGAGCGACTCGTCTTCTGAGACGTCGCCTTGGCTTGTTGCAGGAGTTGAAGTACCAGAAGCGCCAGAGATACTTGGAGCAGGAGTATTCTTTCCGAGAAGAGCATCAATAGTGTAAGTCATACCCTTGACTTGCTCAATGTCATTGCCTTGAATCTGGCCGAACTGAAGTACTTTTCCGTCGGAAGGGCAGATAAGAGTATGGGGATCTTGATCAAGTGGTCGAGCACCGGGCTTAAGCGTACGGTAGAAGAAGGATGCGAGGTTGGGATAGACGTGGAGATCGGGTTCAGCGACTTCGTCGAGGCTGCTATCATTAGCAAAAGGATTTCGAGCGTTGAGCTGAGGGCACAAACTTGACACCGAAAATCCAAGAATAAAGCTTGAAACCGGGAACTCGAAGATAGTAAGGGATAGTAAGTTCATTAAATCGTCCCCAGAGTCTAGATATAGCCTTTAGGGGTAGAGTTGACATGACCTGGACTTGCCTGGGAGTGATTGAGTTAGCATTGACATGGGAATAGGGGCATAAATGAGTAACACACCAAGGACCATCAGGTCGGATTCTGGCACGCTTCTTGGGTGCCCTAGAACCCTCCTGTCCATCTTCATTCTCGAGTCTCTCCTTCTCACGGGAAGAGACCTTATAAAACTGGACGAGGCCGAGGAAACCAATACCTAGACCGACAGGGATCCGGTACCATTGAATTTTGGAGTTTCGCATGGCCTCGCCGAGGCGCTGGGAAAATCTTGGTCTCTTGCCCGAATTGGAGGCGAAGGTTCGAATTGAAGAGACCGAAGGCCGTGATAGGCATCGCGATCTCGTGGAGGCCAGAAACATGTGTCGCGAAGCAGATGGCGAGTAACAATTTGTCCAACGGCCGTGGGTGTAGAATGAGTTGCGGAGCATGTGACTACCGAGCTTGGAGGAGCCAGGCCCAAAACCAAGGGTTGGAGCCATAGCGGGCAGTAGAGGTTGACAGCGATTGAACGCTGCCTCCTTGCCTTTTATACAATTGCGTAGAGTTGCTGGGAAGAAGAGAGGTAGTTGAAGCCTCTCAAAGAGGACTGGACCCTTGTTTTCGATGGATGTTGACGTCAAAACCAACGATGACGATGGATTGCGGCTGCTCGAGCTTGTTAGCCGCACACACAGCCAAGACAGACACAGCTTCTCGGACAAGCTCTCGGAAGCAAAAGACGCTGACCGCCGAGCGATGATGATGGTCTCGAAGAAAAGAGTGTGGTTTGAACAGGGGTTTTTAGGACGCTAGCCAATCAACACTAAGGTAGCGCTGTACCAACCTGATCTCAACAGACCGACACCGCAACAGCAGGCTGTCACTCCCCTGGCCGTTCCCCATTGTCGCAGGCTAAGGTGAGTGTGCCTGAGCTTACCTGAATATGGCCCCAAAGGGCAAAAGGCCACCCTAACCATTGTCGTTGCCATTGTCCTCCATGTCTTGATTGTTACATATTAATCAACCACAACTATCAAAACCTTCTGTACCCTCATTTCACAGATCCAACTTTCACAGCGAATCACTGCAATCTATTTAAGCACATCTTCGTGCTGCTCGCAGCCGTCGCATCTTGCCATCCCTTTCTGTATCATCTGTCGTCAGACTCCCTTGGACATGCGACCCTTTTAGTGTTAGTAAGACGACACAACCGACGTCAGTTAATGAGCCGGTGCTTTCTTTCAACACGCGAGATCTCGTAGATCGACAGCCACGATCAGGAAGAGGCGAAACCCTGTTTTCGATTACCGACATATGTTGCTGAATCATAAGTTCATCAACGACGACGACCCGATCTGTCCTCTATTCTTCGTCGCCATTCCTTGATCCCGATACTTCGGGCCACTTCATCCTCCCTCAGCTCACCTGCCTACCTGGGAGTGGCATGCTATCAGCTTGATCATCATGGCTTCCATGCCTTCTGCTACTCGTCCTCAAGACGATGGACCTTCCGCCGCCTCTACCGCGACGACAGACGAACAGACTGTCAATCTACAGGTCCTCTCACCATCCGTTGGTGTGAATCGACCACTGCTTTTCCCCAACCTTGCTGCCAATACTACGATCAAACAGCTCAAGGATAAAATTCGCCAGACTCTTCCCTTGCGGCCCGTCGACGACCATCAACGATTGATCCATAGGGGACACGCACTCGTCCGCGAGGCGGATACACTAATCGATATCTTTGGCGCTGATGCGGTACGTGACTCCTGAACGGTGATCTGTCCAAAGAGTTGCAACGTGCTAACCCCGACGACTTGTCATGCTTACAGGTTCGCACTTCTGAACAGCAAACGATTCACCTTGTCCTTCGCGACATGACCGATGGCCCAACTTCAACTCCCAATGCGCCTTCGGCGCCACCGTCCCTCGGCGCTCCTGTTCCTGCACCTGCGCCTGCGCCTGCGCGAGGTCCGAGTCCAACCGCTTCCGCACCACCAACACATCCTCCACGCCCTCAACCTCAGCAAGCTCCCGGCCAAGCTTTTGGGTACCAGATGCCGCCAGCGTGGCGGAACTCGATACCCCCAACTTCCAACCCGTTTCCTCAACCACGCATGCCGTCCCCTTCGCCTTCGCACACTCCCGAGCAAGCGGCCGCCTTTCAACACCAACATCAGAACATGACACAGTGGTTGAACAGCATCCAACGAGAGGCCATGGCTAGAGCTCTCAACCAGAACCAACGAACGAGAGCTCAAATGGGGATGCGCGGCGTTGGTGACCCCAACAACCCCGGAAACACTAGTGGAAACAATAGTGGCCGAGCAAGCCCAGCGCCAGGCCATACTGTTTACCGTGAGCACGTTGGACCAAATGGGAGCACCTATCAGTTCGAGACTGTGATTCGGACGATGGTCCCCGGACAACAGGGTAATGGTGGTGCTAGCGGCTCAATGTCTCCCGCCGATGTACAGAATCTTTTTCGAAACGCTGATATCAACCAAGCTACGTCGGCGATGGCAAGCGCAATGCAACGAAGCGCTTCGAGCACATCTCTTCACAATCGACCTCAACATGGGCTGACGGCGCCCATGTGGCCCATGTCCCAACCCATGACCGGCAGTGGTCGTGGAACCCCTGATTCGTCTCTTAATCGACTCAGTACCACGGCAGGTCCCGGAAGTTCACAGACCAGGCAAGGACCTGAGGTGTATATTCTCTCGTCACCTGAAGGACCCAGAGCCTTGCTTTTAAACAATACTAGTTCTGAAATATATATCACTCCACGGTTGCGAACTCAGACGAGTCTACCTCACCTTCGACAAGCCGCTGCTCTCAGTAGTGCCGCTCTGGATGCTCAGAGTCAGCTGCGAGCGAGACACCACCACCATCACCATCACCCTCATCATCACCACCATCATCATCCCCGTTCCCAGATCGCGCCGCAGCCGATACCTCAGCTTCAGGCACAAGGACGACCTCTGAACCTACAACCCCCTCAGCCTTTTCAGCAGCAAGCTCAGAACCTTGCGCCGCAGCAGCAACCCGCATACCCGGCTCAAGCTCAAGCTCAAGGCCAAAACCAGGCGCAGGAAGCGGACCCCGCGGCGATTATGGCTCCCCTGATGCATCGGGGGAATCCACCTATGGCGGCGCTTCCACCTCTCCTTATGCAGCTCTGGCCGCAAATCTGGCTACTGTTCCGGCTGGTTCTGTTTGTCTGGTTCTTCACTTCCCCCAACGCAAGCTGGTCCAGATGGTTCACCATCATTGTGATCGCGGTGCTCATCTTTTTGCTCAGTACCGGAATATTTAACGGCGTCCCAGATCACGTTTGGCAGCCTTTGGGACGACACCTTGAAAATCTGATTCCCGCTGAGCCCAGACGCCGCCAAGCTATCGCCGGAGAAAACCAGCAAAATCAGCAGCCTCGACAAAACCCAGACCCTATTGAAATGGCACGTCGACTTGTGGCTCAGCACCAAGGTCCTGAGAATTGGCTGTTATCACAAGTCAGACGCGTGGAGAGAGCCGGTCTCTTGTTTCTGGCCAGCATCGCACCGGGTGTTGCAGAAAGGCATATAGCCAATCTGGAAGCAGCTGCACGAGCGGAGAGAGAGCGTCGAGAAGCCGAGGAGAGAGAAGCCGAAGCTGCGGCGGCAGCGGCGGCGGCTCAAAATGAAGAAAGCAATGAGAACCAGGACCAAGCTGAGAATCTTGGTGAAGAGGCGACCACCACCACTGGCACAGAGCACAACGTGGAAGCACAGGCGGAGCAAGGAGTTCAGGATGATAACCAGCGGAACGAGCCAGCCAGGGAACAGCTTATTGAATTGTAGCGTTGTCCCTTACGATGATAATTTAATTGGTTGAAATGTGTTCAAGCGAGATGTGGGATGAGTGGAAAAGTTTAGACCAACGCTGCTTATGACAAGCATTGGAACGAGGTGAAAAATAGTGGAGTTGACGGTGTTTTCTTTTCGTATGGAACCTGGCTTAGTCCAGTTTTCTTCTTATTTCTTGCATTTCTTCTATCAGCGAAGAGATTTACCACCCACAGAATAAAGTTGAGGCCAGGCCTTTTTGTTATTTGGTAATTTTCGAAGAGTGTTGTTGATGCTGAAGGTGAGAAGGATGCACTGCCCATAGATTTGATGTGGAATTTGAGTGTAGAGGTATGAAAAAGAGGGAAGGCCCTCAAGTTAGTAGTTAATCATATGTCGACATTAATTTCAAGCTCAGTCAAGGCAAAGAACTGAAACATTTGTTATGTCAAATTGCATAACTTCTTTAGACTATACTCCGTAGAATGGAATTCCTCATTCCAATGCCTGGGGATGGACTGCCAGGGATGGGATGGTGTCCCTCGGAATGATGTCGTAGCTTGTTGCTGCCTTTGGCTTTTCTTATCTTATCAGTGAGAGATGATATCAGTGTCGTGTGGCTCCAAGCTCCGTTGTTTGCCGTTGAAGCTCCTACTTTTTATTCTCTCCCCAAAACAATTTGCTACATCTGAGAAACGTCCACACTCTATCAATCGAACTACATACCCTCTGAACGACTACGTTCATTTTCGTTTCTTCAAATACCTTACTCATAACCTCTAGTTCTAGCTAGAGTTGCTAGGAGACGCCGGACTTGTCGCAACAATGAGTGGCGGATGGAATACCAGTTAGTTTCCTGCTGCGTGCATGATCTTGAATGATATATACTGACTTAAATTCTATAGTTGAGTCCGATGCGGTATGAGTAAATTATGCTTGCGAACCATTGAGATTGGAGAGCTAATTTGAAGCTGTCAGGGTGTCTTTACCTCTCTCATTGAGAATCTTGGCGTCAAAGACGTTCAATTCGAAGAACTCCTCACACTCGACCCATCTGAGCTTCTATCCTTACAGCCCATCTACGGCGTGATCTTCCTCTTCAAGTACCCGACTGATCAACCATATGCGACACCCGAAGGACCCCGCGACGGCTCGTTCGACAATGCCGCATCCGAAAACATCTTCTTTGCTGCCCAGACGATTCAGAATGCATGCGCAACACAAGCTCTGTTGAGTGTACTACTCAACAAGACGAACGATGTTGAAATAGGCGAGAAGCTCGGCGACTTCAGAGAGTTCACCATGGTGTTGCCGCCCGAGTTCCGTGGTGAGGCGCTGAGCAACTCTGATCTCATCCGTGAGGTGCACAACAGCTTTGCTCGCAGCAGCCCTTTTGCCGACGAGACAGATAAGACTGGCGCCGAGGCGGAAGATGCTTTCCATTTTATCGCTTATACACCTATCAACGGTACCCTCTACGAGCTCGATGGGTTGCAACCGGCGCCCATCTCCCACGGGGCTTGCAGCTCTGAGGACTTCCCCACCAAGGTAGTCGACGTTCTCCAACGTCGCATTGCACGATATGATACCACCGAGATCCGATTCAACCTCCTCGCCATGTGCCGAGATCTACGACAGCGTGCGCGCGACTTCGGGGACGAGGAGCTGTTAGCAAGAGAAGAGCGCAAGCGACGAGATTGGATGTTTGAGAATGCTCTGCGAAGACATAACTTTGTGGGCTTTGCGGGTGAGGTGATGAAGGGCGTTGTGCGCAGTAAGATCGCCGAGGGTGGTGACGCTGCCTGTGAGAAGTGGGTGAAGGAAAGCCTAGAAAGGAGGAAGAATGCAGAACAGGCTATGAGAGGTCGAGCTGGAGGTGGTGACGGCGATGGTGATGTTGACATGGGAGCCTGAAATGCTTAATGAATGTCATGGTGGAGATAGAGATACCAGGTCCTATGACTGAATATTTAGGCAGACGTTGTATGATACCGGATCTACAATACTAAGAGCTGGTGCTTCTTGATAGACTACATACCACGAGAGCGGAATCTCCTGTGATATCACTGCACAGTCACCTTGTCATTTGCAGCATAGCGATGCTCATGGCTCATAATTGCTTCTATACCTACGTTACTACATCACATTTGACATTTCAGTACCTTGCCCCCTATTGGCAGTTCCCTTCCATCCCCTTTCTCTGGTATTACCGCCAATGCCAGGCTGCACAGGCTATATACTGCTGTGAGGGCGATACTGACCCTTTCCACTGTCATCATCCAGAAGCAAACATTGTCCCACAATTCCAAAATGAGGCACCAGCTCTCAGAAATTGATCGATACAGAGAATAGAAAGTGTCATGTGTCAAAGTTGTTCGTTGTGTAGTCAACGCTCCCATCGTTCGTTGGAGGGCGACATAGGCTGATCGTCTTTGCCGCTAGAAGCAGTCCTGGAGCTGCTGTTCTCACGACGATTGTCGTAGTCAAGATCTCTCATGGCATGACCAGAGTCACCTGGCTGGTCTTCATCATTCTCCTGGCCAGTGTTTCGACCGTGGCGAATGGCGCGAATGAACCAAGGAGCGCGGCCTGAACCCTTCCAGGTCCAGTACTCCTTGAGGTCGTACTCGCGAGGCTCAACATAGCCACGTGTAACCCAGACAACGAGGCCGACAAGACCGTTGAGAACTGCGTAGACGAAGACACCGCTAAGGACTATTAGTAGGTATAAAAATGAAGAGATGGGAGACTTACGCGATGAGACCATAGGCTACACTGTAGCTGAAAGGGATGAATGCCATGACGACGAAAGAGGGCAGGACGTCGCCGATGTATCGCCAGTTGATCTGGGTGATTTGTCGGATCATCATGCAGCCGACCTACACATCCTATTAGCTGTGATCCACTGCCGAAAGAATGAACATGACTTACCAGAATCAGAGTGCAACCGGTTGCCCAAGGTGGTACAGAGGCGAAGATGGGCGCAAAGAAGACAGCAGCGGTGAAGCATAGTCCAGTGGTCATGGCAGTCAAACCAGTTCTTCCACCTTCAGCAATGCCAGCACCACTTTCGATGAAAGCGGTGACAGGTGAACTGCCTAACAAAGCACCGACAGAGATAAAGAAAGCATCAGTGCAATACGCAAGAGTCGAGCGAGGAAAGTCACCGTCGCGAGGGTTCACAACACCACAGAAGCGAACCATGGAGTAGAGAGTAGCTGTAGCATCGATGATGTCGACGTAAAGGAAAGTGAAGAGAGCGAGGGCAAACTGAGATGCTGAACCACCAAAGGACCAGTCGAGTTGGTTAAGAGTTCTTTCGATCGGGTGCCACATAACGACTTGACTGAAGAACTCGAAGCGGGAGTCTCCTTCGTCAGTATGTGGGAAGTACGTGATGGGAGTGTTGCGACTGTGACATTGTTAGGTGAGGTTAGGGGATAGAAGGGGAGAACATACGGCCATGACAGAACAGAAACGAGGGCAATGCCGAGGATAAGGGCGTACTTGACGCGGAACGCCATGAGAAAGGCAGTGACAATACCGCCGCAAAAGACAGCAACCCATAGCTACCTGAATAAGCACATGAATCTTAACCAAGGCCAGCCAACTTACCTTGGGACTCGACATCTGCCCTTGTGTACACATGCCAGTCACCTCATCAAGCAGTTCCTGGGGACAGCCTCCAAGCGCAAGAGGAGTGGCCTTTCCACCGCCGGTGATAGCACCAATACCGGCAGAGTACGAGAGACCGATTTCAGTGAGGAAGAAGCCGATACCAACGCCCGTGGCAGTCTTGATGGTAGAAGGTATAAGCTTAACGAGCCACTGGCGCATACCCGTGAGAGCAAGGAAGATGAAGATGAGGCCCTCGACGAAGACCGCTGTAAGTGCGAGGCGATAAGAGATGGGGCCGCTTCCGTTGTAACCGACAACTTGAAAGGTGAAGTACGCATTGAGGCCCATGCCGGGACTAATAGGAATCAGCATCATATCATAGTGTAAGAAGGCGAGAGACTTACGCGAGGGCAACAGGGAGATTGGTAAGGAAGCCGAACATGAAGCTTGCCAGGCCGGAGACTGCAGCTGTAGCAGTGACGATATCTCGTCGAATGTCTATTGCACAGTCAGCATCTATCTCCCCATGATGTTGGGAGTCTGTCTGTCTTTACTCACCTTCTTTGCAAGCAACATATGAATCAATCTTGTCACATGCGTGTCTATCCGTCAAGTCACATACACAAGTGCCGCCAGACTGAGCGAGCAGAGCAGCCTATCTATGGTCAGCCAACTGAACTGCGGCAAAAGAGAATCGAGAACCCATACGTTGACAGCGATGATGTACGCCATAGTTGCAAAGGTTGTGATGCCTGCGCGAACTTCTCGAAAGAAGGTCGCTCCAGCGATCTCTTGAGGCTACAAAGTCATCAGCCCAGACAATTCCCAACACAGACAGAGAGAGAGAGAGAGAGAGAGAGAGAGAGAGAGCGCATCTTACGTGTCCAGTACCACTGAGGGTAAAGAAGTACCCAAAGGCTGAAGTGGTGACATAGTGGTCAACACGATCAAAGAAGTCACGAAGACCAAAGTATCGGGAGCGGCCAAGGTGTCGAGTAATGTCGACATCTTCTTGGTTTGGAGGAGGTGTAACGCCTTGCTGTCCTGGCGAGGTTTCCATCTTGAAGTCAATGTGCGTTTTGTGGTGTTTGCTTTGACGACGCGAAGATGGAGTGGAGGAGAATTGGAAGATAAAAGGAATAGAGGGGACTGAGTAAGTGAGTGATTATGTGAAGAAGAAATGCAAGAAAGAGAGGAAGAAAGTGAGGTTGGTGGTGGCGTCGATAAACGCTGTGAAGAGGAGGAGGTGACACCAGAAGAAATGAGGAAGAGAGATTCTGTCTTGGGGCAAAGTTGAAGAAGCAGAAGATTAGATTATATCAGAGAAAAGCAAACAGAGGCTCTTAGTTTATGGCGTCAAGAGGACGAAACACCAGAGCAGAACTGCAACTGGTAGACACTGGCAGCCGTCTCGCACTGCCAACAACCTCGAAGTCAGTCAGTACCTATCTAGACCTCGAACCCGATAAGATAAGTTCTCTCTCGTCAACTCTTGTTACCGAATTAACGGGTATGCATCACAAGACTCGAAGTTCGAGTCCAAGTTGCGAGTTGCGCAAGATGCACACACACGCACATGCACGCACACGTACAGACAGACACAGCATAAGCCCAGAAAGAACAAGAACAAAAAAGTGAGCAAGATCTATAAGGCTGCGGGCGGGTTTGGGTACTTTTATGTGTACACAGCGTTGAGAATGTTTGCCTTGGTCAAAGGGGAGGGCATTGTTTCCACGGGCCGTCTGTGTAATATTCGTTACCTTGGCTCGAGGGTTGGACCTAGCATCTGGGTCTTGGCTCTTTGTCCGAGCTTATTGTCAATGTGATGCGTTTTGAGGCGTTATGATAAGTGAACATGCTTGCAAACGGGCCTCATTATTGGCAAGTCTGGGATGAACAGTGATTAAGAAAGAAATTTGACTTATGGGGATGTATATTTATACTGAACTGATAACTAAGATATAGATGGGATAAAATTCATCTCGACAGGAGCCATTGGATTCCTGAAAATGGTCAGCAGTCCGAGTTAATTCACCTACCACACATATCCTACCCCTGAATTCACCAAAAAAGGGTATTCCTCAATGAGATCATGGCCCAGGACGATCCCGCTTCCAATACTGAGTTCCTGGTACCGACCCCTAAGGACACGGGTTCAGTGTCGTACAGACCAGGTGTTCGTCCCACCACATGCAGCTCGCCGACGTTCGCGAAGCGAGAAGGCGTCGGGTGTGAATGGTGACAAAAGACGTGGTTGGCTGATACAGATGTAGGACAATGCCCGGTATGTCTGTAGCCGAAATGAACTGGCTCTTGCTGGTGTTCTATCGACGTGGGATGCAGGCCGAGAACTATTCGGCGAAAGGGGTACACTCATGTGTTTATGCTCGATAATCACACTCGAACATGAAAGAACATGAGGATAGACATGACTTTCACCATATCGTATCGTATATTCTTTGTCCAAGTTAATGCCTAATAATGTTGCTGATCATTCGTTGATATCTAATGCACCGAAAGTCGCCCCTTTTCACTTACACAGAGAGCTGGCTGAAAGTCATGTGGTCTTTTCGTGAAACCAATCGATATCCAGTATATCAATCACATACAGGCAGAGAATATGATCCTCCTAATCAGAGACGATTAGTATTGCCCACATGACTTGATGCTGACATTCTTACCAGGCTGTGAGGCCCTCAATGACACCTTGCTGCATATATCAACTCGTCTCAACTTCTGCTGTCACACATCCACTCCGAAATCCACAGTGATTAACTGCAGTAGGAATATTTCAAGGGCTATTTTAGGCCAGTGAATCAGTGACATGAGTAAACCTTGAGCTGATCATCCTGACACTTGATCTCCCACCTAATCATCGTCCTGTCTACCAAACGCGTATAAGTGCTCCTTCAGGACCCCAGAATTACTCCTCACAACAAGTGAACAAACTCTCAGGTCATTGCTGCCTCTATAACTACTGGCTCTTTTTCTCCGAACTGGGACCGACATTCTCGTTTGACACTTACAATCACTTGGTGCACCTGACACTGACACGCGGGTGCTCAGCAACTGTTAACCGCACGCTTCACTTGATGCTTAACAACAGTTTCGACTCTCTTAATATCATTATTTCGACCTTATATTAGAGGCTAGTAACTCTCTGAAGACCTCGACCTTTCGTTGACCTTCACTCCTCAATTTCTAACAGCCTCCACCCCCACTCCTCCGAAAACACACATATTCATCTCACAACACCACCTCCTTCGCTATCAAGAAATAGAAGATAAAGGCATCCGGTTTTTGTTTCCGAACCTCTTGAAGCTTATCCATGCTTCGACATACGCATTAAATCATTCTTTTACCTAGAATAGATACATTCATTCACTCGACCTACCCACGATTCACTCCGATCTCATAAACAACAAACAAATTCACCCATCTTAACAATAAACCTCAACAGAAGATATAGAACCACAGAGCACCAACACAATGTTCGATGTTATCTGGGTCGATCCCGACCGCGAGCTCGTCGGCGAGCATCGCGCCAAGAAGGAAATCAAACGCGAACTGAAAAACAAGGAGAGGGAAAAGGACCAGGAGAACTCGATCCTCAGCCGCTCAATCTCCGTCACAAGTACTCGATCCTCTACAGAATCTCGGTTCGGCTTTCTTCGACCTCGAAATGGCAAACATGCAAAGGGCAAAGAGAAGACTCCGTCGGGTCTTTTGACTCCAAGTCATCACTCGTCACGCTCAAACTCGGGGAGCTACCATCGCTCGGCACTTATGGCAAACCTGTCGAATGTTTCCCTCGGAGCAGAGCGAGCGCACAGAGCACAAACCCCAGTATCCACTGATGCGTCATCTTCGCACGTTGTTAAGCGCAACGAAGTCTCACAGCCTCGACAATCCGACTTGGAGAACCCAGACTTGTGTTCAGAGGTCTACGGCTGCTCTGAGCTAGAAGGCGATCACCCTCCTACGCCAACGGGTTCAATGGGAGATAGGTAAATTCATGATTTACAACAAAAGAGAACACCACTGACCTTTTTGCAGAAACTTTCCTGTCCCGATACTCCAGCCAGAGTCACCCAACAGTCTCGTGCCAAGTCTCAATCTTCCCAAAGAACCGAAAGCTCCCGTCGTGATCAACTTCCGACCCAACGATCCCGACTCATGGCGTCCCCCTGAAGAATGGGAGTACATCGACCGACAAGCAGAAGAGGTCCGGATGCTGGAGAATCAGGAGGATGTCGAAATGACCGTTGATGCAGAAGAGACGGTTCGGGTGAACCCCTGCACAGACTTCGAGAGTGTCAAGGATCAAGTCAAGGTTATGGCGGCTTCGAGTCCCAGCATGATTCTTGCACGTATCAAGGAGATCTGGACCGTTACCGACGAGAGGCTGCATGGGGAGTTGAACATTGAGCTGAAGAGATGGATGCTTTCTGTCCTACACTATCTGGACATTGAGGCAAGAGATAGTGCTGGTGTTGCTTCCATTGTCACGAATACGTCTGACAATCTTGGGGTACTGGCTCTATACGAGTCTGAAAGTAAGTGAATAAGTGACTGTAAAAGTCCCGTAATGCTAACAACCTTAGTCACGGCAACATATCTTGCAGCTCTTCACTCAACGAGAGAAGTATACTCCTTGACAACAGCGGCCTTCGAAAACAAAGAGCTTCCGAACATTCACCCAGTATTGGTCCCGTCCATGACTCCCTCGACACTCCCAATTGACCAGCACTCATTCACCGTCGTATATTCGCTCTCTCTTCCCGCCGTGTGCTCTTCACCTGAGATACCAGGGGTCCTCAAGAACATCAGCAACCGCCTTCGAGTTGGTGGTTCCCTACAACTAACACTTATCGACCCGTTGCCCTGCGCAAGTACACTCGGCCATCGCATGCGAGCATGGCTCCAAGAGCATCTACTGATCAACCTTGAGCGACATTTCAAGTGCACGAACCCAAGTAGACTGTTCCCAGAATGGATGGGTGACGCTGATCTGCGCGGCCAAGGCAGCACTCTCACAACCTCAAAGTTCTACGCTGTATCAGCTAGTATTCGGAGCCAAGCCGACGACAGCGATCCATTCATAGACAGAACCCCTTCTGAGAGAGAAGTGAAAGCAGAAGTCCGTAGTATCATCGGTCGTCTGCTTTGGATGGAAGTCTGGGGCAGTTTCGTCACTGGGGATAGATGGTGGTGGGAAGACGAAGGCTGCGTCAACGAGTGTCTCCAGCTGGGCACAGTCTGGGAATACCACATGATAGATGGAGTGAAGCAAGGCAAAGAGGATGTTCCAGAAGAGGTAGAAGACCTCAAGAACTTGGAGCACTAGAGATCCAGGAAAGATGAAAGACGTTGCTGATTTGTGCTTTTGCGCTGCAGTTTCCTCTGTTCATGCTTTATTTGAAAAAGAAAAGAGTCGAGGGCAAGGGCTCTGTTTGGAGGAAGATGCCACATTATGGAAAGAAAGGGCTATAAGGCAAGGATGGGTATATGGTCGGATTTGTTCAGAGACATAGAAGCGAGTTTTTTTATTTTGAGACTAACCAGTGAGCAACTGTGATAAGATTCATATTAAGGAGACTGTATGATCAAACGGATGGCAGAACACTGTGAGATATGATTCATGGCATCCTATGTTAAATGTCACTTATCTGAACTAGGTAGTATCTGACTTGACCCTGTTTCGTAATTCAAAATCCTGGCTCGCTTCTTCTACAATTGTATCGATGAATCTTGTAACATTTTGACATCGGCCCTGATGCTTTTTTGTCTGAACTTTTTCCTTTATACCCGACGGTGTAACTATAGTAGTTTTATTCCCAGACTGCTTGTGTATCATCTTCACCCACGGCCTGCTGGTCAGAATCACCCGAGTTTTCAGATCCCTCTTCACTGACTGATTCTCCATCATCAAATTCCCACAAGTAGCCATGCTTTGAGGGGATCTCCCAAACCGGGGTTGTGAGTTCTTCTTGCAAGTCCAGTAGATGATCCTCTATATCTTCTGTTGCCAATTCCCATTCCGCGTGCTGGATTCGCTTGTCGACAGCTCGATACCAAGAAACCAGATTTTCACGCTCCCATCTTTTCTCTTTTTCAACCAATAAGGCTAGATGTTCTCGCGCGACTGCAATGTCTTGCTCTTGCAACGCGCCGAGGACTCGCTTAAGATTATCAACATCATTCTGTAGGGCCTGATCTCGAATGCCTTGATAGAGGTCCACAAAAGCCTCTTGCTCAGCGAGGCCAGGCCTACGACATGGTTCCAAGCCCCATTCGTCCGTAGCACGAGAGATCCTGACGAGATCATCAAAGGGTGTGTCGCCATATGAGTCTTCTTGATATGGGTTAATGCTGGATAGGCCCAGATCAGAAAGGTAATGGAGTAATCCTAGTGAAGCGTATCTGGCTGCAAAATGCAACCCGTTTTGAGAACGGTAATTAGAAACATTGACAGAGCAATCTGCGGTTACCAAACCTCGAGTAACTTCCAATTTATCGAAAAGGATCGATCGAAGGAAAGGTGTATACCCTTGGCTGTTTCGTGCCTCAAGGTCAGATCCTGCCACGAGCAGCATCTCAACAGCAGCTTCGATGTCTTGATGACTGGTGTTTTCAGAATCGGCTAGATAATGGAGTGGCGTGTCACCATAAATATCTTGCTGCTTTACAGATGCTCCTGCCGCGAGCAAAAGGCCAATGACCTCGGGGTTGGCTCTCTTCGAGGCCCAATGCAATGCTGTCGCGCCTTCCTCATTGCACAAATTAACGTTTGATTTGGACTTGAGCAGCATCTTTACTGACTCGACGTTTTGTACAAAGACTGCGACCATGAGAGGCGTCCATCCGACGTACGATTGTTGATTAACATCAGTTCCTGCTGAAATGAGAACTTCCATGGACCTGACTTGGTTGTTACGGGTTGCAAGAAGAAGAGGAGATTCGCCTGCGTCGTCAATCGTGTTGATGGCCCAAGGTTGCTCTTTTAATGCTTCTTGCAGATCCGCACCTTGCAAGATCGCCTCGTGAACCTTGGTCATTGCCACTTCAGAAATATCCCGACAAAGATCATGGACTTTTTGAACAAGATGAGTCTGTTTATCGTCGAGTTTATAGTCCCGTAGTGACTTGGCGGCTGCCATCGCGACACGTCTATCGTTGTTCAGATAACCAACTTCGACAACCGACATGATAAAAGACTGACCTGGGTAACCCAACCTCAGTCAGGATATTCTTCCATATATCCAGCAGAGCCTCTAAAGAGGAGTAAAGTCCCCGATCAAGAGCATACTGTTCATGTTAGTGCACACAGACGACTCCGTGGCGACTGGGGATTTCGACTAACCTCTATGAGTCCCGTGCCACAAATATCCGTGTCATGAGGGTAAATCCCATACTCAGTCACTGATCTCCTAACTAATTGGCTTGATCCTTCTTGGTTATTCCACACCACAGAGTCGTCTTCAATCGATCTAAAGGGTCGCAGGGCGCAAGCTAATCCAGAGAGGCTGCTATAAGACGCACAAATCTTGAATGTCCCGATGAGAAACCATTTCGGAACTTGGTACTCCATTCTCAAGGCCGTAGTTCCTGTACAGTAGCATCCTGGATATGAACATTGCTTTCTAGACGAGCTTTTACAACGAACAAGCCAGGACCCAATGAGTGAGTGCATCCAACCAGAGCTTTGGTATTGACTCTCAGAGAAGTGACATCGGCACCGGCATGCGGAATCAAAAGGTATTCTATGAGTTGATAAGACAGAATTTATCTGAACAGAGTCATTTGTATGTTCCAGATTGCTGTCATGACCATTGTTAACAACCACTGCATCTGACTCTGGTGTATGATCATCCTGAAGTTGTTGAACTGGGGCTGGACTCTCTATGATTTCTGGAAGTTGCGGAGAATTTATCAAGCTTATATGCATCGTATACATGTTTATCATCATCTGTCTCATTTCTGCCTGAAGTCTGTTCACCTGTCAATACAATGGGCCATAGCTAAATTCAGTATATGGTATACTCACCTAATATCGTTGATTGCCCGCGACGAGTTCAGAGCAAAGTGAAGAGTTTCTTTGGCTTGGCTCATTCTCTGTTGGAGCTTCTTGATGTCGCTTTTCTCTGTAAGCCACTTTCTCTTCCTCGTCTTGTTCATCTTGTTGCCCTCTGGGCCACTCTCACGGGAACATATTCGTAATAGCGCTTCGAGTTCTGCGGTGATCTCATTGAGGTTTCGAGCCGCAGTGCTGACAAGGTCCTGTTCCATTGCTGTGGGAGTCATTCGTGAGACAGCTTGCGCCATAGATTTAATCATGTCCAGCTGAGAACTGAGTGTTAGTTCTGGCCACGATAAAGTTGTCAGCAAGTTAGGGGTCAACCTCTCTCATCAGGTAATCAAAGTCTTTCTGAATATCCGGGATTTCTCGAAAAAGAGAGATGGCATGTTTCCCAGCTGCCAAAGCCTGCACAACGGCGATGGAGCTGGCTACGGCACCAAGGACCTCCATCGTGGGTGATAAATTGTGCTTGTTCACAACGACGGCCTGCCTAGTTTTGGACTGAAAGTTTTGCAGAGATAAGAAGAAGTCGGCATGGAAGAATCAAGGTCATCTCAGCTTGGGAAAAGGGAGAACGGAAATCAGGCTCTCAGAATGCTTACTTGGTTGGGCTAACCACCAACCAACCACCAATCAGGTGTACATATTCACAGCCTCGACGAGCGAACATAGCCAAGGCATACTGAGACAAAAACAATGGGATTTGCCTGGTGGGAGGCTGAGAGCTCGCATTTTGTGTAACAATTCCCAGAGACATAGCAATGCAGCTTGATCTGAAGCATTGCGAGGCGATTGAATTGGCAGATTCGTACATCCTTGAAAGAAAAAGGTGAAATATGTTTCCTTGCTTTCTGTAGACTCTGTTTTCTTTCATGGCGAGTACAAACAAACGAGCGATATCATTTCGATATTACTTATTGATAGAATAACTAACGGTGGCTAATGCCTGAATATCCATGGTGTTTTGAAAGCAACCTGAGCAACAATTTGATGAAGAAGGCTCAATTATCACATGAGACTTGAACTCTCTTCGCAAAGTAATAAAAGTGTCGCCATTTTTCTTCCACTAAAAATGTATGGAACCCAATTGAATCCTGAAAAGCCACATCAGGCGAGTCTGTTGATGGCTTCATCTTCCCCGCAAACCACAAAAGCCCATATCCAACCAAGGCGCAAAATACAAATGCATCCCTCTTCCCCCCGCATTTTGCACAATCCCTGACCCTTCAAGATCATACGATGCCCCCACCAAGAATCTAACTACGTATCGCAGAGCAAAAGTACGGCTGATAAGTCGAGACGACAAGCCCACCCAAAGGGAGGCAGGAAAACTTAGTGTCACTTTTCTGAGTGATGAAATGACTGAGGTAAGTTTAGGATATCTTAGAGGGCCTTCAGGTCAGTTTTTTCCAGCTTCCTACTTTAATGCCAGGAGTTTTCTATCTCCCCGAGGCCACCCTTGGCAAGCCACTGTCGATATCAAAGGGACCTTAACTCAAGTCCCCATGTCACATCCTTGACGCCATCGTCCTTTCCAACCCCAGATTCCGCATCATCCGTCAATCTGATTGCGTGAGTGTGTTCCAGGGTCAAACCTGTCAGTGCTTCCTCCGGACGACCGGGAATGCAGCATCGAGACATGGATATCATGCCATCATGTCCTTGCAGGTGCTAAACTAGCTCTACCTTGCCTCATGTTCCGCTCTTGACGTGAGGGAGTCACACTCCAGCCACGTGTGTTGAGTAACTGATTATCAAGCTTAAAATAAGGTTGATTCATATTCGCGTGGCAGATATTAGTTTTTGAAACACAGTGCTGTATCACAAGATGGGAAAGAAGACACATTCGATCTGCGGTGAAAGCACGCAAATGGCTCTCATACTTTGATCAGCATTTAAATACTATTTGTAACAATACTGGGGTATCCATTATCCTCCATCTTTCGACGCTGGTGAAACCAATAAATGTCTCCCAACAAACTCGCCCTAGCTGTCTGGAGCACGCCTTGACCATCAAAGTCGTGTCTTCATTATATATAGTAACAAAAGGAAAAGGGTATCTGCAGCATCGTTTCCAAGCAGACCCTTAGAACTGTTATACACGCACGTTGTCTCTCCGCTCATCGTCTGAAGTTGGCCGGCTCTCGTTGGCCAGTTCAGTCATGCTTTCCGTTTCGAACTTATTCGATCGTCGGAACTGACCGAGGTTGTGTCGATGATGGCTGGTCATTGTCCTTGTGTTATTGGCCCCGACCTCTGGTGCCATGCCGCCAACGAGTTCTGTCACATCCGGCCTTCGACCCATACGTAGGTCGGTAGCCAAGTTCTTGCACGCACTCCAAGATGTAACCATGTAAATCAGAGCATTCCAAAAGCCCTGAAGAGGAAGCACAAAAGCACTCATAAACTCCAAAGGTACAGATGAGTTTTTGGTGTGGAATACTGAATACACACGGTTGGCGCTTGATGGAACCCACGTGATCAAGATGGCTGTAAAGAACAGTAAGGCACATTTTGTGTATTGCCATGCTGCATTGCTGAGTTCTCGATTCCTTCTCCGAGCAGGATTGCCTCCTGATCGCTGCTGCTGCTGCTGCTGTGTAGGAACTTGAACACTCGCCCGTGTTTGCTGTCGTTCAATAGGTAGAACTTCATCCCCGACATCCCCAGAGCTGGGCTGCGCTGAGATGTGAACCGAGTATGCGTTAGAGCTAGGATTACTAGGGTCGGGTGCTCTGCGGCCCCCCATGGGCTGAAGATGAATCGCATTCGGAGTAACGACCTCTGTGGTGACCGAAACCTCTGTGGTCTTAATAGTTCCCAGATGATCTCCAGCCCCATAAGTCAGATCTCGATCGGTGGAGCTAAAATCATCAAGCTCCTGTCGCTTGCGATAGATGGTGCTACCAGCACGGATATAGATAAAAAAGGTAATGGCAATGACAACCCTGTGATGGTCAGCACTCAATCCGAAGTCAAACGGGAACAATTGCTTACCAGACAGGTCCGTAGAAAGTGATGATACGCCAAATATCCCACTCCATGCTCACCCAACACCACAGTGTGGCATTGCCATACATTCGGTGTCCCTCCTCGTTCTTGATGAAGATGTATACGAAGGCTGGGACGAAAGGAATACCGTAACATCCGATGAGATAAGGAATCTCCATCTTTCGTAATCTTCGAGCATCGAACTTGAAATAAAATGTCAGGTAGACATTGATGGCCATGGACAGGGTCCAGAAGGCATCGGCAGGCATGAACCTAACGTACGTTAGTGTCTAAGAGCTTCGGTATGGTGTAAGTGAGCCTACATCTGGATGAGGAAGGCCTGGAATTGGCAGCCCACAGAATTTGGTGAGCCTATGTATGATCTTGACATCAATGTACCGACATTGGTCATCATGTTGCCAAAGGAAGCATAAAATACCAGTCGGTTGATGGGTTTATGAAAGGCTTTGGATGACAAGAATGTGGCGATAATGAAGAGTGAGCCGAGCAATGAAAAGACAGAACATGTCCGCTCAATGATGCTCAGAGCGCGGAGCTGCGAGTTTGAGAGATGTTCGGCGGAAGACATGATGAAAGTACCGAGACTCGAGAGAATGGACGGTAGTTAACTTGGGTCTAGGTGGTGATCACCAAGCAATTGGTGGTTCTCGTCGTCGAGCCGTGGTGGGGATGGAGAGTCGGTTTTATCGATAGTTCACCATTCTTCCAGCGTCTACTCAATATCTATGATGAGATGTTGTTAGATGAAAAGAGGTAGATGCAAGTAAAGTAAAGTCCAATGCTTTATTGTCGGCCCAAGGTTGGTTGGTCAGGTGTCCTCGATATAGAAGGAGCGTTGGCATGCGCAACGGTCAAGTCCCAAAGCGTTCGAGGCTAGGTACCAAGGTTGTGTCTAATAACAACCAACACTAATACCAATGATTGCACATTCAGGACAAAGGTGCAATTCCAAAGCGTGGCAAGCAGGGAGGAAACTTTGCAGTGACCAAGGGAGGATGGTTGGGTTTATAAAGAACACCGCTGCAGATCACTATTGCATACACAATCTTAACAAAGAGGAGGGCGAGCAAGATGATGATGGCGGGGGGCGAGGGGGGAAAGCAAGATAAAGTAGTTATAAGAAGAAGTAAGTGATAATTAGTCTAACCAAGAACCCGGCACAAAGGAAAGACCTGCTAGGTAGCATGTAAAGGAGGGGGGATGGAGTAGATCTGTATGTAATATGGCTCGCGGGGAGACTGAGAGGCGAGGGCATGGCATGCGTATGCCCAAAGAGGAACACGGACAGAGCAAGACAGACACAGACACAGACGGGGGTGATATTGGCGCTTATGCTTATGACATGGGGTGTGGGAGGGTACAATAGACAAGTGGTGAACTCGACGAGGATCCCCTGTAACCCTTGAGCTGAAGAGGGACAAGCCTAAAGTCGATGTCTTATCCATGTCCCGGGGAATGCATGGGGATGAGAAATCTGTAAGACGGGCGGGCTCCACAGCTGCTGATGTGGTAGATCCTACAGCAAAAGAAAGAGATATGGAGACCCTTGAAGAACGGACATGTTGCCGATACTGATAAAGAGACGTAAGCAAGTCATACATTTATCCAACGCCTCCTGAAGCCAACAGCATGGGAGAAGGATCAAAAGTTTCAAGCCACGGCGTTCTCGCCTAAAGAGGTATGATAACACAGCATCTTGTGTCAAGTCTGCACAGAGAGGGTATCACAGAAACAAGAAGAGGTGAGTGAGAATGAGATCTTCTGTTTTGATCAAGTGATGATATTGCATTGGCTTAGACTCAGAATATCCCAGCATCTGCTGAAGATCCCCCAGAAATGATAATGGAACCATGCTTGCATGTCCCGGGCATGAGAAATGAAAAACCACGCACGTCAAAGATTAGAGAGTGGTGAGTGATATTGGTAATTGGTTGGTCGTCATCTGTTGGACCAGAAGTGAGAGAGAGAGTGTGAGTGAGTGAGAGAGAGAGAGAGAGAGAGAGAGAGAGAGAGAGGAGAGGGTGGCGTCCAGCCCGAGATCTTCACAAGTGGAGAGGGATTGTGGAGTTTAGTCCAGTTTGTGGAGAGACCCCACTAACTTCACTGGCCCAAAATCTAGAAAATCATTCAACTCATCTCATCTAAATCAGTGCAAAACACAACATTTGTGTTGGTCAGCAGTGGATTCAATATGAGCATTGACCTATTTTTCTGAATCAATTAATAAAAACCAGATCGAAAAAAGAAGGCGACAACTCATCTGCCGTCATGGTTTCAGGAACGGCGCCCCCTTTGCCGGCCCTTCTTTTTAGCTGCCTTGACGCTCACTCACCACACACGGCACAGACAGAACTCCCCTGAACATCCCCTAAAAAATACCCTGGGCTAATGCGTGAAGGACAAGGCATTGGACCAAAGCCTCCTATCAAAGGATTTGCAGCTGACATCGAGTCAACTCTATGTATGAAATGCTCCGAGCACATGGCCGCCAGGCACTTTGATAGTAAAGATCATCGCTGTCAGTGCATTTTGTTTCAATTGCCTTATTCATTCACTGTCTGTTCGCATGTGCTAAAATGCTTCTCTCCTTCTATCTTGGTCTTGGCGCTGTATATCCTGATATCCCCATCGCAGAGACCCTCCCCCAGATTCTTCTCTGTCTAAATGTCTCGTGTGAGCTCCTTTTCAGCGTCGACGTTGCACTTGGCTCGCGGGGGTTCTGCTGCGTCAACTGGGCTTGGCTTGGCTTTACGGGGACTCGGTTGCTGTAGACGCTTGGCATCTGGGGGAGAAGAGACAGAGAGACGAGAGCGAGATATGGGGAACGGTAGATGGGGGGAAGAAAGAGAGGGTCCGGAATTAACAAGAGCCGACGATCATCTTTAGGACTTGTAAATCAAATCAATAGCGCGAGTCGTTGGAGAAAAGAGAGTGGATGTCTCAGATGCCTTCTTTTCCGTCCTGTCTCCAGAATCAAAACTCACCGTCCGCTAACACGCTCATCACAATGACTAACGAGCCGTATATGCCGAGGAACCTATTCTCGATTCGTCCTGTGTCGTCCAACGTCGTTGTCGCTGTCGCTTTGACCGCCAGGTGGAACTTGTTAATGAGCGAGCCCGCTTGGCTTACGCTTGCCAAGCCACTCAAGCTCAATGGCAGATATCGTCTTTGTCTTGTCATATCCTTCACGTGAAGCCAAAGACATTGAAAAATCGTTATTTCCGCACGCCTCACTTTCCCCTCTTCCGTCTCTGTTTTACAGTCTAATTGATTAATGACTCGAGTCCAGCCAAATGTTTCTGTTTCCCCCCTTCGAACGCCTCTGCCGTGATCCGGTAGAGCTTCCTACTCGCGCCGGTTGATTAACCACGTGCGTTGGACGAGCATCATTCCTATGCTTGGAAACGATCGCTGAGCGATGCCACGCGAGCAACAAGGCGAGACAGGGCAAGACAGGGCAATACAAGGCCTGCTACATTAGCCAGTAGGTAACATAACATGTCGACTATCGTGTCACATCATTTGCATGAGAGCGGTCTGCTTGTTTCCGCTATTCCAGTATCAGTTGTAGTGCTCAAGCCACCTCACAATCCATTTGTCCTGAAGGATCAAGTTACCCGTGAGCTATATCATTATGCCACGTTTTTGATATCAGCCAAGATGGTGTCGTGAGGTCTAGACTTGGGATTAGATCCTCCTATAACACCCTCTTAAACAACAAGTGTGTGGTATCGTGCCATCACAGACGCAAGCTGACGGCACAGTCTCGAATCCTTGTCGCATCAACCTTAAGACCCCGGATTTCTACGCTTCTCTTTGCCCATTCTTTTTATTTATCCCGCCCGCCGGACTGGCATCCATCTTAATCTGGTCTATTGCATTTGCTTTTTGCCGTCCCCGCAACACATCACATCTCATCACATCACAGTCCACTCTGGTGGGACTGTAATGGCAATTCAAGCTCGTTCGACAATCTGAGATTTCTCGTAACAAACCCCAGAATCTGGGGTGGCGAAACCTGGGGTATCTTGCGCCGTCTGGGGTTTCTTGGCTATGACCTCTTTGACTGCCGCGCATTCATCGTTTTGGCAATTGAGCACCGAATTCTTTGCCCTGAAACGTTAGCTCCCCGTGGTCAGGCAGCCAATTAGTCTCCAAACATTGACGCACCAACACCGGTCGAATTAATGCCATAAGGCGCGTTCCAGCTAGCCTCCATTTTGTCCAAGTTAGTCTGTCCGGTCCGGCTAAATAAATGCACCAACGATAGCCTCATTCCTGAGCCATGCGTCGGAGCTTCTTCTGTAAACATCAATTGACTTTCTCGCCTCGTAAGGCGCAGACACTCACAGGCTAGGTCTTTTGCATATTTTCTTTCCTGTGCCTCAGGGCAAGTCAATAGCTCATGGCCTCTGAATCCTTCGCAGTTCCATGCAATGGAGTCACTGAGCTTACCCCTTTTCCACCTCCTTTCGCACTATTAACATGTCCGTTATCGCACTCTCTGAATAAGGAGACTCTGCCAAGTTGTCTGATGAACAAGTTCCAGACTCGACTCACGAGCCAGAAGTTCCGGAGCTTCAGAGCCAGGCACCTGATCAAGTTAGCCTCCACGTTGCATCAAGACCCCGGGCATATCCTTGTTGTCGAGATTATGTTTCAAACTCTGTTTTTTCTCTAAATCCTCTCTCATCGAATCCATCGATACGTGATACCATGTTCTCCCTGACCAGGATCCCCTCTGTTGCCTCCCGCCCCCCCTAGTCTTCAAAACACGATGTTTTGTAGTTTCCTGGTCAGCGAAGCGAAGTCATCGTAAGCACAATGGACGGCTTGACGCATCAAGGGCAGGTAACACTGCCACATGGATGTCGGGGTGGACGATTCGCATCACACAACTAAGCCAAATGGATAAAGTCGTTCCAGATGCATCGGACTTTGTGATCTTCGCGATTTGTCTATCATGTTCCTTGCATCGGACTCCAACTCTTTCCTTCCTAGGCAGGGTCCGCAGTGGCTCCCGGTTCGTTATGCTCGTAGATCGATTCGCGACAAAGCCTCTTCCGAAGAGTCATTGACAATGCTACAGTATATGTACTGAACCCTTCGAGAGCCTCTGGCTCATGTATCACCTTAATATGTAATCAATATCTTCCTGAATATGGTCATGGTTTCGTTGAAAGCAGATCCCATCCTGGTTCTCCAAGAAACTTCAAGATCCTTTCGCAAATATCACGGCATCGCCGAAACTCTGACCAGAGTCCCCGGCCACAAACAGGCATGCTGCTATAAACAGTCACTTCCATGTTTGCCCCGAAAACCCCTCGAGCCTGAATTCTTCTTTTTAGTCATAAGAACTCAAAGCCTGCACCAGCTTCGATGCACCCGTGATGGCTCCAGGGTCTTCACCGTTTGACCTTCTGCCATCATCCGCATCGAAGGAGGCTGGGTTGTTACGACTGCGGATTCATAGCCCAAATGGGAAGAAAGTTCCCTTGGCTGTTACTTGTCTCTAATTTCTCGCTTCTTCCTTGTGAGTTCGCTGTGAAGCTGTGAATTGCCCTCAAAATAGAAATGCCGAAGCACCAGCGGAGGAAACTCGGTAACGCGAGAAGACAACAATGAATACAAACTATTCTTTCACGCAAAAGTCAGAGATAAGGTAAAACTCCGTGGCAAAATGACACTGTTTTGTAAACTGTCTGGACATATAGACACCCGAATGCTTTAAATCAAGACAAAGAGCGCGATACAGGCTGGATATGGGGACAGCCATAAACAATCATCGACCTTTTTGCGTGTTTTAGGAGTAATAAACATGCAAAACTTGGTTTAAAATCCTTTGAACTGGGCCGCTGTTTGGTACATAGAACAATGAAGAGTTACCTATGCATTCGCAGTCGCCTAGGAATGATATGAATTGCGCTATTTCGCAGGTGGTTCCTTCGACTACCAAAGAATGCGGAATTGCAACTCACATTTGATTGAGTAGGTTGCGCATCTCGTTCTTGATGATATTTGTCTAGTCATAGTCAGAATGAAGCCTCAGCAAACAAAAGACGTCCAGGCAAGATAACTTTATTCTTTCATCGAAGAAACCAGCCTAGGCTAGGCTGCACCATGACACCATGAGAAGAAAGGTTAATGAAGCAAATCAATGGGAGAATACCTGTCAATGAAGTCAGCTGCGAAATGACTTGCATCTCCTGCGACTCGCGATGTGATGTCCAACTCACCCACATCCGTCGCTGATGATCAGCTTTAGAATCGTAGTCTTTATCCGAATCACCACACGATAAAGGGACATGAACTATCAGGAACTGTCAAATACTTCGTTTGGAATGCCGAGTCCTCCCACGTCACCATTAATATCATCACCAGTATTCAGGGCGATCATATAACCTTGATCATTATGTCCAAGAGACGACGGGCAAGGATATCTGCCAAAGCCAATAAGACATTCAGAAAGCCAAGACCAAAGTCAAAGCCAAAGTCACAGTCACATAGGTACTTGGTTGAACCCAAAGGACGATCTTATGCTGACCAGTAGATTAACAACCGTCGAGAACCGCCATAAGGGCCAAGTTTGCGACTCCATCCGGAACACGTTGATAGCACTACATAACACCATCTTCAATAAGCGTAAAAATATCCCGGCTGATGTGCAAGAGTTCTGCTATCGTGTTGGCATCTTACATACACGCGTGCTCGAGTTTACCTTGGAGGTTGATATTGATGGACAAGATGGAGAATGTATGGATTGGCAATGGGAACCCACGATCCCCGTCCACGTCGTTCGTACGGTCTTCGAAGAATCGTGTTATCCTGAGGGAACGGTTACTAAGCCTTGGGATATGAGTAATTCACAAATACCTTAGGGGATGCAATGTCACGATAGACCTTGCCATTTTTCAATATGACCGCAACTTGAAGTCAATGGTACTTAGGGATTATTTGATTCGAGATATGCATTCAGGGGAAATTGTGTCTGAGTTGAAGGTTTAGCATTGTTAGTCTAGGAACAGAGTCTCCTATAAGCTTCACTGCCCGGCAAAGAAGTGTTGACCAAGTGCGTGGAACCTCGTCAGAGACTGCGGTAACACGCTGGGAACGATATCGTCCAAAGGAAACTCATGGTGTACTTTGCTCATGGCTCAATTTGTTTCAGCATAAGAGAAACTACATAGCACACCTCACCCACCAGCCACTCTCACTTTCCATAGATGAGCTTTTGGCGCTCTTTATACCTTAGGCACTACCTACCTAGCCTTCGCCGACAGGGTATCCAATAAATGAATCTAGGAAGGCAGCAAAATATCTCATTTCTATAATACGCAAGGGGACCTCCTTCTCTCATATAAACAACAAAGCCAAACCCTCTATCATCTCCCAACTCCTGGCTTCAATTACATTACAACCTACACTCAGATGGACAGATCTTTATATCTACATTTTACCGTTGCCTCTCGTCATTCTGTCTTTCAATCATGGAAGATGTAGGACCAAGAACAGTCGTAGCGACAGCCACGACAGCAGAAAACCCTACGATCCCTCTAATTACCTATAACCACACGACTCTTGCAAGCAATACTTATTCTTCCGATCAATCTCGTGATCCGTCGCTCTCTAGCCGTCCTTCTTTGCCATGGACCCCTTACTCTGACTCTTCGATTGGGCTAGACAAGGACTCGATCGATGACCATCATTCACGATTCTCGCATGTGCACACTCCGGAATCTTCCTATGGGACAAGGCCACCATCAGTAAATGAGGAAGCCCTGCGCTATCATCGAAGACGGCAGGGAAAGTTCAAGATCCCTGAAGAGAGGTTCAATCCAAGTGACCGCTACAGACGTTCTCATCGCGGACGTCGTGGTCGCCATGCTCACTCAAGCCATCGTCAACCACAGCGCAAAGAAAGGCGTGATAGCGCAAATACGGGATGTCTACGGTATACAAAGTACACCGAAACCCCAGCCGACATAGTTCTAGACCCTCAACCAAGCAAAATCACTGTTGTAGGTGACAAGTTGACGAAGAAAACCAAGAACAACGGCACTACTTGGCGACGTATCAGACAAGGCCTAGTACTCGGGAAATCCAAAAAGAAAGAACAGACAGAAGAACAGCCACCTGTTGAAGCTGAGGATGTACCGAAGAAAAAGAGCAAGTGGAAGTTCTGGGCCAAGCAGCCACCAGTTGACGATGCTGAGGCTAGTGATGCTCCCAAGACGTCAGACACCGACGACGAACCTATGTTTTCGGTCACCTCAGATTCAAGACCAAGCTTACTGGAAGCGCATGAGGAAGCGCCTATTTCTGTTCACCTACATGCTGTAATGAGACGAGTATCGAAAGGAGACTGATCAGAGGTATTCGCTAAAACAGAACCAGACCAGTCTGGATAATCGAAGGATACAAAGGATTAGAGCTTCTAATTCTTTCTCCAGTATAATCATCTCTACCCAGTAATTATGGGATACCAAGCTGCTGTGTTGTGATCGTGACAAGTGCCCCAGTGCGGACATGAGCAATGCAACGTAGGGTACAACTTAGTACCAAGTTCCTGGCCCTCTCAGGAGATCATGGCTTATCAGGAACATCAAAGCGCCTCGGAAAGTTAAGGCATACCATATTTGACGCTAAAAAGTGTGAGGCTTAGGCCGACCCAAGATCGATATAGACTTCAACACCAACATGAGGTACCCCAAGGCACAGAACCAGCCGTAAGGTATGGAGGCCACTTTGTTCTAGACCTCAGGCTCTCAGCTCAAGTTGAAGAAGTCGATCTTTCCCCTCGTGAAAACACCAGCATGCACGTCATGCCCAAACTGGTGCAAATCACCCCCATTCAGCTGTATAGCAGAGCCGCACAAACATCACGATCTGTTCTCCTCTGACCTTAGAAATCCGAGCATTATCGCACTGCACCCTTTCCAACTGCTGTATGACGTCGGGGACGGCTCGAGGGGATGATCCCCCACGAGAAGGGCTTGGTGGAAGACCGGTATGAAGCGGCTTTTGAAGGGTCTGGCCCGGAAAACGTGGGGAAGTATGTTTTGCATGTGGTTTGATGGTTAGTCTGGTGATTGATTGTACTGTGCTGATATGATATGGGGTAGCTACCTGGGTATGGAGTCTGCTCTACTGATATGGGTCTGGGCTATCTGCTGTTATTTGAGAGTGAATTGTATGGTTCGATTTCTGTTTCATCTTGATAAGCTATCGATAAAAATAGGCAGACTCTGCTTAAGGCGATGACCTGCATTTGCATTGTAAATGTCGTGATCGTTCACTCTCATAAACAAGATGTGCACATTTACAAGCGTACTCACATCATCCCGTCCCGTCCCCCAGCCTTACGGGGTAAAATGGCAAAATGGTAAAATGGGGGAATCATTGTTAGTCAAAACACTTGGTCATCCATCTCCAGCACACCTACGAACAGTACAGTAAGTACAGTGCACTTTAAGGAGATTAATTGTGCTTTGCTGCTACTGCACGGGCGCTTTGTCTCAGCACCTCAGCAGCCTTCGCCAATCAATCAAGGGCGTCTAACACATTTTTGTAATTTACCAAATCAAAGTCTCATACAAACCCATGAGCCAGAAAAACAAATGAGACTCGCCTCGGTGGCACGACATCACAAATGAGACAGTAAGAAAATGACGCCTGTTTTCCAAACGATGAAACCAACCAGACCAGGCCAGACCAGAAAATCGACATCGAAATCAAAATCAAAATCACAAACAAGGAGGAGGTAGGTAGGTAGTTCCTAGTCACATGCCTCCTCATCTCGGCCGTTTGATGCACACTCCCCCACCTTCATTTGGGCGAACCGAGAGGGGCTGGGCTGGGCTTGGATGGCGTCCAAGTACCAGTACAAGACAAGCAGTTCCTTTTCTTCCGTCGCTAGACGGTCAAAGTGGAGAAATTTGGATCTTCCCCCCGCGAGGCTCGTCCCGAACCCTCTCATCTCGTGGCCCCGGGCCCACCGTTAGAGCTTCAGGACCCGCCTGTTTGCGGGAACTATTCATTCGTGGTGGGGAAACTACAGTATGAAAAAGAAACAAGAATTACAATGGAACGGAATGGTTCGAGCCATTCTCGTGACAATTCAAAGGCCATTTCCGCTCACTACTCGGTAGGTAGTTTCTCTCTATAAAGATCAACAGCACCCCGAACCATCAAACATCACGCATACATAACATAATACACCACGCAACATAATACTCGCCTCCACTATACTCAAAACACCATACGCCAACCAGTCAAATATCCCTTATTATCTTCACCTTTTAACAAAAACTTTAACCAATCTACATGCTCTTTCCATAATACCAGCCCAAGGGTATAAACATCCGGATACGTTACCTCCTTTCTCAAAGTCCAATAACAACAAGAATGGGGTATATGACATCGCTTGCGCCAGAAACAAACCAAAACCCGCAAAACGTTAACAACAAAACGCTGAAGGGAGATAAAAAAAAACTAAAAAAACTGAAGAATACCGTGCTGACCTAGGTTTCTGCCTAGTCCTGTTTTGCACCAGGCTGGAGCTGGTCTGCTCAGATCTTAGCCTGAAGATAAGCACATAACCATCTTTGACCACCAAATGGAAGCCTAAACAGATTGACACAAATGAAACAGAAGGGAGAGAAGGGGGGCGAAAGAATGGGCAGAACAGAAAGAAATATAGCAGTAGCCTCACAGCATTGGCAATCTCGTCACCAGGTAGAGTGTGCGACACTGCTCGGGGTCAATAGACTCTGTCTACCGCCCGACACGCCTGGGGTATAGGTCACTGCCCTTGAGAGCTGGTTCGTTCCAATTCTTGAACCGTCATTGGAGTGTTCGCTTGTTACAAGCTGCATCATGTCTTCTGGTAGTTCTGCACCCTCGTCGTTCCACCAATAGTGCAGCACATCACTCTGCCAGCGATCAAGATCACGGATCTTGAGTCCCCGACTCTTGGTGAAGGTCGTATGGAGAAGCAGCGCATTCACTGACGATAGCCTAAGCTGGTGCAAGAGCCATCTATTAATAAAATCACCCTTGCCACCCTCACCATGATCCAGCATGAGCCGATCGATGGAATACTCTTTGGACGCGAGCTGCATGCGGCTTGGTTTCACCGGGTCAGTCACCGGTAGGGCTGCTGCTGCCTTGAGTGCATCACGCGGTGTGAGGGGGAATTCGTCAGCCATAACGTGTTCAGGCTGGCTCATAAGAACAGGGAATGTGGGATGTGCAAGATCTGTCCGGCTGCGTAAGATTACGGAGGCGTCATCGAGTTCTATGTCCTCATACCCATTTTCAGGATTGAGAAGATAAGCAACGCGTGACGACAAATGCTTTTGCATCACTCCCTTTTCCTCGCACAGCTTTCGGAGATCAGTTACTTGTCGCTGCAGGCTGGTGACACTATTGCGCATCTCTTGCTCTTCCAGCGGGAACTCATCGAAGAATTCGATCTCAGCCTCGTTCAGCTCCATACCCGCGGCTGCCTTCATCTTTAATTCTCCCTCATGCTGCTCCTTGAGAAATAGTAGCTCGTCAAGCTCTTCCTTGGCGTTCTCAAGGTCACCGACTGCAGCCATGAGATCCAGATACTTAGGATGCAGATCCTCGGATGGGCCATCAGGCGATATGCCCATTAGATCATTGGGAATATTCTTGTCTTCCTCATGCTTTTTGTCGTCTTCAGGAGGCTGTTCGAGAGGAACGGCTTGACCAACCGCGAGCAAACTAAAGAATCGAATCTCCAGCCTGTTCAGGATTTCCTCTTCTTCATCCAAGGTGATCTCAAGATCTTCGTAATCGTTTTCATAGGCTTGGTATTCAGTTCTCAGCCGCTGCAGCTCCGCCAGATGTCGTTCCAGAGTAGCAGGTCCTGTTACTATCTGCCCTTGTTGAGCAATCAGCATAGGCCGAACGACACCCATGAATGTATTGTCTGCATCGTCCCTCTGTCTCCTCAACTCTCTTAATCTTTTTCGCTTCTTGGCCATTTGACTCTTGATATCGTTCAACTTGACCCGCTGATCTTTGAGTTTGACCCAGAGCAGCTCCAGAGTATCCTCAGGAGGGGCAGAACCTTTCGATCGATGACTTCGGCTACCTCTGGTGGTTTCCAAAACAGGATCGAGGCTGGTGCTCAATTCCAGGCGATCTTTCGGGGCGCGATCACGCTCGTATTCAGATATCCAGTTGGTTATACGAGTTGTCATAGAAGTCTTGCGATTTCCTCCTTGTGGATTCAAGTTGGATGCTGTAGGATATAGAGGGGGAAACTGACGCGAGTTTCGGAGGACAAGAGAGTCCTCATCGGATAGAGAATCAGAGAAAGATATCTCATCATCAATTAACCGCGGGATTGTATGGTTTGAAGATTGAGATGTAGAAGTGGTATCCCGAAGTTCGGGCTGAGTTAATGCTTTTGGGGCCAGGCGGAAGGCCAGATTACTCTTATTTCCGGACTGATGTGCGCTGTGTGGTGGTCCGAAGCTAACAAATCCTCTCGGTGGTCTCAAATTTGGTGTTTGAGTCTGAGTGGGTGCATCACCGGGAGAATTGGGTGCAGAACTGAAGTTCATCCGAGGTGGTGGCGCCGGTAACGTCTGCTGAGAGAGCCGTTGTGGAGGTGGAACCGTGTCAGGGTTATATGTGAATGGTGGACGTAGATTTGTATTGGCGATGAAATTGCCAGGTGGTGGTTGAGGTGGAGGTGGAGGCGGCGGTAGATAGAACGAGGGGCGACTTGACGCGTGCGGGGATGATGGCGATGATACAGTTGGAGGTCGAAGATAGAATAGAGGTGGCGGAGGCGGTGGTGGAGGAGGCGGATTGTCAAGGCCAGGTTTCCATGGTGGTGGAGGATGAGAAGGCGGAGGCGGGCCCGACATGTCTATTACGCTGGCCTGAGTAGATGGTGCTTGATTGTTGGAAAACACCGTCTCAACTTCGGACATAGGGAAACTTGTCGAGACATGAATCGGGTTTGATGGCGGTAGAGCATCGTGGATGGGATAATGCCCCTCGCCCTCAACCTCGTGCTGGTAGCGGGAATTGCCATGGGCCCCGGGCACGGGAAGAGGCGAGGTCGAAGAATGAGGATATTGGTGATGCGAGTTTTGGTGGATTCGGGCGTAGCTCGAGTGGTTGTCGTTGTCGTACGCTACGGCCTCCATCGACGTACGTAAGATCAACAGAGCTAATACAAACTGGAGGCGGCCTGTCCATTTCTCTCTTTCAGATAAACGGATGCGACGATCAATGCTGAGTCGATCGTTGAGGCTCTTTGCAATGACTGTCGACGAAAGGGAGAGGCAAAGGGAAAGGGAGATGACAAGGAAATGAGAACAGCCAAAGCCAGCCAGGGATTTAATTTGCTTTTTCTTCATTTGGCGAGATAGCATAACTTGGGGCGGACGACAGAGCTCTCTGGCGGCTGATTTGCACGTTGGAATGAGATGGTGACACACAACAAGGTTCAGTTTCTAGGGGAAACATCCCGGCGTCCGGGGGGCAGCGGCCACTAAAGGCTAGCGACAGTTAGCGCCTGAATGTGAGGAAAAAGCATGTGGGAGCTTCTGATTTATCCATTGGCGATTACGCGACAAAGCAAGTCCAGCACTTGTCATCTCATGATCTGGACTGACCAAATAAGAACGTGACAGCAGAGCGAGGGAGGGGGAGCTATGAGTCTACACAGATTGTGCAGGAAATGCTGGGCCAGTGATAGTGACTGTGTCAGATAATACTGGGGGCTGTTAAGGAGCGGAGGTCCACTACGGGTATGCAGCCTGGTTACCAAAATTACCCATAGTGTCGCTTATGATGTCCCGTATAAACAAACGGTGGAGAGAAGAAGGAAAATATCCACGTCATTGGATCATAATAAAACGTTCAACGGACGGGAGCTTGTCAATTAAGTTACGCCTCATCGTGAGCTTGCTTCCATGACTTGACTGAGCTTGGCCGGTCACCAGACTTTTGAGGCCAGCTCAGATTCCATTAATGGTGGATGCTCGAACACACACTGTGCTCTTCCCATCCACTTATCCCGTGCTAACTTAGCCTAGCAGATGCTACTAGAGCCTCGTCGTTGTAACTCTACCTCGACACCAACAACAACCACCCTGCAGACATTCCTGATGGACGCCTTCCAAAATCGCTCACTCCCCTCCAATTCACCCACTTTGGTCCAATACGCTCTCGGCTCTTTGCATATTGCCCATGTCCGTTCCGTCTTGGACTGTGTATTCGAAGGAGAGGGGCGTGTCTTGCAGGTTATGTTCAGTGCCTATTCAACATGAAAAGCCCATATCATTCACTGCTCTCTGCCCTCTTGAGAGCCCGCAACTCGGCGTCTCAGCTGGTGTTATCTTGGACGGAATTGCATCTCCTTCAGGCCTTTCCCTTGTTTCCTCTTCAGTTGCTTGCTGAGGGTCTCGTCATGCGAGTTTGCAGCTCGACTCCTCCGAGAACCCCTCCATGAGTCCACCTCCTCCACTTGTTGCATCCATCCCCACTCGACTCGTTCTGTTACTCGCTGGCTGATGCGCGACATTAAAGAGATGCTGGACTGCATAGCCAGAAGCGATTGATAAGCTGCGGTTGCCGCTCAGTTGTCCACCCTCTGAGCCCTTCCGGTTTCTACCTCTTGTTTCCCGTACCGATCTATTCTTCAAAGGTCGACCGGAACTGGGAGATTTTGCTGTGACTCAAAGCTCCAGCTCCAGCTCAAGCTTACTGACATCCGGCTGCACGCCATTGCTTCAGGCAGTCCTGCAACTCCTGCAGCCAAGCAGTCTTTCTGCCCTTCTTATTGCTGGTATTTGGTTGTCATCATCGCGTATCCTGCGGGCAGATGCTAGGCTTCCTGTTGTACCACCACCTCGACCAACCCGCCTTCAACAACTGCCTCTGACTCCTAGTTCACCAGCAGCACCACCACAAGAGGCGCACGAGATACCCCTTCAGCATACTTTATGCAACTCTGAAGCAACAATCCTAGTTTTGGCGGCACAATCTCACCTGCCTACCCCGACCTACATACGCCACAGGCATCAAATCCCTACAGGACACTGGTCAACCTCCCCCAGATACAGGAAGCCGGTATAGCACTAAAGCAAAGACGAGACAGTCGTCTCAGCGGAATCTCTCGAGTACTTGCATCTACAACAATCAATCCAATTCTATCTCGATCTACGCCGACGCACCCCAAGGAACCCAACGAGAGCCCGGATCTTCGTCCTCGTGCAACCAAGCTGCAGCTCCCTTATCCAGTCTCCATCCCGAATCAAGAGCTGAGCCGCATTTTTTGGTTAGCCAGCTAACTTCTCGGTTTTACGGTTCCACTGTACTGTACTCTTGCTTATTTCTACAAAAGCCCCCAACCCACCATCTCCCCAGTTGTCGGTACCGCTTTACTTCAGTTCGTTACGTTCTGAACAACTAACAAGGCCTCGAGCTTTGGAGGCGAAAGAACTCATAGTTCTTTACATCAAACACTTCCTCTTTCCTAGTGGTGCAAAATACTCATACATTCTTTGCACGTTTAACGTTTCGCATATTAATTACTGCGGTATCATATATCTCCATCAGTTTTCACACTTGGTGGGTGTATCAACTACATACCTATCTTAACATCCTCCTTGTTGAACATATTTATTTCCAAATCTGCAATCGATTCGTGGTATTTAGACGCGTTGCTTGCATGCGCAAAATGCTACTATGTATCAAACAAGCAGACCAGGATGGAGCGAGTGGTCTAGGTGGATATGGAATCCAGACTACCAGCAATATTATCGCCAAAGAGTAGACGCTGCCGGTGTGTATTTCTTTATTTCTTATTATCTCTCTTCCAGACTTACTAACCAAAGTCACATAGGCAACTCGGATATTCAATGGCAGAGCGAATATGAGTCTGCTCAGAATAGAGAGGTCCCCCGAACTCCTGTGCAAGTCCCTGCACAAGTTCAACAGATGGACCAGATAGACCAGGTGACTCAGCAGTTTGGTTCAGTCAACATACAGAGCCCTGAACAAGCGGCTGGAGACGAGCACGACAGTACGTTTTGTCCTGTGTTGGTCCCCTGATTTTTCAGCACAAGCCCTTGGCTCCTTTCCACCTCGTCAACTCCTAAATATACTAACGTATTTGATGGTCTAGATAATGAATATGTCACGGGCGGCTCATCGTCGAGAGTAAAATCCAAATCATCGAGGTCGCATAGCAGTTCATCAAAGTCGAAATCGAAACCGTCCAAGACCTCTAGTGGGAAAGGCAAGGCACCTGCTCAGGAAGCCATTGACGAGGTTGATGAACACGGTTATGAAAATCGTCATAGTCAACGGAGGCCATCTGCATCTACGACCACTCAGCAAACAGAACAAACCTGTAAGTAAGCGGAGAATTGACGGCATCCTGATGGGAAAGATTGCTAAACTAGCCAGATTATGACCCGAATACTGGCCAGTATTACATATTACCACAACCTACTCAAGGTATGTTAAATGCTCTATCTCAGTCTGAGTATCAGTATTGACGAAGCTTACTCAACCACAGGAGATTCTGCATCCAACCAGCCCTATCCAAGCGGCTCAGCTGAGGGGGAAGACCCAGAGCTTCAGGCAGCCCTTGCTCAAAGTCGACAGTATTCGCGAGATCAATACCGAGGTGGCGAGTCGTCATCTGCTGCCTACGCCCCCTATGGTACGTGACTTGGAGGCTGAAGTTTATTTATTTTGAAGTTTCTTAACACTCATAGTAGCTCAAGAAGAGGAAGAGGATCCCGGGCCAGCTGTGGCCTCCGCCAACCAAGAGCACATTGTAGGCACCGGTGGTGAAACAGAGACTCTAGATCCACGTATGATTATCTGCTGTATGTAACGCAGGGTCAAACTAACTTGATGCTAGGGTACCGCGTTGCACAGTCTCATATGTTCCAACCCGGCGAGGTAAGCTGACCCGCCCCAGACTTTAAAACTACGCTAATGGCCCAACAGGTCTTCAAAGTCCTCTGGCCGGAGCCGGCAGGAGGAGGCAGTGTAGTTGAAGAAACGGTCTATCGCGACCGGTACGGCGGTCAAATATTTGTTCATTTCCGTCGGTTCATCGTAGTCGCAAACGATCGTGGCCACTGTACTTGCATGTAAGTGTCATGTCCCATCAGCGCTTGAGCCTGGAATCGTGCTAACATTCTAGACCTATCTCTACATATGGTAAAAAGGGATGTAAAAAGAGTGGCGTCAAGGCTGAACAACACGGAATTGTTGTTGAAAGTAGCAATCGAAACCCTACTGCCCTACCTGGCGAGCCAGAGCCTGGATATCCTCCTGTTCGTGTGCACATCCACGAGCCGGATGAGCGAATCGCAAAAGAGTCCCGAGTTAATTACTCAAAACTCACGACGGTGGAACATAACGTCAAAGTGCTCTTCATCGGTCGAGTGGTGACCTCAGATTGGGATACAGTCACCGAAGCGGTCAACGCTAGCTGGGCGAAGAAGACGCATGTAAAGAAGAAGCATCGCAGACCATGATCCTGCGGACAGCTCTAACATTCACGTTTTAAGGTGCCTGTGTAAGCAGGTCCCTACATCGGGTGTCATCAATGACACCTGCATATATACGTTCCTCAGGAGCAGCCAGCTTCTCTGGCATGCACCTGCGAAACTTGTCTCGGCAGCTTCGCAATCTCGAGACAGATACGGTATGGGTTATGCTCGGCGTTCCAAACATGCTGCCTGATGTACCGCGGTAGCTTCTTGGTTGGAAACCGAACACCCTCACAAGTAGCTCGCAGTTCACTAATGTGCGTTTACATAAGGTAGCCATTTTTCTTCTTGTTCTTGGTTCGGACTTTTGCATTATTTTTCTCTCTCAACGTCTTCAACAATTTGGAAAGTGTTTCTCAGTACTCTATTATGTTGGACAAGATCTTTTTATATAACTTGACAGCAAGATTTGGTGGAACAGCACACAACTCCTGATATGTTGATAAAGATAAGATATTCTTGAAATCTGATGAGTTTGGATTTTTCTTTGTATTTTGTCGTTTCCTTGCTCCTTCCCTTCTTCATTTTTGAGATAGTCTCACAAAGGCTCTCCAATGGGTTTAATGAAAGATATGATTCATAAGGACTTCACTGGGTTTTATGATACGTTACATGCCTGGTTGGCATCACAATCATTTATTTACGAGGCAGTGTCCCGTTTTTGGGAACGCTGAGGGGTGTCTCTTTGGTACGAGTCCGGTGCAAATATCAGAATGAATACACGAATTTATGCCTCCAAGAAAGGCTTCTTATTATATATAAATGAATGAATGAAGAGCCTTGTTATGAGGTTACCGAGATAGACCCACCCACCGGACGTCGAGCCTCGGCATCTTTTTCCCCGCAACCGGAGGCTTAATTAATGAACCCCGGACGTACCCCAGCACAGACAAAACTCCGAGGCTCGACGCTTGTCACCAAGATCAAGGGGAGACATTGCTAATCAATTCTCTTTCCTATAAAAGATCTCTTCATCCTTCGATATTCCAGTAAAATATTTCTGCTTTGATCTCATTGTAAAAGTTATAGGATTGTTCCATCATACCACACTACCCCTTATACGTCATCCCTTCCACCCTTGTACTTACTATCCACTTCCCTTTTCATAACCACAAATACAAACACGAACACAATGGCTGAGGCTCAGTTGGAAGATTTCCCTTCGCTCTTCTCCCTGAAGGGCAAGGTCGCCGTTATCACCGGCGGCTCTCGCGGTCTGGGTCTGCACGCAGCTTCAGCGTAAGTCTTTTTTTGCGATTTGTCTACAAACGCGACTGACATTGTCTCAGATTCCTCCAGGCAGGCGCATCAAAGGTCTTCATCTCATCCCGTAAGGCCGCTGCCTGTGAAGAAGCATGCAAAGCTCTCAATGCTCTTCCCAATCTTGCTCCCGGTGCTGTTGCCATCTCAGTTCCCGCGGACTCATCCAAGTTCGAGGGCGTAGAGAGTCTGCTCGCGCAGGTCAAGAAGCACACTGACCGCGTCGATATCCTCCTCGCCAATGCTGGAGCTACATGGGGCGAGCAATTTGACACGCATCCTGACTCTGCTTTCGCCAAGGTCATGGACCTCAACGTCAAGGCTGTTTTCAACACAATCCGTCTCTTTACACCACTCCTCGAGAAGAGCGCTTCTATTCAGGATCCTAGCCGTGTGATTATCACTGCCAGTGTTGCAGGACTTGGTGTCGGCACAATTGGAAAGCAGGGCACATATGGTTACTCCGCCAGCAAGGCTGCTGTGCTGCATCTGGGACGCAACATTGCCATGGAGCTGGGACCTAGGCACATCACCGTCAACTCCATCTGCCCTGGCTTCTTCCCTAGCAAGATGTCCAATGGTCTGCTGGAGATGTCTGGTGGTGCTGAAGAGATCGCAAACAGCAACCCCATGCGCCGACTGGGCAAGCCTGAGGATATTGCTGGTGTGGTTGTTTACCTCGCTAGTCGGGCAGGATCTCATGTTAATGGTGAGACAATTGCTATTGATGGTGGTGCCCTGTGGCAGCGAGGCGAGCTCATGGTCGAATCCAAGTCAAAGCTGTAGATGCAATAGATGCGAAATGTATGATAAAGAATGACCCTTCATTTATGGGGATCTAAGTACAAGGCAAATACCTCTTGATGTCTATTTGTATATTTTATCTGTGCCAGTCTTGATGTCATTGGTGACCATCATGAACTCCCCTGCTCTAATGGCTTTCGAGCCATCCAAGTACTTGCTCTATATGTTGACTGCAAAAGACTATCAGGATCATGAATATACGGCGCATGGACACCAGTCTTGTGCCACTCAACAACAAATCCCATTTTCTCCAACAGTGCAATGACTTCGTCGTCGGTCAGCTCAAAACTTCCTGGATCAGCGATGCCCGATGAACTCTTTGGGTCATGCTCTGCTTCACCATCTTGTCCATGAGTACCAGGCGCATTGTTCTCAAAGTGCCATAATAACGGCCCCACGTTGATGAGAACACCTCCAGGCCGAAGACAGTGCCGTATGACCTCCAGGTACCGAATCAGATTGGGTGCTGTGTCGAGGAAGAAGACACTTGCCACAGCATCATACTGTGATTCATGGTCTTCGTTAGAATAGAGACAGAGGAAGTCGGCGGCGCACATGGACATTTCTCCAGGATTGGGTGTGGCGGCTAGAACGGAGGCAGGATGGATGTCCGGGACGCGATAGCTTCTGAGATGGTTCGCTCGATTGAGGTGATTGGAGAAACTATGAACCCAGGGGTAAATAGTATGCTGTTCGGCCGCAGGACAATAGTTGAGAATGTATGATGAGGCGAGGAGTTGGTGATAGGAGATCTCATTGCCTTCAGCGGTATATCCATCCGCAACCAGATCAAATACCAATCTTCCTAGACCTGCGCCTGGTACCAACACGCTTAGAGGAGTTCTATCTGGGTATCTCTCCCTTTCTGCCGCAAGAGCTTTCATGATGGGACCATAACTAGCTTCTCTCTCCGCAGCTCCCGCCTCGGTCCAGTCTCTGTAGAACTGACGAATAGTGCTCCTCGCTTTGTCAACATCAGAGTGCTTGGCGACGCCGGCCCATTCTTGGGGCATCTTAGGTTCAGGGTCTTCGGGATCTGTCGTCATCATTCGAAATGACTGTAGGCCAACACGAGCAATGGTACGAGACAGCTCAGCATTCTCATCGATTGCATCATCAGTCTTCTCCAGAGTGTCTAGGAAGTTGAACGGAGGTGCAGCCAAGAGTTTCCATTGTTCTTGGGGAAGAGCATAGAAGGCTTGACGACGAAGGTGTGTGACGTTGAAGTGAGATACTTTTGCGTATTGGCTATTGAACGTTCAGTATGAGGAATAGTACCATTAAATCAGACTGTATGTAGTTTTGAACAGATGCTGGAGGCATTGTATGGTTTGCCAACAGAGCGAGAGGAGACATGATCCGACTCAAGTGAGTTTCTTGGGATAACTCACAAGAATGAATCCAAGGCGCTGAATATAACTCGAACCTCTTCAGGATCTTCAGCATTGTCCTCTACTCCAGCCCAGGCACTGTCATCTGGGACAATTTCGATGTGGTGGCCATCTTCAGATCCGGCCATACCGTATGGCTTAGAAATGAATTTTGATATGCTGCGTTTAAGTAAGGGTCATGGAGGGGTAGAGAGGAATGCTGAGGATATAGCACAAGGGTCAACTTTTTTGGTTATTTCATAAACCCTGCTCGTAGAAGTGATTTAATGAACTCGGGAAATAGTGAGACTGAAAATTGATGAAAAGATTAGAATGGACTCATGCCGCTCACTTTCTACAAGTTGACAATGATTTATGCGGGCCTGCTCCGAATGAGTTTGTGTTGTACAGAAAATATAAGCCTTGTTGCCTTAGACCCCTAGTGTAGGGACCTTACATTTTGTAGGTCTTTGGCACAGTGGTTTAGTTCAACAGTTATGAGCCCGGGAGGCCCGAAGAGAGGCCTGTAACTTCCGATCGCGCAGATCACCTGTTCGAACCCCGCCTATACGTGAATAAAAAAAGAGTGCAAAAGCAAGGACTGAGTCACTAAAACCCCGGAATAACATTTCATCCGGAAGATTCCGTATAAAATGGGGGGTGTGTTGTACAGAAAATATAAGCCTTGTTGCCTTAGACCCCTAGTGTAGGGACCTTACATTTTGTAGGTCTTTGGCACAGTGGTTTAGTTCAACAGTTTGTTTGCGTGGGGTTGAGGAGATCATGTGATTGCCGATTTGAACAAATTGACGACTTGAATAAAGCATCATCAAAGGGAAATAGCATCTTATTAGCTTGCTATTTGCCGTCTGGTAGTTGTTCAATTGTTAGTAAGTATATTCCAGGTATTGTTGTTTTGACTGCAAATTTAATATCCTCTTTACAGTTACGTCAGACGCTCAGACGAAACACTGATCTCTCCTTTACCTCACAACACACACACTCTCTCCAACACTCAGAGCTACCAAAGACTCTCACTCACCGTCTTGAGATCAAGAGATTTCTGCTACACCAAGAGAATAAAGTGATACTTCCTCATAAGACACATCATGGCTACAGACGTAATCGAGCTCTCTGTACCCCTCCCCCGCTCTCTAGACACCCGCATCTACCTCCGCCTTTCCACCAAAGCAAAGTCCATTGTGCTATTCCTCACAACAGCAACACAAGACGAGCTCGCCACTCCTGTCTCTATGGGCTCTTTTGTCTACGCTCTGCCCAACGTGAGTACGGCCCGTTTCTGCTCCGGTAATACTTCGCTGACCTTCATAGCGGCTTGACCAGGCACAGCCATTATCTACCACGCTCTATTCTTCAGAGGCATCGGTGGAGTTTACAACGCGCTTGGCGAAGCTTTTGGCTCGGAAATCACAGCTTCCGGTGTACGTCACTAACTCGATTAGTTTTGCTAATGCGGGTATGGGAGGCACGGTGGAAGAGGAGATGGAGGTCTTCAAGACCATTGTTCAGGTTGTGTCAGAGAGGCTACAGCTATCGGGCCCCAAGCCAACGGCGGCCTGATAGGACAAGGATAACTTACCTGCAACTAGGTCAAGGAATACGAAGTTCTAAGACTTAACAAATGACTATCTTGGAAGAAGAGCTACGGACTTGCACCACCCACCACCTTAGCCTCTCCGTCAATACCTGATATCTAGCCCAGGAACTCTCACCGACAGAACCAGAACCACTCAGGATTATGGTGCACAACTTCATTCATGTCACCGAGTAACATAGCTGTCAAGAGAGTCCTGGGAGAATTACGGCATGGACCACAAACAATCCCGGATGAATCCGTAGTGGCACACAGAGGCAGACGGCTTGAGGCAAATGTTTGTCACCGGGCGGGATTGCGCGTGTAACACCATTAGGCCCAATCATTCTATTCTTGTGCTGAGGAGGCTTGTTATCGTTGTGCCTTTTTGAATAGATATTACACCGAAGAGAAACAATAAAGGGTCTATGAGTACACGAGTTATCTGTCTCGCCTCCACGACAACAGGTTCCATTGCTTCAGGGCTTTGTATTCCGAAATTGCTTGGACAAGTCGACCAGATCTCGCCATTTTTCTCGGGCATAAGCCAACGGTAGACCGCTTTATTGCGAAAGCGACTGGCCAGGAAATAGAGTCGCACAGGTAATACACGATGTTCAGGCTGGTGCAACACCAAGCTGCGCGGCACTTACGACGAGACTGATCCCGCAGTGACGCTTTGGTGAAACGAGACTATCAGATGGAGGGTGATACTCTCGATAGTTTATCTGTTCATACGGGAGACTACCTAGACTACCTAGGCAAGAAACCAGCTAAACATGGATGTTGGTCTGGATATTTGAGTTTCTAGAGTTGCAAATATGGCCTGAGTCTGAACACAGTATTACGGGTAGCTCAAGGCCGTTAGATGCTGTCTCAGGCAGGGCCGCGGCCCGTTGCAGGCGTTGATATGAATGGATGATTCAGAACCATATCGATTTTGTTGAAATGGTTGGATAAAGGATTCATACAAGCGGCTATTTCGTCTCGTCGACTCTTCTAACCAGCCACGCATGAGAGGAGACGAACGGTATATAAGATGACAACATTTCTTGCTTGCTTGCTCTAAAATAAAATTAATGGAACCCAACAGTTTATTCTAGCTCCGGCGATCCCCGCACCAAAGAAGAAGAGCCTGCCTTGCATTGGATTTCTTCAGTGACAAATTTTCTCGGTTTCTGCGGGCGGGTTATCGTTATCGCACCCCGCGCCACTAGAAACCTACCTAGATTGGCACGGGCTTATTGGGTGTTTCAGGCTACTTTACAGTGCGTCTGATACGTGACATGCCCCATTGTGTCCTCTCATCTCGCCATCGCTAGTCTCAAAGGGGCAATTTCTTGGTTGAATGCCCTTGACCTTGAGCCTCCGCTCTCTCCTCGAAAGTCGAAACTACACCAAAATCTTCGTTCCCTACTCTTGGTGGGCTGCTGAGCTTCTTCAACTCTAACTCGAGAGATCTGCATCAACCTCCCCCCCTCGATTGTCTTTTTCTTAGCAGCTGCGTCTCAAGACGCACAGCGTCCCGTCATCCTTTTTCTTTCTTCGATATCATCATCAGGATCGCGATAAGCAATCCCAATCAACAAAGGCGAGGCTGCTAGGCGTCTCAGTAAGAAACCAGGTGAGTAGACTTGAGTTGACTTGAGCTTTGCAGTGTGGCCCCACGGTGTTGCACATCCCTGTATCGGAGGGGCACATTCGCTTCTCGCCCACTGCCATCCCATACGACGACGGACGGATACTCTATCCCACTATACAAGCAAGAGTCCACCGCTGGTCTCTCGTCTCTCGTCTCTCGTCTCTCGTCTCTCGTCTCTCCCCTCTTCCAGATTCCTTCACCATTGCCATCTCTATCTTGCTCTGGCTCAAGGTTTGCGCATTGCTAACTGTTGACGAGTAGGAGCTGTGGAGCTTAGCTCATGTGAAAGTAGTTCACAAAGTTTCCATCTCGCTTCTGCGCCCCTCTTCTCTACATTCGCCCTCTGCGACCTTCAGAGACGTTGTCGACACTACCGCAGCCATGTCCTCCTGGGAACCCGCCCCCGATTCGCTGCAGCAGCTTGCTACTTGCCTCAAAGATTCCCTCAGTGGTTTCGACAAGAGCGCTCAGAAGCAGGCTGAGTTGGTAAGACTTTGTTTGCCCATCGCACTCCATGCGCCGCCCCTCAGCTAATCATCCTTTGTAGATGCTTCAACAAGCCAAGAACTCCCCCGACATCAACAACTATCTCGCATATCTCTTCTCAAGCTCTTCACCTCCCAATGGTCTTCAATTCTCGGAGCAAGATTTCCACCTCGTGCGCTCCGCCGCTGGTATCATGCTCAAGAATAATGTTCGAAGCGAATGGAAGACCATCCCCGAATCCAACCTCCAGCTCATCAAGCTCGCGGTCCCCATGTGCCTGCAAGACAAGAACTCCCAGATCCGCAACTTTGCTGGAAATATTGCTACCGAAATTGTCCGCCGTGGAGGCTTGCTCAGCTGGCCGGAGCTACTTCCTCAGCTCCTCGACTTGGTCGGTAACACATCTGGTCAAACTTCGAATGAGGCGCAAGAGGGTGCTATGTCTGCTCTGGCCAAGATCTGCGAGGACAACTTCCGACAGTTGACCAAGGAAGTTAATGGCCAGCGACCCCTCAACTATGTTCTTCCCCATTTTATCGCGGCCACCAAGAGCCCTCTGCCCAAGGTCAGGGCTGGTGCGCTTACTGCCATCAACGTCTTCACACCTCGAGAATCACAGGCCATGCTTAACTCCATCGATGACCTCCTCCAGCATCTGTTTATTCTGGCCAGCGATGACAATGTCGATGTTCGACGACAAGTGTGTCGTGCCTTTGTTCACCTAGTTGAGACGCGACCCGACAAGCTCCAGCCGCACATTAGTGGCCTCGTCGACTATATAATATCCCAGCAGAAAGGCGACGACGAGGACTTGGCCTGCGAAGCGGCTGAATTCTGGCTCGCCGTGGGAGAACATGACAATTTGTGGAGGGCATTGGAGCCGTACACCAATAAGATTATTCCTGTCCTTCTCGAGTGCATGGTTTACAGTGGAGAGGATATTGCCCTCCTTGGAGGTGCTTCGGATGACGAGGAGGAGGAGGATCGTGAAGAGGATATCCGTCCTGCATTTGCCAAGAAGGCTCTTGCACGAAAGGCCAACGGTGAGGTCAGCGAGTCCGCAGATCAAGCCAAGAATGGAAACGGCTTCGAGAAGCTCGGTGGGATGGACGACGATACCGAGGAGGGAGAAATCGATGACTACGATGACGGTGATGATGCCAACCCTGACGAGCGATGGACAATCCGCAAGTGCTCCGCCGCCGCTCTCGATGTTTTCGCCCGCGACTTCCAATCTCCTGTTTTCGAGGCCATCTTCCCCTATCTGTCACAGCATCTGAAGCACGACGAGTGGCCTCAGCGAGAAGCCGCTGTTCTCGCCTTGGGTGCCGTTGCTGATGGATGCATGGACGTTGTTGTCCCTCACTTGCCTGAGCTCGTGCCTTACCTCATCTCTCTTCTCGAGGATGAGGAGCCAGTTGTGAGACAGATCACCTGTTGGACCCTTGGTCGATATTCGTCGTGGGCTGCCAACCTGGAGGATACAGAAAAGGATCGGTTCTTCCTCCCAATGATGGACGGTATTCTCCGCCATATGTTGGATAAGAACAAGAAAGTCCAAGAAGCTGCTGCATCGGCATTCGCCAACCTCGAGGAAAAGGCAGGTAAGATACTTGAACCTTACTGTGGCCCCATTATCCAGCAATTCGTCCATTGCTTTGCCAAGTACAAGGATCGCAACATGTACATTCTTTACGACTGTGTACAGACACTGGCAGAGCATATTGGACCTGCCATGGCCGCACCAGAGCTGTCTGGCAAGCTGATGCCTGCCTTGATCGACCGATACAACCGTGTATCGGACCAGTCACGGGAGCTGTTCCCTCTGCTAGAGTGCCTCTCTTATGTGGCGATGGCACTCGGTGATGCGTTCGCTCCCTATGCTGAGCCTATCTTCCTTCGATGTGTCAATATCATTCACGTCAATCTTGAGCAGACTTTGGCCGCTGCTGGGAACCCCATAATTGACCAACCTGACAAGGATTTCCTGGTAACAAGCCTGGATCTTCTTAGCGCCATCGTTCAAGCTCTCAACGATGACAAGTCAGCTGCCTTGGTCAAGAGCTCTCAACAATCTTTCTTTGAGCTCCTCAGCTTCTGCATGGAGGACCCCAGTGACGAAGTTCGACAATCTGCTTATGCACTGTTGGGAGATTGCGCTAGATACGTCTATCCTCTACTACAGCCATACCTTGGTACAATTATCCCCATCCTGCTGAAGCAGCTTGATATGGACAGCGTCCTCGATGAGGATATGGACAGTGGGTTTGGCGTCGTTAACAATGCTTGCTGGTCGGTTGGTGAAATCTCAATGCAACACAAGGAGCACATGGGACCATGGGTTCAAGAGCTTCTCCACCGGTTTGTTGAGATCATGACCAACCCTCGTGTTCCCAAAGCGCTGAACGAAAATGCTGCCATGGCTTTGGGACGCCTCGGCCTGGAGAACTCGGAACAGCTTGGACCTCATCTTTCAACTTTTGCAGAGGAATGGATCAGCATCATGAACGAGGTCGATGCAACTGAAGAGAAGGCGACAGCTTTCAAGGGATTTTCTATGATCGTGGGACGAAACCCCCAGGCCATGGAGAAGGAGTTGCTCAACTATTTCACGGCCATTGCCCGTTATCGTGACATTGATTTGAAGAGCCCAGTCAGGCAGGAGTTGCATGATGTCTTCCAGAAGGTCAGTGTCTTTTGCAGTGCAGTTATTTCTTCATCACACAAGCTAACGTTTCTCAGGTCATCGATATCTACAAACAAATAATTCCCGAGTTTAGCAACTTTGTTGGCCAGATGCAGCAACGAGACCGACAAAATTTGGAGTCGCATTACACTCTGTAGTATGGGATGGCGACTGATCTCGGCCTTCTTATTTCTTGAAGGAATGACTCAAGGGTGGCAATGGGAGTGGTTCGTCGTTATTACATAGTTATAGATAGCACTGATTCTTTATCGCAGTAGATAGCATGGTACGGGTTGCATGGCGAAGTTCAAGGGGGTTTATGAAAAGTCTTGAAGCCATTTTGATTGATGTTGAATGATGGTATGAACTGACGAGGGTCGCAGTGCGACATTGGGAGGAAGACGAGATACCTGATGGAAGCTGGAAATGGGAAATGGGACTGGGAGAATGGCAACATGTTATGCCACAGGTAGATAGAAGTACTCGGATTCATGGGAGGAGTTGATGGGCATTGATGGGGTCCGAGTTAGATAGATAGGCTACTTTATTATGCTGCTGCAAGCTGGAGCAATGTCACTCAAGTGTGCAGGATCACCAGATGGAAGATAGTATCACTGTGGTAGTTGAACCCCAGGGTTATTTTGTTACCATCTTGTCACATTACCATGTTAGGCACCTAATCAAATCTCAAGTCTCGACGATAGTGTTTTGGATCTATTGAACTCAAGCACTTACAACTAACTTAATGGCAACTTGTGAATTGCCTCCAAATAAAATACGTGATGCTGTAGGGTAGCCATCGTCAAACCACGACCAACAAGGAGAGAAATATTTTGGTATTTGTTCCATGCTACAGCATAAGAAAGGTTGCATCGTCTGTCATCTAAAGCATATGAGAATCGCCTTACGTTGATTCATGAGTCTAGAGAACTGCCTGTTGAGGCCGTGGTCAGCAAAGACCAAGTACTGACTCTGTAGTTGTCTCATGTGCACCTTAAAGCCGTGTAAACAGCGACCTTTAGCCTCTGGCCAAATTACAAGAGTCATTCACAATAGCTCTCAGTAGTGAATGGGCCGGGCTCTAACATTGGCCTTCAGCGTCTGTCTATGCGGTGATAGTATTGGTGTAACCAGCAGTGACACGTTGGACACTCACAATTTGCCAAGACCGCGGAGTCTCCATCAATGCCATAATGTAATGCCCAATGCCCTTTGACTCGCGTAGCCACTTAGCAATGAGCATCCCTTGAACCCCTGAAGTTGTCGTGAGGAGGCAGTTGACTGCCGGGTTTTCGCATGCCTCAGGGAGCAAGAAAACACCGAGCCTTGATATAGGGTATTAAAATAAACTCAGTAACGGATTTGCTAAATTTAGGTAAGTTTACCCAAGTCTTTTTGTCATTTAGGATCAAGGTCCTAAGTTTTCTTTCCTCCCCTAGGCATGTATGCAGCAACACTAGGAAAACACGGAAGATCGCCCCTGTTCTAGTTTCCGCTTTCAGACTTAGAGTTTCTGGAAACCAGCTCTTGCAAGACTTGATTCGATAAAAAGGTGTTGGGAGAGGTGCTTTGACATTCCCAAACCTAACCCAGGAACTCGCTAGCTACGCGAGTCGGTACTAAGAGCCGAACAATTTGGATGATCTTTTAGTCTGCCAGTCTATCAATAGTCTCAAGATATGTAATAGTCTCCGTATAGACGAAATACTTGCCCTACCGGGCAAGGACACAGACGTTGCGAATACGCCGGGGAAATTGAAGCTCAATAGCGGAGACAAAAGGCCCAAACTCTTGTCTCCATCAGTCAGAAGAGACCAACGGTTTACCGAGGATAACTAGACTGAAGCTAGACAGTCATGAACTTGGAAACATGATCTGTTCAGTGAAAAACAATTTTACAATGAATCAATTTGTGTGTCAATCGAACTCCAGCCATGACTCGCGTAGCGTGCATAAACACCAACGTTCTGAAATTGGTGAGAGGCTCGCGAGAGACGTCTACACATCGGCGAATCTTTGACTGATGATAGTCAGCGACAGGAGAAGGTGTAGAAACACTAACGGTCAAGTCACAACGCGGGTCTTATCATCACAAGACTCGTAAGGCTGGATATTAATGGCCGCTTCCAGAAAGCTCCGTGCATCGTGACATACACTCTGGAAAAGCCACCCCGTATGCCATGCCCTTTTCGATTCATGGCCGCAGGGAGGTGCAAGGAGATGCAGGCCATTGCAGGGAGAACAAAATCTCTCGGTCAAGAACAGGTGCTTGGTATTTTGCCTCGACTTAGACATGTAGAAGCTAAATTTATCCTGGTGGTTTGCTTTCTTCTGGCAAGCTTCTGTAGCTGAGATGCATCGACCCGTCTGGACACAGAATATAGCCGTCGCCGCTGGCTTCGGGAACTATCCGTATGATTCCGTCCAGTGATATCGTCGTACTGATATGGTATGGGTAATGGAGACAATGTATGCTCGGCAACCGGAGCAGGCTCACCGGACCCTGCATGGTCCACGGTTAAGGCCAAGGTCCTTGTGAGGCTCGCGATATCCAATGATCAGAGCCAGAGATCAACGTCTAGCTCAACGTCATTCCTGATTACTGGCGTGTCGTAGACACACATGCCACAGTAGACCATCAGGCAGTGGCGTACAAGAAGACCCAAGTCTTGTGATTCTGTTCTGGTCTATTATGACCAGGCCTGTCATAACTGTATGTACTGGTGTTCTCCAAGCCAAGCCGAGCCAAGCCATAACAGGAGAGTAAATGAGAGGGCAACTCACCCAGTGAAACCACCACCAGAGGCTCTGGTGCTGCTGTTCTGCTGTGCCGTTTAAGCTTTGGGACTAGATGCGTCGACCTTGATTGGAAAAGCTGTCCACACCGTGTCATAGTCCCCTGCCCGTGTCGCCATTAATAGCTCAGCCTCGCACTACTACCCCTGTCTTATGCATGGCATGGTCCGCCCCGGGTATCCATTTTCCCCATTCTGACGCCCTTTTTGACCAAAGACCCCTGTCAGTTTATTCCCTAGCCTATTCGGCAACCCTGTCCGACACTGTGAGCCATGGCCTGGTCTAGAACAACAAATGCATTTTTGGACATCGTCATTTCAACCTTTGAGTGGCTGGGTCATCAACAGGTAAACACCGACTCGTGGGAAACAAGGAAAAGGACCCTGCGAGGCTGTTGGTGACATGCTCTCCACGGTCCGGGCTTTTGAGAAGAGTCCGCAGCTCCGACTCCGACTCTGGCAATAAAACCCAACCAAGCCCAAGCCGTTGTGGGCCATCTCCAGCGCCCGAATGGGCTTTTGGCTACAACAGTAACATTCGCACAATCAGTCGTTGCCAATGAAACTTGGCCCATGGCCTTGGGTTTAGCCCCTTGCCAGTGGCAGAGATTGAGGGACTGGAATAAAACATTTCTCATTGGAACCTCCTGGTCAGGCGCCGTCGTGTGCCATGTGGTCTCGAGCCCGCACCACTAGCTTCGCCCTGATATGATGGCCTCAGTACCTAGCCGAGTCAGCACTGAGATCTCCAAATGATACGCTACTGTTAGCCGTCAAAAGACCCTGAGGGCTGAGGCCCAGCCATCTATGTCATTCTTTGTTTGACCCTGCATCCATATTCTGCCACAGGCGTTGCATCTTTTTCACGGCTTTGATCCCGCGGCGCGGGTTTGCCGGCGCCCCTACACAGATTCGCATACCTAGCTTGCTCAAGGGATCAGCCTCTTTCAAGTTCGTCCTTTTCGTCTATTGGCGCGCAAGTGAGCTACCCCATAGATAGCCTTCATGTATTGTACACCGTTGATGTTCATCACCATATGTACAATCTGATACAAACATGTTGCTGTTTAAGATTTCTCCTTTTCACTACTCCGTATAGGGCCGGTCTTTTCCGACTTCAAACTGTGATCGGCAGTCCAAAGTTTGCACTATACAACTTTGGAGGGACATCAGATCATCGAGGGCCACAAGTCGTGACTTTGAGTCAACTTCTCTGTCGTTAGTTCGGCTAACGCCATTTCTGTTGATTCGAGACTTGAAGGGTTGGGTGGATCTGAGAAGACAGGGGGATGTCTTCTGCTGCAGTCACATTGAAGAGAACACAGCAGTCTAATTATATACCTGTGAGAATCAGGATGGTCGCATCATAGATAAAACTATATATCTAATGGCTTATTTATTGAGAGTTGATATTGGTTACAGGAAAAACAGAGTCTATTCTGCCTGAAAGAGGGAAAAAGCTAATGTGTTATTTTGACTGAGTGGCTTAGATCTATCCCTGCGGGATGATGATTACATTTGCCGACTGAATGAATGAATCTCTGTCGTTAGTACTCAGTAGTTGGGTCATACACTGGTAGTTGTGAAAATGGCCCACGCCCTTGTCTCGGGGCCCACGTTGTTGTATCATTCTCAAGTTAACAGGGCAGGCCAGGAAGCAGCTTCAATGGGTAGGTCATGGGACAACCTAAGAAGTGATGCCGATCTGCGATACTCACTGCCCGAGAGGGCCTCAACAGCATCGGCTTTCAGTGATCGTCTCGTCAGAGGATACTGAACGCGCAATCGGATCTGAAGCATACAAACTCGATGCTACGAATCCGAGTTCCCGCGTATCACACCGGAGACTTCAGACTGTGATACCAGAGTCAACGTATCACAGGTTCAAAGTGCGGTCAAGCCAAACGGCTGTTCAAAGCACCGGGTTACTTGTAGACAGATTGTGGTGATTGCGAGACTGATGAGCATGTCTCGGGTGTGTGTCCTCTATCTTCATCATCAAAGCAAGAGCTGAGAACTTACTAACCAGTTGTTGGAAGTGGTAACTCGAACAAAACATAGACATAAGAATAGATTTCAATTCTTGGGAGCAAGTATGAGATTGAAAAGTGGGTTTGACATCAAAAGACTGCGGTTGTCAACGGCCGCTCACGTCTCTCTCCATAGGATAGGACCGGGAACGACATTCTATTATTATCGTGCGGCATATCTTGCGGCATGAGCCTTCTGACCATGCCTCAACAAATCAGAAGCATGCTTCAATGGCTACTGTAACCAAAGCGGTGGACTTGCAAATGAACCAGTTGCCGAGGATAAGATCTTCTTTGGCTCGTAGCAAAGGCCAATCTCGAACTCTGGCAGTCTGGTCAGGGGAGTATCGGCAATGGGTGAGATGTCTGAGCCCGTTGTAATGCTCACTCTTTGAGATGTTGATCAAGTCTGAACGCCCGAAGCTGTCACATTCTCGCAGGCCTGCGGATCCGTGTGGGGACTGTTGGCATTGACCCAATATTTGTCCCGTTGAGGTAAATCGAGAGTGCCGCGGCTCCGACAGGGTCGTGATGGTACGAATTTCCGTGAGCGGACTGCGAGCCGAGGCAAAAAGGCCTTGATTTTGAAATACGTAAATATGAATCTTGTGTCTGAGGCTATTGGCGGTCTTCGAGGTGAAGTCGTGAAGTGATAACAGCTAATATGGATCTTTCCTCTTGCCTCTGTACTGATAAAGTAACTAGGCCGGGCGTGGATCCCAAAGGGATCGTCGGTCTGCATGCATCTCGATCTTCCGTGCCTCCCAGCTATCTCCTTGCTTGCGGTAAGACTGCCAACGCGTACCGGACCGGGGTCTGATCCAATCAAAAAGAGGGATATGAGGGGTACTTCTTTTCCTACCTAATTTCTATGGTGATACTTATTAAAGCAATCTGACGAGTTACATAATAGAACATTACATAGCTTATAGCTATACCTTGATTGCAGTACCTTCTTCTTGCCCCTATTCCTACTAATTAAGCCTAAGGCCCGCCCTTCTGATTGTAATCTCGCAACACTATAGCGATAACCTAGGCAGGCGTAGCAGCAGCTGCTCTTAGTGTAGCCTTAATAGATAAGCTTGTAGCCTGGGTTAGTGAGGTCTTTATTGCTGGATCTATATTGCCTTCTTCCCTGAGATAATGGACTGTAGGTTGCAATGAGGGTATCTATAATGTACCCTCTCTATGCTGCTTGTGACTTGAATCTCTTCTAACTTGGGTTTCTATATAGCTGTAATAGATAGCTATTGATAAGGGTAATATTAAGGAGGAAGGTCTAGGCTAGAGCCTGCTAAGGGCCCTGATAAATGCGGTGATTGTAACCTAGTGATGCCCTTAGTTGGTCTCCCCAGTCTATATAATTCATTTTATTATTGTAAGTAGTAGTAAAAGAAGGAATCTTAAATTCCTTTATAGCTTCCTTACTAAAAAAACGCTATATTAGCTATGCCTAGGCTTCTATTGTATTTAGCCTCTTCCTCTTCTATATAATAAGCTTATCTCCCTTAAATATAGAAGTTAGGAAGAGCATGAGGGCATTATCCTTCTACGCGATTTAGTTAATCTGCTAAGCTAAGGGATAAATTAGTAGGGAAATTACATGTAAATATATCTTAAGACCTTGCCTTATAATTAACTGTTAGGGCTATTTGAAGCTTGCTAAACTGAAGAAGGTTATGGCTAGCAGTGTTATTAACTTTGAGCTGTATGAAGGGCTTAAACATGCTATAGTTGCAGTGGGTTGTGCCTGTAGCCCTGTGGCCTAGCTGGTAAAGATGTGTGAAGAGATTTGCAGATGAGAAGAGGTTATTAATGAAGATGTGATATCTGGCTTTTGGCAGCTTATTAACTAGGGTAATAACTATGCTTTAAGTTAGGTTAAGAGGTATATATAGATCTCTTTATCTCTAGCTGCGTAGTTGACTAGAATACTGACTCTTCTTCCTTGGGTGCTAGCGCGGCTTCTTTGGAAGACTGACTGGTCTATATCTCTTCTTTAGCTGGTGCTAAATCTACTGTAAGAAGAAGCCCTTCTGGGCTATAACCCAGGACTTGAAGCCAAGGGGCGTAGGTTTATTAGGGACCTTTGTTATCTTATATGACCTTCCTGTATAGCGAGTTATACACTTATCTATAGTGACATTTATGCCTAGGACCTATAGCGAGAGAGATACCTGCTGTATATGCTTAGACTAGTCATTAATGGCTTGGAAGACCTTTAGCAGCTGTATATTGGTGATGTTAAATGGGTTAAAGACTTATAGGTGCTGCTAAAGGAGTTGAAAGCGGTTATATGTAAGATATTTATGTATGCTGTGATTGGCATCTTGGTGCCCTGGCCTGGAAGTCTCTTAGTAGCTATAGATTGTTAATTCCTTATGAATTCCTATGTAAATCAGGATAGCAAGCTATATGTATACCTTAGCAATAGAGGTCTTATACTAGCCTTAAAGCCGGCTTGCTAGGCCTAACTGATGACTTTAGAGCAAGCTTTAAACCTAGGAATTGGTGTAGCAGACCCAGCTTTTAACTAGGGAAGAAGGTATGAAGAGCTGGAAAAGCTCTAGAGGCGTCTGGGGCAGTGGATTAATGTGAAGGTCCTGTGATGGCATTATTAAAGGGAGGAAATAGGCACTGCATCTTGTGGTCGGGCTGAATACGGGTCTGCAGGTGAAGTTGTCAGGTTGCTTACGGCGGCTATTTTTCTCTGTGATGTAGCTACTAGGGTTGGCGGTGTTGATGGCCTTGCTGGGGACTGCTTGAGAAGTCATAGGTATCTTTACAATGATTTCTATGATGTTTTAGCAGTAATTGATTTCCAAGGGACCTCTTGTACCCCTCTCGTACCTGCGATATTACATAAGGAAAAATGGGTCCGGTACGCGTTGGCAGTCTTACCGCAAGCAAGGAGATACGGAACATGCTTCATTAGCGCCTTTTTAAAGAGGCTAAAAGGGTGGTGCGATACACAAAGGTTCAGCTTTCAGGAACACCAAGCTCTCCACGGTGATCACCTCACCGCTTTCGCTGTCTATTTCTCACAGTGCAGTCTTAGCTGGAATGTTTGAGACACTTAGAAATCTCGCATCGGTCTTCTCAAATCGCCCTGCAGCTTGCTATAACGGGATATGAGGTCATTCCGTGCGCTAAGGAAAAAAGTCGTGGTGTGTCAGTTGTGATTGCTTGAGAATCCTTGTTCGCCTATCTCACCCCCAATCAACTGGAATAGCGAACACAAGTGGCATCCTTCGTTCCACGGCGGACAATTGGTGACAGATCTGAAACCTACAGCTGGAATGGCACAAAACAGCGCGTACCGTACCTACGTTTCTTGTCGAGTCAGACCTGATCTATTTCGAGAAGCGACCAACCTCCCTTCAAACTCCAGCCAGACCAGATTCGGTAATGACATCGCGGCCAGAGGAAGATGAGAGGCATACGCCCATGATGATCTTGAGTGTTGAGTGACAGGGAATAGCCTGTGAAGGACTGGAGCAACAGCCAAGACCAGGGCGCGCCATGAGGTTGTTGCTCCCTCCTTGTCGTGAACATGTCCAGGAGCGACCATTGCAGACATAGCATGGGAATTAATAATGAGGCTAGTTTGATGGTTTGGAGCGGAAAGCGGTTTAGTCAATGCTTGATGGACTTTTCGAAATGCCCTGTCATTCATGGGTCGAGTTTCCCAGGGGAAATCCCATTTCGGGACACGAGGTTTGTGTTTTTGACCAAACAGAGGCTCCAACGACCTTGAGTGTTGGGCCAGATCTGAACCAGGGGCAGGGGACCCTGGTGCACCCTGTCCTCTTAGTCTGTGGGGCCACAGTAGGTTACCTACAGGCTGCAGGCATAACAAAGCGATAGCGCGATACATTAGGGACTTCAGAATAGACTGATTTTCTTAGAAGTGGTAAGTACAGTATTATCAGAGGTACTGATCTTCAGGGCTTTATAGCAAATCAGAATACTTCATCAAATCAGAATTCGCAGAAGAGGCCCATCTTTTAGTTACAACCCCATAATTATCGCTTTGTTATGCCTGCAGCCTGTACCTCAAAATATTTAGTTATGTCCCCCAACAACATATCGTAAACTGAAAACACAAAGCTGATGCAGAATGAGGGACTCACAAGAAACGATTTTCCTACTCCCAATTTTATGATAGCTGTGGCATGTTAGGTAGTAAGGTAAACCACCACTTATAATACCAGATCTTCCATCTCGGGAGACAACATGCGGCTTAGCATGTTGTTCCACGGACGCTATTTTATATAAGAAAAGGCCACACTGAACCCCGCTAGCAGGGCAAGAAAGTCGTCGGAACGATATGGTCATTGTGGAAGAGGGGATAATTATCCCTAAGACGGAGTGAAGGATAAATCACTCAGTTCATGACCTCATAGCGCTCTGCTAGCCCTAAAATCTGGGGACAACCACGGACGAAAACTAGTGGTTTATTTCAAGTCGCCTGTGAAACTGTCGTCTGGTCGAATTGCGCAGCCAATGGTGGATTGCGCTTGTAAGACTTTCGGCCGAGATGGGGACTGGTGGACAGATTTGCAATTCATCGGCCGAAGTCAGTAAAGGCCACTGTTTCAGCTGTGGAACCTAATGGCGGAGGACCAGGACTAGAAGAAGAAGGGAGCTGAGAATCAGCTAGAACCGGTGTCCGATCAAGAAAGATGCGTGCGGGTAGAGTGACCCTCAGCCTCGTCAAGGAAGGGTAACGGTACTCTGTTCAGAGATTGAATATAGTTTTCAACTTGTTCCACCGCTCGGGGCGGGGCTTGAGTTCCCCGAATCCAGGTGGGGTAGTGGGAGTGGTATCTCTTACGTCCCGAGGGAGCACCAGATACAAATTTAAGTGGATCTGACTCCAATTTTGATTGGCTGCCGATCACTACGCCACAAAGTACCAGCCTCAAGGAGGCGTAAAGGTGAGGATTGAAGTCGCGATCTGCAGGTTGCATGATCAGAGATACCTATATCTTAGTGTATTCTCTTACGGAAGGAAAGTATCTTTGATATATAAATTTGATTGGTCTGACCTGACGTAGCGGGGTATCTGGTGCTCCCTCGGGTCCAAAGGGATGGCATGCTCTCAGAAGAAGATAGTAGCTTGGCGGAACTTCCTAGACCATTGACAAACAATATTCGGATTTCTGTGCACAACCGCGGCCTGGCAACAGAGGACCAAGACCGGAGCAAATGCTGCTTAGGGTGCTTGCTTGCTTTGCTTAGGACTGAAGCTGAGCCCGAGCGTGAGTGAGGTATGTGTGACTTCGGGAGGTAGCAATGTCGGACGAAGCCAATCGTGGCGTGGCTTGAAAGCTGGTGCCAGGACCTGTCGATCATTTTATTGCCGTAAGTACAATATTCCGCATGCTGTTCTGCGATGCTTTGTTTTGGGCCATGCTCAATTTGGGACAAAGTCTCGGGGTCTTGTCTGTTTTGATTGATGTCGAAGAGCTGCTCCCCTGATGATCTGATGCGCTGATCTGATGTGCTCATGAACTTTTTTGAAGGGTGAAAGAGGGGTGAGCTAAGTGGCTGGAAGAAAAGCGAAATGATGCATATTTTTGTTGGTGATGATGATGCGACGACACTGCTTCAAGAGAAGAGGGGGAAGGTGGTGGGCAACCACCTCAGCAACCTCCCCGAGGCATCCTGAAGATTGGTACCGCTTCTTGTCTCATTTTTATCGCCAGAACTAGGTGTGGAAGGTACATGGATCGATTAGGTTGTCATAATACAAGGCGCTCCAGCACAAGCAATTGCCGTAATTGTACTTGTTGGATATGGCAATGGCAATAGCTTTTTGGTGAATGTAAGTGTGAATGTTTCTCATAAGTGGTACAATCTCCTGCAAATCGCATATTCCCCCACTAGCCCCAGCCCAGGCAGTGCCTTGATGAGCTGACCGGTAGACCCCCTCTATGCACATGAACTAAAGGCCTCAAATCTAAAATGGCTTTCGGTCAGATCCAAAGCATAAATGGCGTAGATTCTCTGCTGCGCGACTGGATATCCAACATATTTTGTGACCGTGACCGTAACTGTAACTGTGAGACCTTGCCTCTGTTCAATGTCTCATTCAAATTCTTCCGGGGTGCCATTCCGCAGTGCAACTCTAGAGTGGATTACCAGGCTAGACGTCGATTGCTTCTAGAAGCCCCTTGGCCGAGGGCGGCCTAAAAACTACCGAACATATGGTCTCCATTTGACCTTTCCTTATCAAGTACTTACAGCCACAGCATCTCGTCTCATAAACAACTCATAGTGAGGCGCCCGCACGAAACTCAATATGATCTGCAGCCGCTAACTTGTGTAACACTCAACTGCAAGCCAAAAGACTTTTCAAGTCATTTTCAGCTAGATAGACACATGCAAGTCATGCATTGATGAGTTGTTGACTATTTTCAATATCAGGGATACCAATGACAAGCAACTAAATGACATGACATGACCGCTGCATGAGAATAGACATCCTAGGCTGGTCGTCAAATTAACCACTTCTCCATCATACGGTGAGAAACTCTCTTGTGACTGACGGTGGGTGAGACTGTGATACTTTGTTCCAGACCCGTCATGATTACCGAGGCACATGTCGATGATCAATCATACATACATGTAAGTCGTTGCCCTTTGAAACACTGCCGCGAACTCCCTATTCCGCAATTTAGATAGGGTTAGCATTGATGAATCTGAAGCACGAGTGGACCCTTTGCAAGGAATTACCAACAAGGGGAATAACGACCGATTCCTGGGAGGTTGCTTTGAAGAGAAAACCCTTGAACCATGCATCTGAAAGTTCTTTAACCAAAGTTCTTACTTACCCACGCTAAGTTCCCAGCATCTTGGTGCTCTATTTTGGCAGGGAGTTCATCCTCGCCAACCTTCGATATGTCACTGTCCTTATAGCAATGCAGACCACGCGGGACGTTTCCCGATTAGGCAGTTTTTGCTTGTCATATTCTATCCATTTTCTCTGTCTATCATCAGTAGAGGTTCCGCTGGAGTCCCTGAGACAAGTCTCACAACATTAGTGCTTTACTAGATACCTGAGGGACGATCTGGTTATTTACCAAGTGGATAATACTCTTGGGTATTGGCATTTGTCATTTCATGCTCGGCCAAGTTTGACTTTCTGTCATCTGAAGTTTGAGTTCCATCATGGTAAATTCCAGACTTTTCCTTTTACAAAAGTCAAGGGCAAGCTAGCCTTACAAGGTCGGTTCTTATTTCCTATTCGTGCACTTAGCTTGTCAGATGTCTACGGAGGTAGGTTTCAAAAGTCTTTGCTGACGCTAAAATCACGCTAAGTAGGGCAAAAGAGCTGGTACCTACAAATATTAATTTTTATACCTATTTATCCCTACCTTCCTTATACTTATTTCTACCTTCTAAAGCTATAATTTTTTAAATATATATAGGAATTCTCTTAATTTATACCTAGATCTTCTTTTATAGAAGGTTATTCTATATAGCCTTTTACTTTTAAATAGTTTCCTTTTTATTTTTTAAGGTGCCTTTTTTTATTATTACTCTCTTTATCTATAGCTAGGTAGGCTTAATAGCATTTAAATCTAGTAAATTTAAATACTAAAGAAGTCTTTAAACTCCCTTAGTATTATATAGAAGCTACTATATATAGTATTTATAACTAAAAGTTTAATCTTCTTATATAAAGGTATTTAATCTTTCCTTTTTATATTTCTTTATAAAAGAAAGTAATCTTAAGATTAGGATCTTTATATAGTATTACTATTAGTTAATATTATCTTTTTTCTTTTCTTTTATTAGCTTATTTATAGCTTTCTTTTAAGATTACTTAGGCTTCTTACTTAGTAAGTTATAAAGCCTTAGCCTTCTTATTCTATTTTTAAGCTTCTATTTCTCTTTTATTATTAGTTTAAGCTTTTTATTTATTACTTATATTATAACTTTAACTTCTTTCTTCTTCTTTTTAATCTCTAGAGACTAGTAATAAAAAGGACTCTTTTTATTATATAAAAAGTAGCCCTAAGATATAAATTTACTAAAGCCTTTCTATCTCTTATAAATATAGCTATAGAGAAATCGCTTTTTAAGTAGCCTTTAAATATAATAGCTATTATAGTAATAAAGAAGTATTATAGAAGTTTTATTTAATTAAATTATAGCTTTTTAATCTTTAAGGGTTTAATTTTTATAAGTAATATACTATTTTAGGTACTTTTTCTTTATTATTATAGTTAATTTAGGCTTTCTTATTAGCTTTATTTTCTTATATTTTACTAATTTAAGGATTCTAGAGATAATTATAGCTAAGATATTAATACCCTAACTGCTAAGCTTGCTAGAGATATTAGTAAGTGACTTTTTCCTGCTAAATTAATCTAAGCTAACCTTAATAATAATTATATTATGATTTTTATTAGACTGCTTTAAAGGCTACCTAAATTAAAGCTTATCTTCTAACTAAGCGTTAATAAGTCTAAGAGGACTCTTATTAGGCTTAAAGCCTACCTTAATTGCCTAAGAATATATCTTATTAATTATATATTTAAAGATACTAGTAATAAAGTTAATTTACTTTATAGTTTTTTTTCCTTTATTAGGCGCTTTTAATATTACTATTAAAGTTTAAATTGCAATATTTATATATAGTATCTTCTTTATAAGTTAAAGAGGGGAAAAATAGTATAAAAATTACTTATAGAAGATAACTAATAAAATTAGCAGGGATACCCTATTTAACTTTGCAGGGGTCATTGCTGATCCCTCTTGGCCAGCAAAGACTTTTGAAACCTACCTCTGTATGTAACCGTGAATCGCCTCTGATTCGCACGCAATACGTGACTTAAACGTGGTTACTACGGTAGTCTACTTTTGGAAGACACCCAGGCATCATGTGATCAGTCATCTTCTCCCTCCAATCTTCCTGTTCACCCTATCCTTGTCCCGCGCAGGGGTTGTGGCATAGTTGAGAGGTTGACGGACAAGGGGCCGATGCTAAAAGAATGTCGTTCTCAAACTATCGTCAAGTCCCGAACTTGAACTACAAAAGCACCACTTGGCCATGAAGCGGATGCTACGCTGCCCACAGAGCCGGAGAATGACAAAAACAGGGACCAGGTGATGAATGAAAGTTGAAGCTAGAACGGCTGGTGGTAATAGGGCCATGCTCAAGAAAGTAAACCCGTCATATAATCGGGCAACGTACTACCCCGAATTGCCGTTTGTGGATATATTACTGTGAAAGAAGTTTCAGAGCATTGATTCTATGGCTAGAAATAGCTTCATTTGTGCGGTCAGGAAAGATTATTTTCTCCAGTTATACAAAGCCCTGGTCACACTCGGTATCTTGAGCTAAACCTTTGGTCGTTATCCTTGCGGCGCAAGATTCCACCATGAATTTGCAATACGTTTCTCAACAGCCTGTGAAAGGCCCAAGTCTGTGGTTGAGCGTTACACCAGAGGCAGAAGCCCGAATACGCCGACACCCTGGACAAGACACGATCTACAGCATACCCGAAGTAATCCCGCACAGGAGCGTTGGGAGCGGGAGGATCATGTCTATCAATAACCATGCCAGGTCATACCGTAACTTTCCAGCTCGTCTGTTGTAAAAGTACGCATGTACGGAATGATAGAGGAATGTGTTTGGGTGACAAAAACAGTGAGCATGAGAGATGCTGACGGAGAGTTGTGTAAGACGGCGTCAAGATAGGCCTAGCCAGACTGACTGCGCCTACAATTGCTACTGCTACTGCTACTGCTACTACTACCGCAACATTGAGATCCTTACCTACATCATACATGATCGTGCACAGAACACTGACCAACGACGTCATGGTCTTATGTTTTCCAGCTCTGAAAAGGCGCAGAGACGAGATACTCGACTCGTAGGAGCGGCCCGTGGCTCTGTCTCAGCTGCAAGGTGAGATACCTAGGGCGACACGAGCCAAAGATTTGGAAACAGACGAACAAACAAATAACGAAGCGAAGCCACCATGAAAGCATTCGTGCGGCGTTTATCTTACGGTGGGCCGTAAGTAACGTTCCAGTGTTACTCATCTACAGCTATACTGTGTCTGGTTAGACTGTCTCTTTTTATAGGTATTCTCCATATTCTGATCTCGAGCCTCAGGGTAAAATGTGCCGTTTCTGGAGCCATGTCGCCACTGAGATGGCGCTTGTAATGCAATGCAAGGCAATTATTCGACCCCAGCCTGGCCGTTGCCTGACTTTGAACAGGGCTTTGGATGTTTTAGGCTGGACTGAATGGATTGGATTCGGATTTGAGATGGCTTGTTCTCGCAGGGACCCAATATCAAAGCTTCAACTACCGGCGGCCCCGGCTTGTCCGTCTCTGGTCTATGATGCCGACGCCCCGTCCGTCTACCACCGCCTGAGAGCCCGCCCGCCATCCCAATCCCAATGCTGTTTCGCCCTGTCGTAAACGCACGAGCCAATCAACGACTCGAGTCTGGCACAGCTTGAGCGAATAGAAACCAAATCCGCTACTTGACCCAAGTTGAGCCGTAGACCGGGGTCCACGGGCACCGTAGCCCAGCCCAGCCCAGCCTAACTTTCATATCCGTTCAGTAAGGTGGTTACCAGTCCAGTCTACCAGTGCACTGAGCAAACCAACCTCTCTCTCTATTATCCTCTCTCTGTAGGGAAACTCAGTGGTTGAACCTATCAAAAATTAAAATCCCCCCTGGGTCTAAAGGGAGAAACAACCTACGCGGAGCACGGACATGTAAAGTTATTTTTACTTTGTCACCTATCTTAGGTAGTGTTTTTGTCACCCTTCCCGCCCTTCCCCTCGTTCGACTTTCAGTTTAGTCACCACTTACCTGTGAATTCCTTGGTGATACGTCGAGACAGGGCTTCTCTCGTTTTTACTTCTTTCTTCTTCTTTTGTCTCTTTCAAGAGGTCTCAGCTTTTCTTCCGGACACCGCGGAAAAGCGGACGACGGACACTAGTCCCAACGATCTAAGACAATGGAACACACTCCCTGACCCCTTGACCCTGGGCCATGTGCGTCATGCCCTCTGCTTGCAAGGTTGTATCTCGGCCTCAGGGAGCAAGAAAGCTTCTGACCTTGACAAAGGACAGCGAAATAAACCCATCAAAGAAGCATCCTAAGGTCGTGATAACTTGCTCAAACCTTTATGTCACCTAGAGTTAAGATCCTGAATTTTCTTGCGCCCTCTAGCTTGGCCGCCATTTTTGTGACTGGGGATGACAGAAAATTTAGGACTAAAGCTCCAGGTGACAAAACTTATCAGACTGTATCAGAATAAACTCGAGAGTCGACGTGGTCGGCTTATTTTGTTCCCTGATGTAAGAGCATCCAGTCTCTTGACCCCCGACAGTATTGTGATGAAAGCCTGGTGTTTGTTGCAGCTGGATGACAAAACAGCCAACCTGTTGAGAGGCCGAGAGCCATAAACTTTAGGTAACTGGGCGCTGCGGTACACCATTCTGTAGGTGCCACCGTCCGCCACTATCTCTTGTTGTTCCTATACCTCATGTACTCGCATTCGGTTGATGTATTTGCGATTTATTATTATTGCTTCATTGCTATTATTTGCCCATTCTGGGCTGGACTGGGTATCTACCCGCCACCACCACCTCGGCCAGACTCAACCTCATGATTTCAGGAACATTCCGCCATGTAAGAAAGGGAAGCATTGCATTGCAGTACCATCTCGGCGGTCGTGTAGAACCATGGGACGAGCACAAGCCAGCAAGGTCGCCCGGCCACCAATGAACCATCTCCAATCGCCTGCTCCCCAAAATAGCACAGCAGAAGCACCTGGTATGGATCGATGTTATCTTCAGGTATGGACCATGGACCCGTCATACCTTTACCGAACCGACGCCTAGCCTAAGCATCTCCAATTGCTGCTTCAGCACCCCTACATACTCCGCAGTCCTCCCGCTTAGAAGGTTACTTCTGCTCCCTGACCAATCCTTACGGTACCTTGAGCCCCTCTGATCTGGCATGGAAGGGATGTGTTACTAAGGTTGATGGTCTGTGACCGACGCTTTCTCTAGAGAACCCGCAAACAGATGAATGGGTTTTTTTCGACTATGACAGATGCCCAGCCCAGGGATCTTTTGAAGAGCGGCCCTATTACTGATGAGGCTGCAGGACGCCCCCCCCCTGGCGTAGCTGTGGCACCAGACCACACCCCATCTCTAGCGTCTTGGGTTGGGTTATGTTTTTTTTTTTTGGTAGACCAGACCAGCACCAGCACCGCACCATCGCACACTTGTCCATCAGGCAGGCGGCGGCGCGGATACCACAGAGTTACAGCTGTACTCCGGGTTCACGGCCAAGAAGCAGCATCCGATTCATTGGGACTCATCCATTGCTGTCCGCTGCCGTAGTCCCGGGGCCCGCACTCCACAGCCCACAATTCCCCTAGTCTGAAGCCGAGCTCGCCGCTTGTCTTGACGTTCCCTCGGCTCATTCCTGCGCTTCTGAATGGCAGGTCAAGTATCCGTAGTGTAGTGCAGTGTAGTTGTTGGTGATCCTGATGTTATGCTATGCTAAGCTGTTCAGGCTCAAGCACAGCAGGCAATCGGGAGACTAAGGCTGGCTGATGGTGGGTGCCAATGGGCTGTACGCTTTTAGGACTGGTGGTGAACTGGCACAGACGCTGCTGTCTGTTAGGTTGCTGGCACCTGCATCATGGCACATGGCACGCTCTTACCTCACCTTACTCTTACAGTTTACTGCTCTTTTCATCCATTGCAAGCATTTCACAGTACAGTACATCACGATAGGTACCCTTACACAGCCTTCCACTCGTTCCTTCCATCCCACTCTTACCTGTCTAGCACCTACCTTACCTTACACTCCCACACACCTCACCTCTTACACCCCGGTTGCTCCTCCCCTCCCCCATCTGAGCTGCTCCTGCCTGCCTGCCCTGTGGATTAGGTCCGCTTGTATTTAACAATGCCATCGTCCCCAGCTCCTTCTCGGATCCCCTCTTGATTCCCTTTCGGTCATCTACAACAAACATCTTCGTCTTTACAAGTCAACACCACGTTCGCTATCCTCCTCACCTCTCTCAACTCTCTTAGGAAGTCCTCGTCGACTCCTGTCACTCGCTTTTTATTTCACGGTGCTTTGGTTCTGGAACAACGATCCTCCTTCACGATACGCTTCTCAACTCATATCTCTGGGCATTCAATCGTTTCCCATTGCATATAATCAGGAACAGAGACGAAGTGCAGAGACCAATCCTCAGATAGAGTCCACGGCTTACACCAAAACCTTCTGGACTCAACCTCAATCTGTCAACAATCGACTACCGGTTCAACTGGAAACGAAGCTTCCCAAGTGCACTTACATGGTCATCTTGGCTTTCGATTTTACAATCAGTTGATATTCTCACTTCTGAATACCCACAGTCGCTTCCAAAGCTATCACAACTTCTCTTCAAAGGGAGGAACCCCAAATTAACCGCCATATTCGATCGCTACCACCCGTTTGGAAGACTTGGATATAGACAACTACCATACCACGCAGCATCACTGGCCAAGGTTTTAGATATCTCTTCAACTCATCTGGCCTTGATTATCCCTGCTCCGTAGAGTCCATCGAGCATCTCAGTCACATTAGATTGATGAAGCCCTCCGTGTATAAGTTTGAATCCTCGACTTGCACCTGAGTACATCCTCTCAACGCTCTACGCTGAATTGTTGTCTATTACGAGACCCCATTCACGAACTATCTCTAATACGGACCACTTGGATCGATTCCTGGAAACCTATTGACTGGGTAGATCACTTGCTGCCCTTGTCCCCCCAACACTCGCTATAAATCCACAAGCTTGTCTTTGTGGATCACTTCGTGTATGTCACTTGGGCCTCATCAAAATCTGTGCGTGTACTTATTTACTCAATAGTTCTAACTTACAGATACCTCTGTAACATTTGCAAAATGGCTGGTCCCGGTGGTGGTCCCCCTCGCCGCAGCCACACCAAGTCTCGCAAGGGCTGTGATACCTGGTATGATCCATCAATTCACGATGACTTTGCACAACACTGACGATTACTCACAGCAAGCGCCGCCATATCCGATGCGATGAAAACTTCCCCCAATGGTGAGTTGTGATTCGAAATAGACTTGTTGTTCCCAGGCTAATAGATGAAGCCGAAATTGCACCAAGCACAGGATTCGATGCCCATACAACGACGTGCAGGTTCCTGATGCTGAGCGCTCTACAACTCCTGACAAGCCAGACCTGATGTGGACACCCCAGATCGAAGCTGCCATTGCTGAATGGCAAACGACAGGCATCTTCCCGCTCCCCAGCCTGGGAATATACCCTGCCCCAATGCCACATCTGTACTCTGTTGAAGATCTCCGTCTGATCTACCACGTTGCGACGCTATACTACCAACTAGCTACCATCGATGCTAACAATTTCACCCTTTGGACTCGTCATATTCCAACGTACGTCGAAATAACATAATGCTCAACTTGGTATATACTAATTCCGACCCTAGTCTTCTTCGAATTGGTGCCACGACACCATATGTGATGCACGCTCTGCTCGCTTTCTCTGCCATGCATATTGCTTTCCTCACCGACTGCCCTCTAGTCGGCAGCATGGCCTATGAGCACCGCGGCATTGCCCTCAAGGGGCTCCAGGAAGCCATTGGGTCTTTCTCCCGAGAGACATCGGATGCTATCCTTGCTGCCTCCCTCGTTCTCTCCTGGCAGGCCACTGACTGGTAAGACTCACAATTCCAACATCTAATGAAGGGAATTAACAGCATAATCAGGCGCAGCTGGACCCAGTTAATGCAAGGCACTTCATCGGTAAGTTGACCCGATTGTAGCAGTAGAACTCTACTGACCTGGAGATAGGTGATCGATGCCATGGATCCCTGGAAGCATGAGTCCCAGTTCGGAGACTTCATCGCCGAGAGCAGCACGTTCCCAACCGCCCCGCCATCTCCCGGAAAGGATCATCGCCCAAGCCAGCCTCGCCCTGAGGATCTGGATGCCTACCAACGCACGCTCGCGCAGATTCAAAAAGTCGAGGCACACCTCAAGTACCACAAGGAAGATACTACACAGATCCAGCATCTCATTGGCTTTCTCCGAGGCTCCCGCAAGATCAGCCCTACGCTCTCCATTGCTCAGCAATTTGAGCGTCTTCAGCCTCTCCGCAAATGGCTCTTCTGGCTGCCCGTGGGTTACCTGCAGAACTACCATGGCTCTCCCAACTCGCTGGTCATAATTGCTTATCTGTACACCGTGGCACTCCTTATGGAACGTCTCTTCCCAGAGATTGGCGCCGCCTATTTTGGCAGTTTGTCTATCTCTCCTGTTGAAGAGATTGCTCGGCGACTCATGTCGATCAATGTTTCTGGTGTCGGAAGCGAGATGCAAACTCCCTTGACCCTTATGGAGTTCCCCATCGACACAGTTAGCCAGTTTCGGTCGCGTATGGGATGGATGAACCCCGAAAGAACTCCTTCTTTCCCTCAGTTCAACCCTCGCAATTTCACTATCCAGGAGGAGGTGCCCACCCATGAGTCGTATCTATACGGAAACCCTGCTTTCAGCTACAGTACTGAGGAAATGCCCATGCTCAACGCATCCGGACCACCTTCTGCAGTGAGCCCCCTGGTCTTGTCGCCGTATCCAAGCCAGCAGTACCTCAATGTTCCCTCACCAGCGTATAATGGGGCTTACAGCCCAGCATCCTCGACTTTCGAGGGCTCTGTCGCATACAGCGATACCGAGGAGTATGGATCATGGGACATGAACACTCTACAAGGCGGGCCATCCTCATCAATTCAGGACTCCCCTCAAAACTATGGCGTCGGGTTCGTTACTCCTGTCCAGGCTGTGTGGATCTAGGCTCCTCGAGACGACCACTGGCTCAATTTACACAAAGAACATTAGGGGATTGACCGTTACCACCCAGGATGAACACGACACCTACATACCCGCCTCCAAAGGACCCGAGTCTATACATGACTTCCATGACGAGCACCCAATCTCCATATATCAAGTCAGAGCAATTCGGCATGCTCCCTCTCCCCGAATCTCCCGTCTCGTCGAACGCACCGCTCCCACGACATCGCCATACTTCGTCCATGTCCTCTGCCCTGCACCCACCTTCTCCTCTGGCACGACCCCCTGTGATGCACCAATATGACGACACTACCCGACGTCGAGCCACCTGATAGCAAGTCCGACTTCGATTCGCCCTCATCTGTTTTTACTGTTATGATTTAATTTGATGTTCTGCTTTTTCCGAAAACGACGCAGGCGCCATGTATATCACACTCCTTCAACGCTCGCTACACCCAAACCTCTGCGTCAACGACGCTGACTCTCCCTACCACTCGACTAACACGCGCATTTGGAAGTGCCGTGTTCTCACACTCCTTATGATACCCACTCTCAGAGGAACGACATTCCTTCATACCATGATACCCGATAGTCACTCCTTTATGACGACTTACGAGATTTTGATCGGTTATAGAATTCACTCCTTACGGTTTCTGCCAAAGATGGCGGAAGAACCGTATCCGGAAAGCATAGCGACTGTTTTTTGTTTTTTTACTGCGCCTGGAAAAAAGTTTGGCGTTGAAGGGAGTTTTGAGAAAGCATTTGTTTGGCGCTCTGAATCATGTTTTATTGTTTGATGTATGTATGCTTGGGATAGGTGCTTGCAGCGCTCGACTCTTCGCAGAGCCTGGAGCAGCGATGGAACAACACGGAACAGAAGCACAGTTGCATTTTGGCTTGAATTTACCTGGCTCTTTAAGAGAGGCCGTGGCTGGATATGGATATTGTACGTTCGGATGAAATGAAACATGCGATGGATATCGTGTGAGGATAGACTGCTTGTTTGTTATATGTTAGCTACGATCATATTTTTGGATATGTAGGGAAGATTAATGTCTGATGGCAGTTCTTTTATGTTCAGCCCGGAGGTTAATTGATAATCTACGATGCTTACACTCATTATGCTATTGGGACGAATGTGGTTTCTACAATGGAAACTGATAGTTGACGGCGACTAAGTACTAAGCCGTATGTACCTTTCATTCTCAAGTACATGCACCAAAATAATGAACTCGCTCAGCTTTTGGCCACTCCACACAACAAATCTCGATGGCATCGATCAAAATTCTGGTGGTCAATATGAAATATGAAAGCCAATGTATCTAGATGGTTTTCTACTGCTTTCTGGTTGAGTTGGGGGATTTGATCTCCTTGTCGCCGGTTTTTTTCCTAAACAGGGCCATAGGGATAGACTTGACACGCAAGTATCTCAGAATGAGAGGTACATGTAAGAAAACACCTTTCAACCTGGTTGCCGGTCTTCCTGCCGCCGTTCTGTATTTCTTGTAGATGTATTTAGTCAATACTGAGAGTCAGGAGACAGTTGCTGAGCTGTCTGATCTCGGCGTTGAATCCAATATCAACGTTACCTTGTGGCACCGTACTTGAGAGCGACAGCTGGTACATTCATGATGGGTACCTAAGAGAATGGTTCTTGTCCCTAGGAAATACATTATTTTTGTAGTGCAGTGTATTGTTCGCATCAAATAGGAAGTAGGGAAATGATGTGCAGCAAGCATAAAGTCCTATGTTTTGCTGCTATTACTTGATGACTGTACTCCGTAGAGGATCAGTGCTATCACCACCTCAACTAAACCTTGGGAAGCCCACCTTCGTATATGGCAGCCGCTTCAAATCACCTGGCTTCATGATAAGGACACATGAAAAGGTGCGATAATAAAAGTGGTTGGGAATTCATATCGAGACTGCTTCCACTACTTTATACTCAAAGTCGCCCCTTTTATTGTGAGGCAGCGACCGAGGCCTCATCCAACATAAACGCCCTTACAGCCATCAGCGCATAAGCCACTATCCAAACATCCATGCACTCTTCGACCAGTCCCAAATACGTAGTGGTGGGCCGTGTTTAAGGAAACAAGAAGCATCAAAACGAAAAAAAGGAGCGCAAATCCATCCAGGTTGTTGGTATCAATATTCCGTTCCGGCCCCCTTTCCAGGAACTCATATCCAGCTGGTTCACAACCCCGAGACCGAAGCGGATTTCCTGTCTAAAAATACAAATAAAAAAAGACGACTGCCGACCGTTTGGAGGCTCTTCTACCTCGGAAACGTGCGCCTGCCAATGCTCAAAACTCCAAGGCGCCTGTGCGAGAAAACAACGATTGAAATGGATCGTGTATGGGGATCGGTCCTGTCAACTCCGGTATCATATGTCGTCGATGCTGCATCTCTTGAGCATCGTCGCTCGTCTTCCATGTCATGTTCAGACGTTCATGAATAAATGTATAAAGCTTGTGAATCAGCAGGCCGCATTCGAATGCTCACTCAAGCAGAAGTGCTGCTGCGAGGTCTATTAGACGGCGTTCGGTTTGGTGGCGGTAATCGAGCACTATCACTACGGTCACGACCAGCTCCTTCCCGCACAGCGTCATTGTAGCTGGGTACTGGCGGTTGGCGAGGACTTGGAGTTTGCCGTGAGGGGAGCACCGTAGCGGAAGAGTTACCTCGGCTGCGGTTCATTACGCGAATAAGAGGCGTATCTTCCTCGCTGTCACTTCCATATCGACCATCTTCGCTACCTGAATGGTCGGGGCTTTGGTATTCAGGAGGCGGGTTTGTCGCATCTTCGAGATGCAGATGCAGAGGGTTGTGGTCGTGCGTCTCCTGACGAGGTGCGGCATTGTTGCTAGCTTCGCCGTTCTCCTCGTTGGGTACAAAATGAGCCAAAGAAATATCGGTCGAGCTTCTAACTGGTCCGGGACTTGTTGGGGGAAGGACGCGAAAGTTGCCACTACGTGTTCGTCCATGCGATGGATTGAGATCGTTAGATGGGTTGCGTGTGTTGTAAGAGCTTGCAGTGATGGAGTGGCTGTGTTGCCTGCCTTGAGGATGAGTATTGCCGTCCTTGGTGCCAGCTTCCAACAGTATGCTACCCTGCTCAGATCCATAAGGTGGCGGAGGAGCCAGGCTTCCAGTCACAGGAGCCAGACCCCATTTCTTGACGTTGGCCTCGATGAAGACGAAGCCGGCCTGACCAAGGTTGACGTGAATAGTAGCAGGACCATTTGCACCGATCGCGGGGAAGAAGTTTTGCGCCTTGAGTCCGTGAACAACCTCCTCGAGCTTCTTACCATTGCGAGTGAAGAAGATAGCACCGGTTCGAGGACGATAACCCACCCCAACGACATCACCCTGCACCAGTGGAGGACCATAGGGAGTCGCGCCGAATGGTTGATTGTAGCGGCGGGCACCAGTAGATTGATATCCAACAGAGTACTTGTGATAACCTAGCATTAAAATCAGTAAATGACGGTAGAGAACCAAATTGTGACAAACTCACCCGGCAGTCGGAAGAGAGGATAAGGCTTGGTAGCCATGCCGATACTGAGCAGAGTGTTTTCGGGCTTTTCGTAGATCTTGGCTTCCCAGTAGTAGACATCGTTTTGTTTGGGGACAGGGAGATTGCTCATGACGGTGCATTCCGAGTCAAAGAATTCGATTTCGGTACGAGCTTCGACAAAGCAGTTGGCGATCTCCAGTTCAGGCTCAAATTCCCATGCGGAGACACCCTTTTCTTGTATGGCGAGGTATTGAGACAGAGAGATATCGGTCTGCATTGATTCGGGAGGGTTTGCAGTAACCCAGGCTTTTGGACGTAACAAACGTTAGTAAGATACATTCGCCAGATTAGCGAACGCGACGTTTGGTGACATACCCTTTGCACGTAGATATTCCTGGCGAGACATATCATCCATGACCTCGAGGGCCTCAGCCTCATCGCGTGCGAACGCTTGTTCATCATCGTATTCGCCAGGTCGACTGAGACGATCGAGGATGATGCGACCGGTACTCGCACAGCCAGAAACCCAGAAGATGAAGATGACTAGGGCGATGAGGACGATGGAGCCGAAGGATGACACGAGGCCGATGACGACGCCTGTAAAGGCAGACGACGGGTTGGAAGAGAGCCCCATGATGGGCGACGGACAAAGTATTTAAATGGCCGCCTCTTGATTTTGATTGGATCTGCTTGTTCTTAACGGGGTCGAGAGATTAATTCGAGGAGAATTGCGTTTGGCTCGGATTGTATAGATCGTGTTGTGCGGATTAGTCGATCGATCGGTCGGTCGGGGACAATCAAGGCACGGATCTTGGCGGACGGCGTCACCGCCGCAAATAGTACATGTAAGAATCAATCGCGCGGCGAGATAAGCAGAAGGAGACGTGGCTGAGGAGTCAGTCGAAGATGAAGTCGCTAATACCGATGAACGGAGGAATCGAAAACGCCGAAAGAAGGAGAGAATGGACCCGAGGAGGATGGGGAATGAGGCCAAAAGATTTGGTGGTGATGGTGAAGGAGGAGAATGACGAAGACGGGGAGGGAGAGACGAGAGAGGCGAGCCCAGGCGTCTTTAGGTGAGGTGAGGTGGTTGGCTGTTAGTGTTAGAGGATTGGATCAAATGTGGAGGAGGATAAGCCTACAGCGCAATACGGACGGGCCTAACTACTAACTACTATAGATTTTAGCCCACGCGATATCGCCACTCGAACGCAAACTGTGGACTATCAGTTAATCAAAAGTTACGAGATGATTCTTTAAAGCGTTCTTTTAGAGAGACATTGCTAACAACAGGCTCATCTAAGCAGCGAACAATTGTCTCTAGCACTGACAAAACACTATCGTCATAAGCCCACTGAAGCAGGCAGTGACCTCCTCCTAGTGGGGTGACCTGAACCTCTGGGCTATGTACCACTTCCCGACGGGGCACCCGCAGGGGGGTCACCTTCAGTGAGAAGCCTAAAGAGGGGCCCAAGGGTCGACGGAAGCAGCGGGAGCGGGCTGATGGGACATGATAGCGCTTGCATCGTGTTAGCGCGAGTCACCATTTAACGCTGCATAGCACTAACACCCAGCGTGGGGCCTCATGTCTCCCAAGGCTGAACCAGAACCAGAACGAGAATCTCAAAGTGGCTGATGAACCTGGACCTGGAACCTTGTCAGACCAGGACAGGAACCAAAAGAAGCGAAGCGAATCGAAATGCGACACTGATGACGACGTTGACAGTGAGTTGTTCTGTTACTGACTGATTTTACGATATTGTATCTGTGACGTGAGCAGTAAGAGATCTCATCACCTAACTAATAATCACTCACTCAATCATTCACAACAACAATAGTCTCCAAACACATCGCATAATACGGAGTACCAAGCAATGCGAATGCAGTTTTTGTTTCGGCCCGGTGCCTGTCCCCTCACAGCTAAGACGCCCCCAGGTTTCACATCTTCCATGGATCTTAGCGCCTTATCCATCAAAACAACAGAGCATCTCAGCTCGTATGCTATTTTGAGCCTTCGCGATACGCCTTGCGTCTATTAATTTCCATGAATTACACGTCAGCCAACGAATTGTCAAATCTTACAATCCTGACATTATTCTAATTAATATCCCAAGGATCTGAAACATGATCTCCTCCTTATGGAAGGTAGTAGCATGTTTAGGGAGACATGTGAGACATTGGACAATAGTTTCATTATTCGCCCTTTTTAGTCAAAGTAAACAAGTCATTACGAACTCAAGATCATTAACCTTGGCAACTGTTATGGCTGAAACCTGCATAGTTCAATGCCTCAAGTACCTTGATATTAATGATACGCCAGCTTATATCTACACGTCACGACTAGAACTTCATTTTCATAAGCCAGAGCATCATGTTTATTCAATGCATTGCCTATCTCATATTCTAACATTCTCAACATATCAATTCATGTCCATGAGAAACCGTTACCATGCCTATTTACATTAACGTTATACATCTACATGCTCGCAGTGAACCCAACCCAAACCCGAAGTAAGAAAATCGCATTTTACCTTAGAGCCCATTCAAGACTTTCGTCATACCCATATCACGTCAACTTTAGCACTCCTCTCCTCGTCCTCGTCGATATTCCCTCTGCGCTCTTCGTGCCCGTCTCTCCTCCCTTGCTCTCTCCCTCTCAAGCTCCCTGAGCTCAGGCATTGGGTGGTGATAACTCTTGGTACCCAGATCGCCACTATCGTCTGTGGTACGGGTCACCTGTGATCCATCGAGGAGACTCTCACTGACTTGGCTGTCGGCGCGGGTGTAGCTCTCAGCACGCTGGTAGCTGAAATCGCGACGGGCTGCTCGGCCAGCTTCACGAAGACGACGGGCCTCGGCGCGCATGCGCTCTGCCTCACGGTTCTCCCGACGATCAGCGGTAGAGTAGACTTTGCGGATGCCGCCAGTGGGCTTGGTAGGTGTGGTTGTAGGAGTGGTCTGACGGTCAGAAAGAAGGTTTGTTGAGACGTTAGATTCAGTGCCGGGGTTGGTAGAGCCGTCCCACTCGGAACCTTCACTCTCCTTGTTCAGTCCACCGACACGGGCAGGTCTTTCATGGCGATAGCTGCGGAGTTCCTTTTTGGCTGCAAGTTCGGCCTCTTCATCTTCAACGCCCGCTTCACCAACGTGGCGGCTAGTCTTCTTGCCCTTCTTCGCACGCTCACGATCTCGCTTTTCCTGCTTGCGGCGTCGCTTCTCACGTGCGCCAATATCGCTTGCTCCAGCTGTAACACCGGTAAGTGTTGTGCTCTCTGTGACTACAGTCGTGTTGTCGTCGTCCACGTCCTTGTATACACTGCCACCACCGAGGTTGGTTGGTCGAGTTGCGTTGGAGAGAATAGTGCCGTTAGGCCCGGTACGTCGAAGAACCGTCGATTTGTAGTCATCCCAATCTGTTTCCTTGAATTGGAAGCCACCGTTCTTTGCCCAGAAGAAAAACCAGATACCGGTACACACGAACACAACACCAATCAGGGCAAAAAGGAAGAAAAAACCGGCATTGCTGATGTCGTGAGGGTCGAACGAGCCTGATTCAGGCTCGACCGATGGTTTATGTCTATCGTTCTTGTCGTCGTCTTTATCATCTCGAGCTAGCAGCACTTTACTGCCCTCCAATAAGTGTCCGGAGAGTGTGGAAAAGGCCTCGGCAGCACGAGGGGCGTGCTGTGTGATTGAAGACGCACTGCGCAGTGAGCGGATGATAGCGGGTGCCATGATGGAATGGAGTAGTATGAAGAGGTCTCCGTCGAGCTTGAATATATATGTGCAAGCTAGGCTCAGGGTGCTGTAGCCCAGCCGAGCTCAATCGTAAATAAGACCAAGCAGTTGACGCGAGTGAGTATCCTTGACGTATCAATCGAATGAGTGTGGTGAATAATGGTTATCGTTAAATGAGTCGTATGGTGTTGACTATGGAAATAGTGAGTTTTCTGAGATACGGAGAAAGAAATAATGGAGAGAGATAGAGTGTTGCGTGGCTCAGGCTGGGCGATGGTGCTTGGTTAACCCAGAAACGAGGCCTGTAAAGTGCGTGGCTGGGATGCGCAACGGGTGGTTGGGCAGCTTCAACGTGCGCGTCAGAATGCTTACAACGCTCTCGAAGTTTGATAGAAGGATAAAAATATGGCAATGATCTTTACCGATACCAAATCAGGGTTCCAATAATTTCCTTCTAATGATTGAATGAGTTTCAATGGCTTTTTCTTTTTTGATCTCATCACCAGAATTCAGCCACAATCTTCAAATGACGTCGAAAGTAAGCAACACTCGATCGCTGACCGGGCAACCTCGCACAGAAAGCCCATTTAGTCATCAACCAATAACATCTGTCCACGACTTTAATGCTCCAGATTTGCAATGCACACGCCCCCCTTCAAGTTTTATTCTTGCATCTTGGGAATGGATGGAACTGACGAGCTCTATTTTAGCCCGCATAAAAAGAAGTTTCTAGGCAGTAGCGCCGGCCTTTGTGAGACAGCTATTGTCCCTACCTAAGGTTTGCATTAAGAGATTGTGATACTCTGAACCATTCTGTTCAAGTTTGACATTGGAATGCCACTAGGCTACATATTTGAGACCTGACGGACCAGGACCATGTTTGATCCAATTCTACCCCTGAGACAGCGTCAGCAACTGCACTGCTCACGTTTGCATGAATATCTCGGGCGCTTACACCGGATGAAAGGTGTTCTGGGGCGGTTAATCTACACATACAACAGATCGCCAGTTTCTTATGCACAAACTCAGACACCTGAGACAGGAGAAAAAGGGATAGCTCTCAACATGTTCCCATTGTTATGCCATGGTTAAACTCAATCTTTCCACACAATCGTTGTCTTGTTACTCTCTCAGTCTCTCCATTCCAAAACACTATCTTCCGTTTCGACCAAGATCCTTCATCTCTGTTCAGTCCACTCACAATCAATCTGCCACTCTCACTCCACAATGATCAGCCGAAGATCTTGTCACAGTTCACCTTTTCATGTCTCGGAACAAGTAGAATAGAGAAGCCAAACATGCATGTCATGCTGGTTGTAACATAAGATTATTCTCTGCCGGGCAGCAGATAGAGGCGCGAACCTCGTTTGCCCGTACAATCTATCGTTCTGATGGCAAGGGTCCAATGGTAGTTCCAGCCAAGTCTCAAATTCCTCCTCTTACACCATGCTCAACAATGCAATACACAAGCCATATCCATAACCGTCTCTCATGCAGCTTCCCACAGGGATCTCCTGCTGATCAGATCGCAGCAAGAAGGGTGCAGACAAACAGTGGGAAATTGTCTAGTCCCAGTCCACTCAAGGCCAGTCCTCCTAAACATGAATCTATGTACACCCTTCAGCTAGCAACGACCGTGCATCGGAAAAAGACACTTCGGTTCAAGGCTACCAAAAGGTAAGACAGCTGTTCATTGAAGACGTACTTGGGCCCTTCCACTGCCCGACCAAACTCCAAAAATAACCCATCTGGGCGTACATGATTTCCAAATTAAATAAAAAAAAAGTTGAGCTTTCAGTAAGCGCTGTTGGTACTGGTACCTCGAGGTAGTAGAGCCGGGCTGGTAACTCAGCTGGACCATCAACTGGATGCTTCCACCATCACCGCTTTTGGGGTATCAACTTTCTGCCACGAAGCCAACGGGAGGGTTTGATTCAAGAATACGAGAGAGCTCAGTGTATGAATTCAACTCTGAGCTCAAGACTGCAGCTTGAATGTAATCAAAACGTCCACCGGAATGCTCATCGATGACCAAGATTCAAGATTATAGGCGAAACGCTGCCCATCCCGTAGACATTTGTATGCAGGAAATAAGAAAGAAGAAATAGATATAGATCAAAAAACAAAAATGCAAAAACGCGCTTATCATCAACTTTGTCATCTCTCATAAGAAAAAATCATCAGTAAATGTAGTCGTCCATGGCAAAGGACGGGTTATATGGTGCATGGTTTCCAGAATATCCACGATGATGCGAGTCAGAACGACTGGGAGTGTGAGGTCGGTAAGGGAGAGCCTTCTGTTCAACTCGACTGCGGACATCTTCAAGCTGATAGTAACTGCTAGCGCGGTCGCTACCAACTCTAGAGCTGCCGGTAGGTCTTGAAAATGTGATCTCACCCCCATCGCCGCACTCAATCTCAGCACCCGATACTCGCACGACAGCCGAGCCTGACACTTTGATCGTGACATTGTCAGTGTCGCTTGAAGAAGAACGGGTGAGACCAGTGGTGTTGCTTCGTTTATACTCGCTATCATCATGGCTGCCGCTGCTTCGACTGCTCCCGCCGCCAAGCCGAGGGTTGCTAGCTTTGCGTAGGGTTTCAGCAGTCAATGGCATGGCGGGACCGCCATTGATATCGTCTTGGTATCGCATGGCGTCCAGATATTTATCCTCATCCAAACTGACACCTCCACCACCAAGTGAGCGATCTTCGTAGTAGGAATCTCGTCGAGTTCGGGCAGGCACAATGTCGATTCCACGCTGTTCATATGCAACCGAGCCTCGTCGAGTGCGAGCAGGTACAAGATCAGCACCATGATGCTCGTAGGCGACAGAACTGCGTCGAGTACGGGCCAAAGCTGTACGACGATCGAAACCGGCTTCAGGAGAGTCCGCAAAAAGGCCCGGACTGTCATTGTAGTCTTCATCGTCATAGCCTTGATCAACAAACCCAACACGGCTACGACCCGAAGGCGGCGGCCGCGAGGGAGTCCTTGTCTTTTGCCTTGTCAATAACTGAGGAGGGGGGCGGAATGGAGTGGTTGGAGGACGCATTGCAGACTTGGGTCGTGGGATGCTGTCAGGAGGAGGCATACGCCGGCGATCCTCATCATTCTGCTGAGGCCTCTTAGAGCGAGAGGCACGTCTAATGAGACGTGGATCAGGCTGTTCCTCCTCCTCAAAGTCATCCTGGGGATACCCAACGTTTGATGGCGAAGGCTGCTGTTGACGGAAACCCATGGATGAAGCTGGCCGCTCAAATCGGTTTCTGAGGTGGGCGCTGGCCTGCTGCGAAGGCATATCAAAGAACCCAGGTGTTCCAGCACCTGGGCCAGGCGAAGGCGGAACGCCGACCACTGAGGGAGACTGTCCTCCAGGGAAGTAAGGTGGCGGCGGGAATGATCCGACGGGGAAAGAAGGTTGAGAAGCTTGGGCATGGTGCCAGCCAGCATTGGAAATTGGGGGAGCGGTTTGTCCAGGATAATAGCTATGAGGTCGAGTCTGAGCACGGGGGCGCATGCCAGAGACGGCAGGCTGCTGTACACCGTAACAGGAGGGATCCTCGACACGACCTCGGCGATATTGTTGAACAACAGGCTCAGTCTTGGTGTGGGTGAGTGATGTTGGGCGAGGTCTTCTCACAGGCTTGGGCTCACGTTCCTTGGGCGGTTTGGCTTCGGCTCGGGCCCTCCGTTGTTGCTGCTCAGCAGCTTCCTTCTGCTTGCGCTCTTTACGACGTCGATCTTTATCGCGCTGTTCACGAGCTTCACGTTCATAGTCTCGGCGGGTGCGCTCTTCCCTACGAGGGGGCTCTTCGTCAGAGAGACCTTCACTGGGAGGAGAAACGTGTCGCCGGCTGGAATATCTCCTGGTTTCACCTCGAGACTTTCCTGTGTTGGGGCGTTCCTTGGGTGGACTGGCGGGGCCGGGAGCTTCAGAGACAGCATAGCGACGGGTGGATTGGATGCCCTCGAGGACAGAGCTGCCTGAATCCTCCTCGGCATCCTCGACGTAGCAGACGTGGTTGGACATGGTGTAGTTAGAAGATCGGAGAAAGTTGAGAGCGAATTGGGCTCCAAAAAGAGTCAATTCGATGAGGGGGTTCGACGGGATCGAACAGGGACCACGCTAGGTGGGACGGCACAGTTGGTGGATGAGATCGCAACTCCAGGCGGTGAGAGCGCCGGTGGCGTTGGTGGTGACAGTATCTTCGATCGCGAACGCAATGCTTTAACGTCCCCTTTCGTGAAACCTAACAAGCGACATGTGAAGGAAGTCGAATTCGTTGACCAGGACAGCTGTAGCCGAAAAAAGTCTCGAGTAAAATGTCGCTGTTGAGTTGGATACAGAAGGCGGTGACGATAGTGGCATAAACCAGGGCGCTTTCGATGAAGACGCTAGTAGCGACGGATATGTAATGTTCGATGCTTGGTAGATGCTGATGCTATAATGCTGATCGAGGTGAATATAATGCTCAACTGGAAGCGAAAGCAGAGCGAGGAATCGAAGAAATATGTTTGTTTTAAAAAGACAATGTATCAAACTGTCATGGGAGAAAGACAAGACAAGAAGGAGGGGAGGAGGGGGGAGAAGCGATGGGCATGGATGGACGGGATGGTCTGTTTTTAATAAAAGTGCCCAGGTGGTGGTGGTAATTTCAGGGCCTGGGGGGGTTCAGCATTTTCTGAAGCACCTCAGACTCAGACTCAGAGTGTGGGGGGGTGTAGGTATTCAGAACCATCTGTTACCGGTAGTTTTAGTGGTAATGCAGCACTATTACCGCCCAGGGCGGACACGCAGCCACAGGCCGTTGTGGCCGTTGACGTTTGATAGAGCGAGCCATCGTTGATGAGGCTATTTCAGTCAAGCCCAACAGGTACCTTAGTCATGTGGACAACAAGAATTGGATTATGCCATCGAAGACTCGATACCTCGAGCTTGAAGTGATAGAAAACTCTACACAATTGACAGAGAAGGAGGAGGGAAATGAGAAAGAATGAGAGTGTGGATGGGCGTGCAAGTAAACCCACCTCAAGGTGCGACTCTAGAGGAAGCAAGGGAGAATCTCGTCAAAAGGGAGGGGGTGGCTCTACACCACGGGACGATGGACGATCAATCAAGCGACTCAACGCTGGAGCCAGCACAGCAATGGAACTGCACACTGCAGTCAGTCAAATCAAATCAAATCAACCACGTCAAGTCGCTGAGAGCAATGACGAAGGCACTGACACAAAAGCAGAACAAGACGCAGATAGAGATTGGTTGTCGTCTGTTTTTACTCGTTCGTTTTGCCCAAAATATCTTGATTCATCAGCACCAGAAAAAAAAAGTCAGCCAGTGAGACAGAGACAGACACTCACTCACTCACTCGATCCTCGTTCATCCAGCAACGGATCACTACGTGCACTAGTATTAACACAGCAGCCACAAACATAGACATCCGTCCGTTCGTTCATGCTTCCCGCCTCTTGCTTCCCGACTCATTCAATGACTCCTGAATGCGCTGTATCGTATTCGTCAGCATCCATCTCTGTCTCTGTCTCTCACCATGGACACTTCAGAGGTGGCAGGGGAGCCTTGAGGTGAGGGTCTCTCGCTCCGGCCCGCCTCACTCAATGCGTTGGCAGTTGGCATTTTCTCCTGCTCAGCTAAGCAACATACCTACCTAAGGAAACTAGTTGCCCCAGATTCTCTTCTCTTTCTTACTCCAAATTCCCGTCTACCATTCCCTTCTGAATATTGTAAAAACTCAAAATACCATAGAAAACAGTCATGTCAGAAATTGAAGATGTGGGGGTGGCTACTGTACTCAAACCAGGGTCCTCGCTCCTTGCTGTGTTGTGCTTTGCTGGTCGTGGTGCTGAATGGAATGGATTATGGAGCCATCCCGCTCACGGCCACCAACAAGCAAGCGAGCTGGATGATGGAGTTTTCACTAAGCTTCGAGTCACTCTCAAAACTATGCTGGGGTATGCCTGTATTGATTCAACGGCCAAAACGATTGTCAGTCAATATGGTCTTTTAGATGGGAAATCTCTTCTTTCTAGTCTCGTCGACTACTCTTAGCCGTTTATATGGTCACGATATCGAAACTACAAGCGCATTATCGATGATGGCTAAATGTAACTAGCCACCAAGCCCCAAGATCTGGCTCATTTTCACCGACTTCAGCCAACAATTCAGACCAATCCATGTCAGTATTTACACATGGACCCTGGCAGTTCACTGAATTGTCATGTGAGTTGTTCCAAATTGTGAAACATTCGCGATGCAAAACACCAGCAAACAGTCGCTAAGCCATATACTCCGTATACATACATTCATCCTCCGCAAGTGAGGCGGTTAATCACTGGCTCGCAGTCGATAAAAGCTGCCCGCTAACGTAGACGCTTTCCAATCCCGAATCCTAGCGACCCAGCAACGCGACCCAGCCCTCTGCGCCACCGAGAATGGATCTGATCTGTCGACACGACCCCAGATGGTGCCCTGAAAGCCCGCATTTGAGGGATTGTTGAGAGACTTTCGGGCGGGTCTGGGTGTTATCTTACAGGGAATGCCTCTTTATGACTGGCGCCAGTCCCCAAGCAGTCAGGCCCAACTGTGGATCTTGTTCAGAGCCTTTGATCCAACGATTCTTTTCAAATCTTCCTCGCCTTCGCTGTCTGCCAGTCACCAGCGATATCCGGTGCCAAAACCCGCATTGCACACCAGAACGAGGCTGATGGCACACCCCTACCAGATGAAGAAGAGAAGGATTGTGGCTCACTCTTGAGGAATTGTGGTTTCTTACCAGAGAACAGAACTGCTTCGAATACTGCACTCGGCACTGTAACGACCGTGTTGAGATAAACCGCGGCTGACTACAGGTTTTGCTCGAGGAAACGAGAAGAAGCGTAACAGGGTTGTTCGCCGTTAGATGGACCGTTCCCGATAGGTGACAGGTAAATGACAGGTAAATGACAGGCCCGAATCTCAACCGCTCTTCTAGGCAGATCGGGCTTGTGCACACATGGCACAAGGGCTTGACGAGGTAGGACAAGATACACAGAGTAGGATAGCCATGCCGAACTCGCCAAACGGCTGTGCCTCTGAGAAGTCAATCATGATTGTTGAACCTCGTACTACAGAGCTGAGAGATGCCCGATTATCCTCAAGAGGGGCGTAAAACGCCATCACGATTTCTCATGGCTCCGTTGATCTACGCCTCCACCAAAGTGCCGTGTTTAGCCCGCCCCGGGGGCCTTCTTCACCTTCGTGCCTAACTGGGCGTAGACCTTTGCCCAAGCTGGCTCAATTCCCTTGCTCGGGTACCAACAATGAACCCGATCTACTCCAAGTTAATGCCAGACGTGAGTGCAGCGCGGGGTACACGTGGGATATCGAAGCACTGCTGCTAAACCTGGTCGTGACAAGCTGTCCGCCATCCATGTCTGGGACTTGTTACTGGTTGTCGCGATTGAGTTGAGGCTCCGGGCTTGGCCGTCTAAATTTTGAGGTTATTGTAAAGTTGACTCATAGCAGGAGCAACAATGTGTTTCGTTTGCTTGTGATAGTGCCTCTTCATTTCTCTGTGATTCCTCCTCAGAAGGCAAAGAAAGAAATTGCTCAAGTGTGCTGTCACTTGTTTCATCGCGCTTGCGGCGCTGACGTTTCTATTTGACAGGTGTAATAGGTAGACAGCTTTGCCGCAATGGCCATCCATGCTTGATGCTTGCACGGGCCTGGTGCCCAACCTCCAGCGGCCATATACAATGGCCTCGGAACCTCTCCATGACCAAGTTCGGGCGGTTGGTCCCGCGCTCGGCGATGCTGCCGCCAGTCCATGCCCTGTTGATTTCTGACGATCCGGCCCAGCCTCCGTTCAAGCATCGTGTCGCACGATTCGTCACGGCATGAATACGTGTCCAACACAGTTTCCTGTCCGGCTTGGAATTGGTGGGTCTACTTCCGAGTCCCGGAGCAAGCGACTCCACTCTCTCCGGCTTGTCCTTCCGCGCCCACCGGAGATTGGCCTCCGGTTTCTCCGTCCTACCACCGACGAACAGCAAGCACAGGAGCGCTTCAAACATGTCATGTGAGTTGTTTTTGTTTCATACTCAAACCTAGATTCGGACGGTGGCTTCGAGAACAACAACAAATCCATACAATTGTGACTCCGTCGCCATTTTTGCTGTGCCCGATTACCAAGCAGCCAGCACTCTCGGACAACTTGCATCGAGTACTTCTGATACTGTACTGAGTCGGTGACATCTTTATCAGCTGACTTCGATGAGTCGCAATCGAGGGGGAACACGCTGCTAATTCTTATTCGATCTACCCGTCCAATAATCGACATCTGTCGTCCATGTCCACGCCCCTGCACGACCATCACCTTGCACCCTCTAACCTCATGTTTACCTTTCCTTTGCACATTCACCCACCAACTTTCCATGTCGATGTCTCGGATTTTAGACCAAAATGCAATATTCGGTCAACTCGAGGTTGTTGATTGGCTTCGTGTCTGCTTATACATGCCACGCTGACAGTTTGTGTTTCCCAAGATCTCTGGGACTGTTACGAGCTCGCTGCTGTGTTGCCCTCGCTCTATCTTGACAGGCACGAAGACGATCGAGCATCTCCAGTTTGTGAATTGCCGGGTTCGAAGCTGCTGCTCGCTAAGCCAGACGGGGACACCTTTCAGCCGGGGTTCTCTCGGATGGCTTGCCTTGGCTTTTAGATTGTGTGGGGATAGGCTAGACGTGCATCCAAGGCATTGACGCAGCTCTACAGGGCCGTCAGCCGGCATGGTTAGTTCACGATTCCGGCCATTCACTGAGGTTATGTCGAATCATGTGTGGTTACCATCAAAATATGCGTCTATGGATGCGGCTCCCGGTGGCCAGTTGAGACAGTTCTGTACAGATCAAGTTGAAACAATTTGACAGGCAATATATCGTGAATCTCAAGACATCTTGTACACTGATGGCTACCAGTTCTCCCTCCTCTCAACGAGTCGGACTAGTTCTGAACCACAGTGGGTAGTACACCTATATTAGTCTGTTCTTATGGATGACAAGCATAATTGCAACCATCAAAGGCACGGGCATCCGGTACTAGACCGCGGCCAGGTCTTCCTAGTATCTTATTCCTGGGGCCGCGTATAACGGCTCGCCTTGAATATCTTCAAGAACACACTTGAGACAGCAATAGCTCCTTGTGGTTGCATATCGCTGCATGAAATCGCAAGTTGCATAGCACCGCTTGAAGATCAGTGGAGGCGACCGCTCCTTTGTCAAATCTACTGTTTTCGACTTGTGATCAAGTTAGCACCCTCAGAGAACGACGGTATCTATCGTGTCCCCGAACTCAACGTCGTGAAGTTGGAGAGCGCCCCAAACCCCTCTTCTCCTCCACCATCTTCCACACACCGCTTTTTGCGTTTTGCCCTTCAATGCATCCAAACATGGGCACCATATTCGTTTTTGCCGAGCAGAGCCTCATCTTCCGAAGATTCCCATCTCGGACATGCCTCATTGGCATGGTGTCTCGCCCAGGCAGCCAGCCACGGTTACGTTGTTTTGTCGTTGATAGGTCAGTTTCCGATGTTCGGCCAAGAAGGTGTAAGTCTGCGATGGCGAGATGCGTATTACTCGCCGAGTTGCTATCTGTGCTTGGTGATGATCAACACCGTGATATCTATGGTTATGCATGTTTCCCGTTCTGCTAGCTTGCATGGCACTGCGGTTGAAAGGATGAATGTGAGAACGGGTAGCTACCCAATCGTATCAGCTGCAGTCGATGCAGTGACTCTACGATCGATGGCGTGGGATTCGAAAGGTGGTGCTCAATCTCGTCATACATTGAGAGCGAGTTGCATGCTCACGGTGACTGTTGACGGACTTGTACAGCCGCTAGAGAATTGATGTGCAAAGATAACAGTCGAGGGCTCGTCATCCCATTATGAGTAATCAGATATGTTTCAAGTGTCTGCCAAATATCAAACTACAACGTGGGACAATTCTTAGTGCATGAGTATTCCAAAGGCCACGACAACGGTGTTCAACTAATGTCTCTGCTGTCTTGTTGGCATATATGCAGTGAAGCCAGCGCCACAGCATCCTCATCAAACATACATGCACCATAATTGAGGTATTTAGCTATTGACACTCTGTAATTGTCTGAAGAAGCATATGTCAACTTATCACAGACTGCACTCACGTTGGGCACAGTACCACCCTATGCCCGATCAAACCACAATGTCCAAGTCTGACACGACAGGTCGGTGATCAGAAACACGAACGCCATCATCAAACCCATTCGCCAGAACCCCAAAAGTCTTGACATGAGCTGTTCTCGGCTCTTGAATGAACAGGAAGTCGATACGCGAGGGTTCCCACCCCTCCCCGAAGCTCGTGTACGTGGTTTCGTTGCCGTAGTGTTGATGTTTGGGCACCAGGTCCGACACGTCAGAGATGCCTGACCCAGACGCCGTGATTGTCTTGTACGCGCCATCCTCGGGTTCGCTGTTGAAGTCGCCGCCGATGAGTACGGCTGACGCCTTCTTGTCGCCTGCTTGGCCCCATTCTTTGGCGAACTTGATGAGGAGCTCGGCACTGTGCTGGCGGGCCTTGACGCCGATGTGGTCGAAATGTGTGCTGAATACTACGACGCGGGTACCTGTGACTCGGTGTTCGAATTCTCCCATTGTGACGATTCGGTTCAGGACTGCATCCCAACCGCGGGAGGGCTTCTCGGGTGTCTTGCTCAGCCATCGGACCTCCTTGCGTACGTTCTTCCATACATCGTTGCGATAGAAAACAGGGGAAAACTCTCCATCCTCGGGTTTCTCTCCGCGTCCGCGACCAATGTGTTTCCAATGAGAGCCCAGATCCTCCTGGATCTCGTTGACCTGGTGGTTGAGACATTCCTGGAGGCAAATGAAAGGGCTCTCATGACCGGCGGTGACGAAGTTCAATTGATTGATGAGCTTAGGCCGACGCTCGTCCCAGGGTTTCTCATTATGTTCACGATTGTTTGTTGCGTAGCGAACGTTGAAGGTGAGGATGCGCAGAGGCATTCTCTGGTGCTTGTTGAGGACTTCCATTCTCAAAGATGCGGTCGAGGGGATGTCGAGTTGAGTCATTGTGGGGTTTACAGTGATGATGTTGAGGGCTTATGAAAGTGATATTCGGTCAATAATTGAGGGAAAGATAGGTGATATCTAGGAGTTTTAGGCTTAGGAGGACAAAGACGAAGCTGTCGCGATACTGAATGTTTACCATGAGCGTCGTAAGTCGGCTCCGAGCGGACCTATCCAATGAGGTCATCACGTGGGGATACGGGCTGCGATAGGCATGGCGTCTATTTACCCCTGATTTGACTCTGCAGGGGTCCACAGCCACCAACTCTTTTGTCTCTGATATTGGGCTTGGTACATTTGATGTTTTCAAATCATGACTATACTCTTGTCTTTATTATACTCCTACGTAGTTCGTTTTTGATTTGTGACCCTAGATCAGCCAATGCCTTTGTTTTCTGTGGCTAAATGGGACCTGAGATTTGAGAGGGCTGGATATAGATACTAAAAATTTGGCAACTGTTGACTCTTTAGTTTGATGATTTTCCTGTTGGGGGTTGCATTCCTTCCATCTCTATTATCAAGAGAATCCGGCGTAATTCGTTGTAAATCGGACAACATGCAAGTGTTGCTCGGGGAACATCAGGCTGGCCGTTGTTCCCCGTTACGCATATTGGGTAGTTGTCCTATAGCTTGTGTCAAACTCAAGGGTATCGCCATAATATCACAGTAATACTATATCATTTAATCAGGGACTCAATATTCGATCCTAGTTTCACTTCACCCATGGCCAAATGCTTGTAAGGAATGGCGATTGGTGTATGAAACATGACTGATGTGATAAAAGTACCTTCGTGCAAAAGCTTCTCGAAAAGTACCTAAATCATCAGGCCATATCTCGGCAACTAACTTTATTGTATGAGAAGTGGTTATATCAGCGAAAAACAGTTATCTCGTAAGGCTAGTCTTGTCAAAGTGATCATGGGTAACATCACTATTATGTTTATTGTGTGTTGTGATTCACTATTAGGCGTGTCTATTTCATGAGGCGCATGTAATATTCAGTACTATGAGTTCTTTAATGACCTATTCTTTTCCATTGTTAGTTGAACGGTGAAATGCTTCGTAAGGTCCAGTGTTGGGTGGTGCAAAGCGCAAAGTTTGGATATAACATGCGTCCATACATGAGTGACACTTTCAAAATCGAGGTCTTGGATGGGAATTCAGTATCTATTAAGAGGTTGGAGGATATTCATATCCAATTATAACTATCAAATAGGATTTGCGATAATCACTCAAGCTTAATGACCTCCCGTTGTCTTGAAGATCACCACCCTATACCAAACTCGTAGGCTTTGGCGTTTTGTCGCAATTATGGCACCGGAACTACACAACAACATCTTGACCATTCGTAATAATACTGGAATCACTAAATAGTTATTTAAGAAACTTATAGTCTTTTATTCAGTTGTAAATGAAACAATTGCTAGATGCCTAAGATACTACACCGATCCCCTCTAACTCTACATTACTCATTTTACTGCTAGGAAGTATGTATTATTATCTAAGCCTGATTCATATGTATTATTTGTACTCATAGTAATTACTGACCTATACAATTCGTGATCTCCTTCTCTCCTTCACTCTTTGGGTATAAATGATGCCATGCCTCATCATCCTATGATTCGAATAACCTGACATGTCAAATAGCTATTGTTCAATAGTTCAAAGCCTCACGCCACATGATTAAGATCGAATTGGATGCCAGGTTGAGCTAATACATGTATATTTGAAAAGTTTGTATACAGACTTCCTGACGATGATCAATCGTTGATCCTTAGTCTGCTCCGTCTTGGCACGGCGAAACGCCATCTTTCCATGGGCACGCATTCATGGATTTCTTAGCTCCACATACGAAGCTCACTTGGCTATTGACCCCTTTGATGCAAACTTTAATCAGAGACAGGCAATAGGGGTCTGTCTCTATACCCGAACAGCTCAAGGATGGCAGTTATGGGTGGCTCTTCCAAGGGTGGGAGATTCCACTTACAATGCTGTGGCATTGGCGTTTAGCCGTTTGCAGAAGTAAATATCTGTCATATACCGAGCTACTACACCAAATCAATTACACTACGGGCAATATCGTAGTGTCTATGCTTTGTTTTAGCCTTGACAGGTAGAACTGAAGCTTAAGGCGTTGAAGCTTATACAGTAGGGCCAAGTCTTGCGATACAATTTCAGTCACAATCCATACAAAGTAGACTGGCTGTACGCCATTCCCGTATACAAGCAACATTCAGTTGTGATCTATCACCAAAGCGGTAGCGAGTGGCTCATTCAGGAATCATCGGAGCCAGCATTACCGGAGGTTTGTCTCCCACCATCACAAAAGAGCTGTCAATTGAGTCATTATACCAGTCAAAGCGCAAAGAACTTGGACGGGCAATGTCGTAAACATTAGCCCAAGTCAACCTACTGTTTATAAACTTTATCCTTCGACAAGATATCTCTTGTTTCGAGATAAGACTTGCTTTATGTATCATCGAGAGACTGAATTACTATAGAAATGGTCCATAGTCGGAAGTCTTTACTTGCACGTCGACTGACATGTCGCTACAACAGGCGAATTACCGTCAGGGTCAGCTGTGTCACCACAAGGGCTTGCAAGCTTATCTTCGCTTATGACATGGCTCAGACGGTAACCAGTCATAGTTGATAGACCCTGGTAATAAGTCTACTGCGGCTGAGATTAAGTGTGGCCTCCGATATCCCGGAGGGTCTCCGGGTCTAGACCCATAATTGCGGCCCGTGGTCGGGGTCTTCAACCAGAAAAGGCATATTCTTCGGTGGGTGGGCGTTTCAACTATTGCTTTTAGTCAAAGTTTACTTGAAAAGATATCTTGAATTAGCTACGGGACGCATCGACGCCGTTCGGAACGGCACATGCCCACTGTAATCCAGGTCTAACGAGAACAGACAAGGTCCCGTCTTATCATGCACGGCTGAACTTTAAGTGATGATTCATGGCTTGATGATACCATGTGGTCTCAAAACTGAAGCATTTACACGATAATGACGGCCAAGTTTCGTAATGTTTCGAGGAGAACTAGTGGGAGATAACCTCTTATCACCTCGTGTTTCTCAACTTGGAAGTAAAAGAAAAGGCGGGTCCAAGGCTGTTGGTGTGGTTGGGGGGGGCATGGGTGAGGTGATCATGAGACCAGGGAGGACCACCAGATTGGATCAAAGCAGGATTGGACATTGGAGAATCGAATCTGAGGGAAGCTAGAGAAGGCTAGAGAGGCTGGCTGGACTTTTGCTGATGGGACAATTAGAAATCCATCTTAACTTTTCGACGCAGCCTACAGAGGACAGGCGCCCGCTCACCACACCCTTTTCTCACTCATGGCATCTCCGGACTTGCGTACTAATCCACGTAATGGTTGATGATCGTCGCAAGGGTCTAACATCAACATGGGGAAAATGCCCGTAACTTGTGGCTGTAATTATTGACAACTTGACTCATTATTCTTACCTCACAACCGCGTATTACTTAACTCCGTCCTTGGCCGAAGCACCCGACCCTCCAGTTCACGACGCCCAGCTTTCAACTTGATTGCCCTAGAAGTCCATGGAAAAGTTGGCAGTAAAACAGTAGAAAGCCCCGCGTGCTTGACACCCGACTTAAGCGTGATGGTACGGAAGGCTAAATCGACATCTATGCTAAAATTCACATTGAGGGATTTTTTTTCATTACATGTACCCTAATGTAGTACTAGAGGCCCTATTAAGCTAATATATAATATAATATTATTATATTAGGTATTATTATTATAATGCAGTACTAAAGGAGAAGGGTAATAGCTTTACCTTATATATACTTATATAAGCTTATAGTACTTTATATAATTTAAGATTTTATATTTTAAAATCTTTACTTATATCTCTTATTCTAATAGCTTATATTAAATTCTATCTTAAAACTAGTTAAGGCTATATTAAGCTCTATATAGAGTTAAAGGCTATTAAAGAAGTTACTTTTTGCCTATTTTATTAATAACTGCTTATTAAAGCTATTAAGGTTATTAACCTTACTACAAGTAGCCCTATATAGCCTAGTTTAATAATAATCTAAACTAAATAAATATAACTAATCTCTATTATATATACTAATGCTATAAATATAGCTATAAAGAGTTAATAGTATAGTATTACTATAATAAGCTATAAGAGTATAATTACTATTAAACTAAAGGCTATATTTTATATTGCTTTAAGATACCTTAAAGAAGTTATTCTAGGCATTTCTATGTTAAAGTATAATAAAGGAGTTAAAAGCAAGAATATTAAAAGTAAGATTATAGCCCTACTAGGCTTTACATTTTTATTATAAGAAGTTATTATAAGAAGTTCTCCTTAATAAAGTAAAAGCTTATTAATAGTTATATTATTAGTATATATTTAAATAAGCCTATTGTATATAGTAATACTATTTATAAGATAATATAGCTAAAAGACTTCTTTAAAGCAGTAAGCATTATACTCCTTATTAAAGCTAAAGCTTCTATTTCTTTTATGCTCTTATACTTTAATATATAAGATAATTTAAATAAAAGTAATACTTTATGCTTTAATAAGTAAGCAATTAAATAAATAAAAGCTAAAATAGAGGCTAGAATATTAACTTTAAAGCATATAATAAAGCTTAAAAAAGAGATATAGGATAAGAAGGAAGCTATATAATATAAAATAAAGGTAAATAAAATTAAACTTAAAGTTAAAGCTAAAAAAATAAAAAGTAAAAAGGAGAAGTAAAATAAAGATTTAAATTTATTTAAGGCATTTCTATAATCTATAATATTAAATAAGAATTAAGAGGATAAGGAGGATAAGGAAGATATAGAAAAATAAGATAAAATTGCATTAAAGGGAAAAACTAAAGAGTACCTTTTATAATTAAAGAACTTACTATAGAGGTTTAAGGGATAATATTAAGCTAGCTCTTAACTCTATAATTAATCTTATTCTAATTAATATTACCTTAAGCCTCTTAATTAAGTAACTGCATATTAATATTATATATAGCTAAATAAGACTATATATAATTAATCCTACCTATAGGTATTTTAAGAAGACTAATAGCTAGCTGTTTTCTACTTATTATATATACTTATAATTAGGCTTATAGGAATAAGTATATAGAGAGCTTTAAGTTCTTAGGGGTATCTTAAGGAAAGACCTGCTTATAAAGAATTCTTTTATATATTATAATTATATCTTAAGGTAAATAGCTATTAAGATTAATATAATTATATTTAAAAAGCTTTTTAAGAAGCTATAATTAATTAAATAGAATTAGATAAATATAGCTTTTTATTTCCTAAATCTCTAGCTAATAGTATAAGACTTAAGGCTAACTAGAAAGAATATATAGCCTATTATGCTATTTGTAGATATAATATATATTCTATATATATATAAATTTAAAGAGCTTTATATATATAATAGGCATAAAAAGATAAAGAATAGCAATTCTATTAGAAATAGAATTAGTAGAAAAACGCCTATTAGCTATAATTCTTTTAAAATATTCCTATAAGTAGTTAGTATAATATTAAATATATATATACTAGTGCCTTACTTAGCTATTACTAAATTAGTACTATTAACTCTTAATCTTTTTATTATATATACTTTTACTATATATTTAATAATTATAAAATTATATCTATAGTATTATAATATCCTATATATAGCTTTATACTTAAGAAAAGTAAAAATAAGTACTAGCTATTATAAGAGTCTTATTACTATAATCTAATTAGATAATAAGAAGTATACTCTCTTAATTCTCTAGAATATAAAGATATTATTTAAGTATACTATAAGATATATTAGCTAATATACTAATATATAGCTATATAATATACTATAAATATATATTAATAGATATTTTTTAAGTTTGCATATTAGCCTTGAAAGGTATCCAAGCATCTCTAAAGTCTATTATAATTTAAACATTACTTGCCTCCCAGGTGGCAAAGCTTCATTAAGTTAATATCATTAAGTTAGCTGCCTCAATTACAGCCTAAACCTAACTGCACTCAAGCCAGCTGGAGAGCCTTGCTCTTCAGCTGGGCCAGATCTTCCTCTTGCAACCCACTTCAAACAATACCACGCTTCAATCGTCCAACACGCAGTAAGTCATCCAACCCGCCTTCTGATCGCAGCCGCTAACAACATCACAGCTACACCGTCACGATGCCTATTGTCAGAAGAAGCCTACAGTTCAATCCCGATAAGCCTGATCCCAGCAAGCCTTATCTAACAGAAGGCCACGATGTGACGTATAAGATCAACCAAGCTATCATCAATAAAGAAGACCACAACCAACTACGCAATAAGGCGATGGAAGTTGTATATGTCTGGGAGGAAACGGATAATACCAGCTGCGTAAGGCTAGCGGCCTTCAGTTGCAAGATCCTCTTGCTTGTGCACCGCCTCTACAGGCAAGACCCTCCTATCAAGAAGGCTTTCCTCATCAAGGAGCTGAAGGAACTAAACGAGCTAAAAGGGAAGTTGCTTGGAGGGATACATATATGCTATGAGGAGCTGGTATTCATCGATGCCCTTCGCGATGACATGTATGATGAGTGGTTCGAGGCCATCCGGGACCAGGTCCGGCGAGTACTGAAGAAGACCGAACTGCAGCCGCTGTGACGCGAAATCTGGGATAAGAGAGGGGTAATCGCGGGGTTCTATCGGAAGGAAAATGTATTGAGTTTTGTGTAGGTTCGGGCGCCTAAAGTCAAAGACTGTTAGCGTTGGCGGCGATGGAGGGCAGAATTGATCACGCTACACAGCACGTGACCAGTCTACAATCGTAAAGACCAGCCAAACATCAGTGTACCATCAGTATAAACAGGGGATATTAATAGATATATATACCTTAATCCTTTAAGCCTTTAGCTTATTATAAGTATTAATAAACTAAATAAAGTTAAGCCTAGGTACTATCTATCTAGTTTAATAATATTATATTATATTCTATTACTTAGTTATATTTATAGGCATAAAATCTTAAAATGCTTTATATAGTATATATTAACTTAAAGATAACTGTTTTTATTAAATATAAGTATAGAGATAGGTTTAACTAAATGACTAAAGCTTAGTATTTAGTAGGGCATTATTCTAAAAGAAATTATATAATTTAGCAAGTTATTCTTCTTTTTGCTTTAGGGTCTAATGCTATAGAAGGCTAAGGCTTTATTATATTCTAATTAGCTTCTTATAAGTTACTATAAAGCCTTCTTTTTATAACTATAAAAGAATATTTTTATTCTTAAGAACATTTTTAAAGAATAGCTCTTTAATATAGTTATATAATGCCTTAATATCTTCTATTTAGGCTTAAATAGTATTAAGTATTATCTAATTAGACTGCTAAGTCTAAAAATATTAATATAATACTTTATAAGAGGTAGAGATATTAAATTTAGTTAAAATACACTATATAATATTATTAGCAGTTATTTAGTTATAATACTTCTATTATTTAATTTAAATATAGTAAGTATTAAGATTAATAGAAAGGCAGCCTCTAGAGCTTATTATATAATGTAAAAAGAAGAATATAATATTATAAATTAAATTTTAAGTAAGGGATTTACTATATAGTATGCTATAAGGTAATATATAGCCCTATAGTATAATATAAAGCTATAGAAGGCTAAGCTTTATATAGAGTACTTTTTATAAGGATACTAACTATATAGTCTTATAAAGCCTTATAAGATAGTAAAGGCTTCTATTTTATATATTTATAATTATATTATTAAGATATTTTTAAATAATAAAGTAAATAAATAAAAGCAATAAACTTTTACTATTAAATATTATAATAGTATATAATACTCCTAGTACTTTATAATACCTTATATACTAATATATACTTTATAATGCTAGTTATAAAGTTATAAACTATAAGCCTTATTTTTATAAAAATAAAAAGCTAAAATCTAGCTATAAATAACTAATAAGGTTAATATTACTTTAAATTATTATATATAGAATTAAAATACCTTATTTACTACTCTTTACCTTCTTAGCCTTATTCTTAGAGCCTTTCTTCTTTATTCTAGTAGTAGTATTCTTAAAGATTTTAAAGAGCTTCTTATACTGCTTTCTACTTAAAAAGCTAAATATCTTTATAAGGCTTCTATTACTATTACTATTGCTATTACTATTACTTAAGGAGTTACTATTAATAGAAATAAAATCCTATTTAGCTTTATACTTATAATCTATTAAAATATTAGTATAGAGATATATAAGATACTATAAGTATATATACTTAAAGATATAAAAATAAAATGCTTTTAAATAGTTTTAAAGATAATTAATATAACTCTTATTTTACTTTATAATATAGTAATTAGTAAAAGTATTATTATTATTTATATACTTTAAGTATAAAAGTAATTTAAGTAGTTTAAATCTATATAGATAATAGAGTATAGTATTAGCATTTTATAAAGAGAAGTTAAATATATAATTAGTAAGTTAATTCTTACCTTTTTTCTTATATAAAATAAGAGTATTAAGCTCTTTAAGTATTTATATAAGTTAATATTAAGTAATATAAATATAAGAGAAAATAATTTACTTTATTATTATTAATAGTAATATAATTAAAGTCTTTATAAAAGTACTTCTTTAATGCATTTAAAAGAGCCTAAATAGTTAACTTTAGCTATATAGTAAGGCAATTACCCTTATAGTTAAAGGTATAAGTAAAAATACTAATAATCTCTAGAACTAGGTATTTAAAAGTCTTTACTTCTAAATTATAGCATAAGGCTTTCTTTATAGCTATATAGGCTAGATCCTTATAGCATTTAATCTTATAAAGGTAAGCCTTAAACCTCTCTTTTACTTCTATATAAAGCTTTTTAGACTTTTTATTATCTATTTCCTTTTAGCATTTAGTAAGTAAGAGGTTAAAGTAAGCTTAAGCCTTAGAGCCTTTATAAGCTATAACCTTATAGTAGTATATAGCTATATGCTCTTCTTTAGCCTTCTTTAAAGTAGTAAGATAATTAGCTTTAGACTTTACTAGCTTAGTAGTAATACAGTCTGCTTTAGCCTTTATCTTAGTAGTAATATAAGCTTCTTTAGCATTCTTCTCTTACTTAGCAGTAATATAAGCTTCTTTAGTATTATATATAGCTTTATCTTTAAGTACTTTATAGATTTACTTTACTATAATATTATATAATAATATAAGGTTTTATAAGATTTAAATAAGATCTCTAATAAGAGATTAGCTTTAAGTAATAACTATAGTATACTAAAATATAAAGAATATATAGTAAGAGATATATTAAAATAAAGTACTTAAAAAAGTAATTATAATTAATATAATATTAAATTATAAGAGGGTTTTAAGAGTAAAGAGAAAGAGTAGTTAATATAAGCTAAAGATAAGTATCTAGAAGGTTATACTTAAGATAGAAAATAAAAAGGGAAAAGTGCTTTAAATTACTTAAAAGTATAGTAAAAATAAAGCTTTTAAGTATATAAAATTAATAAGGTATATATTAAGCTATAAAAGGTAATTGCAGGTAAATGCAATATATAGAAAGTAAGAGTTTCTTACCTCTTAAAGTAAATTAGATTTAAAGGATAAAAATAAAGCTAAATTTAAGCTTAAGGATTAGTATTATAAAGTTATATAGCCTAGTTAAGCGAGAGGTTTTAATTAGTTAGACCTACTTTTATACAATAAACTATCTAGGATATTGCATTAGAATAAATTTTAAGGTATGGGCCTGTACAGTATAGGGTCAACCTACTAAGAGATGAATTTTGGCACAGATGTCGATTTGGCCTTCCGTAGATGGCCTAAATATGGAGTCTTTGCGGATACGCTATTCAAGCTGCAAGGCACCATGCACAACAGACAGGTCCGGATGGCCTCAGTGCGATCGATCTTGCAGGAAATGCCCGATCGTGAATTTGAATCATTGTTAGTTCCTGAGGAGTTCAGCATGACTCCCTCGCCATAGTCCGGTAAGGCCGGTGGAGCTGAGAGACGTGAAGGCACAGTCAGATGAGATGAAATGGCCTTGTTGGTGGTGTCGACCATGTCTCACTTGATATAGCATTCTGCGGAGAGTGTCGCCGACCCCGCGACCGAGTTTGTCAAGGAAATACCATCGCAAATGTCCATGACCAAGCCAACCTCCATGTTCATGTGAGCGAATGAGATGCCATAATTCAAGCCGACTATGGAGGCATCTCACCATCTTTTTTGTTTCTGTCGATCACGGCAGATCGAGTTGGCTGCGCTTCTGTGGTTTTTACTGGCGGCTGCAGCGCTAGACCGTGGACCCTATGTGCATTTGAACCTGTTTATCACTACCAACTCGAGCCCGTGGCATCCAACATTGTAGCCCAAAGAGCTGATTTATCGTCAGCCACCAACTTCTCTCAACTCTTTTCTCTTGATTATCAACCAGCTAAGTCAACCCATGACTTCCATTTTCAGACCTGGCGCCTCCCGATTATCCTATCGACGGGCCGCGTGGCGTCGTGCGCGCGAGACTCTACAGGTTCGTATTCATCTTGGCTGAATAGCTTCACGTGCGAGGATAGGCAACCCCGCCTATTGGAGGCCGATGACCACCCATAGTGCTCGGATTCCTCTGCCTACCACTCACAAGGCCCTCGGGGCTTACAAGAATTCCATGATATGACTGGGACATGGGCCGCTTTTGGAGATGCAGCCCTGTTTTGGGTGTGGGTTCTTGCAGCCCTTTCTTCCTTGGCCCTATTTCGATGCCTTTGAAAGGTACCGCACGGCTGATGCCTGTGTCTCAGATAGTATGTGTGCAGTAGGCTATGAATTGGAATGTGAGCTCGTGGGGAGGCTTGTTTATCTGGCTGACTGACTGGTTGGTATATAGTTGAGGCGTGCTCGCCCGTTCATTGTATCGCCTCTCTGAGTCCTATACCGCCGGCCTTCTTCGTGTTCTGTTCAGTCCTCTCACACAAAGCACAAAGAAACTCTTCTGCCTGCGGTGAGTGACTCCAAAGGGTCTTCCATGGAAAAGACGTCAGGGCATCCACTTCCCAGCCTTAAGACAACCGGTCTTTGTTTCGCCTGGTTCATACCTGTTTTTAACACCAAATCGCGGTGAAGCTTTCTAGCACCCACCCACTTCACTTACAAAGAGGTCCCTGCATACATATATATCTCGCAGGCCTCAGTAGAGCCTTTGATCAAATCAAATCAACTTTACTTTACTCAACTCGATATTTATTCTTACGAATCTTTACTATGCCGACCGAGTCTGAGATGCGGTCTCGTCGAGACTCTTGGCCACCTACCCAGATGCGCCTCAAGCCTACCATCTCTACCAAGAACCGACCACTTCCATCTCTTGATGATATCGATAATGATCCTCTTACCTACTTTCTTACACCAGCGCCTCTTCTTGATGACGACGATATGGACGACGTCTTGCTAGACTTTGATGCGGACATTGAGGATGCCAGTTCTCCTCGACCCTTTGTCCGTAGTGTAAGTCCATCAACACTCGATGGACTACGCAAGCCTGGTCTGCGTCCCAAGTCGCCTGATACCAGCTCTGAGATCTCAGAGTCTAACAATGAGGATGATTATGATGATGATGATGAGGACTATGTCAGCTTCTCACCCAGCAAGCACGGAGGACTCCTCTCTCTTAGGGACCTCTTTGCCAACAGCCGACCACCAGTTCGGCCCAAGAGCCCTGCTTTCAACCAGTCGACCAACAACTCTCTCCTCTCGCCCACTGCCCTCTCAAGCAGCCCAAAGCTACGTGGCCGATCCAGGGGACGTGGTCGCCACGGAGCCAGCTCTCGAGGACACTCAGCAACACGCCGCCCAGGACAACTGTGGCGGGAGCCAAGCCCCGATGTGTGGTCTATTGAGGAGGAGACGGAGGAGGAGATGATGAGTGAGGTTGGAAGCAGTGTTGGTGCTCGCAGTGACACCAGCGATGATGAGGTTGAGAGTAAGAGGCGCAAGGGGAAGAAGGCCAAGTCGAACAAGAAGGTTCGCTTTGTCTTGCCTGCTCAGGAAGTCTAATGGAGGATGGATGATTACTGCATAACTCGGCGTTCAGGTCTGCATCTCTTTCGTATTGATTTCTTATAGTATCACAGGAGGTTGCATCTGCATAGGCGGTGTTGGCTAGCATGGAGGGAGTGGTGGATCAAGAGTAATGGCTGGGCCAAGGAGGATACCTATATTTCTGGTTTGCATTTATCGGGTGCATTCATTGGAGGAAGATTGAAGCTGGAGCACATAGCTGGCTGGCATTTTGCATACCATAGTTACATTTCTTCAGGAGCAATCCGCTTTCGATACCTATTTGGATTTGGAGGATTTTGCGATAAATTGACTTCAGTCTGAACAATCAGTTTTCCTTGTGGTTTCTGATGCTACAGTGACTCGTGATACAGAGCGTCTGTCTGATCTTGTGAGACAAAGACTGGTGATCAAAAGTAACCGTGCTGGCCTCGTGACTTGACTGTTGATTGTGTTGCCTTGGAAGACTAAGGACATAGCCTCTGAAAGAGTCATAAGGTACAACGCTAAAGAAAGAAGACAGAATAATAAATGCAATCAGTGGCACGTCAAACCAAACTGAACCCACACCAAGAACTTCCTTTGTCCTCCTTTGAGACATGGTGGTGACTACAAAGAGGTCGAAGCATCTAGGGCTAACCTCTGAAGACACTGTGCTCAAAAAGACGTTTTGATACCTATTCAACCAAGAGATATAAGTGCAAATGGTTTCTTGAAAATTGTTCACCGTAAGTGAGTAGGCAATGCTCTCTTAAGTGATGAGATCTTTGCCTCTCAGATCAGTCTGAACGTGGCAAACTGCTAACTTAGTATTCCGCGATTTAGATACCGAGCCAATCTCGACATATTAGAAGCCTATACAAAGTTGTTAAGGCAGCCTTAAATCTTTTCTAATGCCTTTAAGATAATATATCCAAGTATTTACTCCGAATTGGTATTAAGAGTCGATAATAATCGCACAAAGAATCTCGGCACCCTGTGAAATGTGGACCAGGACTCAACTCAGTCCCCAGACATGATTCGACTAAACATGCCCTTTACTGGCCGTACAGCTGATACAGCCTGGGTCTCGAGAAGTATTACAGATATGATATCAATGTGATTCTGGACAGGCATGCGGGGATCCCCAGATTCATTCCTCTTTGCGAAATTGTTCATGTCGCTTCATATAACGTGACCATCTTATCATAGGTACAGATACGTAGATTATTCGTTAACATGCTTTCTATAAGTTATTAACATCCTAGCATGCTACGATAGTAAATTTCAATGTCAATTTAAACTAATCAATGCGTTATCGACGCAATTCTTGCCCCAATTGCATTTGTTCCAGGGTAGGTATCCCAAGGCCCGTAGCGAGAGAACAGAACCTGGCTATTCATGGATGGCAAAGTTATCCACGGCTTTCGGGCTCGTATAGCTTAGCCCTTCAGTTTAAGGGATAGGAAATAGCAACTTAGACAGTCTTGGAGTTGACTAAGCCAACATCTAGACCAGGTTCTTGGAACAGTAACTGTCTATGGAAGCTGAAAATCGTTGACAAGGTATGCGGGACCGTGAGCGTTGAGATCTCGGCAGGGTATTCCGGCGCCACGATTCCATAGAGTTCCAGGGTCAGTCATGAAACATCAATCGTTGATACCGAATATTGCGGGTCGATAAAGAGCGGTATACGAAGGTACTTGGCAAACGATAAAGGGCTCATGCTCTTCGCTTGCGATCACGGGCACAATCCTTGTTTTTGTTTATAACTGGGTAGAGAGTAGCGAACTAGAACAGGATCAGATTCAAGGATGGATGCCCAACGACATACAATAAGCAGGCTTGCCGCGTGTAACTGGACTTGCCCGCAGTCACGAAAAGTCGAAATGCATCAAAAACTTGGATATTCGATACTGGCTTCAAGTCAATGGCTGAAATATACATGGCTGCAGTAGAAACACATATTGGATGGCCTGCCTTTTGTTCTCGCTTGGTGGTTGTCGTCAGCAACGAAAACAAGGCCGGACGGCGCATTGATACTAGCAGGTGTTTGGCCAAGAGAATGGAGGGTCACCCTTGTCGAGGTTGTGTTGTCCATTCTTGATATGCGTAATAATTAGGATGGTAACGCAACGCAGCAGTACAGCGTCATCTATGGGATTCCGGACCGCGATATGCTGTCCAGTCTTGGTGTACTTATATGCTTGGCTAGGTAGCAAAAAGCAATGGAGATGGGATAATTATAGAAGCATAAGACATCTCAACTCACAAAAAAGAAGCTTATCGAAGATCTTTCCACGTCGAGTCAGGAAAAGCGGCAGTCGGTTGGAGAAAATTGGCCGAGATACAGTAGCACCGGGAGATCGGATTCAGCCAGGCGGGAGGCTTGGACTTTGTTACAGAGGAGCTAGCCTATCACGCAACAGCCACCCGCCATTTCCCACTCATCTGCAGCCATGGCCTTAAATGATTGACCCACTGAAGCCCTGGAAATGTCCCCTGTTAGTCGAGCGCCACATCCCTCTATCCCTGACCATGATAGGTGGGATGGTCTCAAATGTTGTTTACACTGAGCTCTAGTGTGGATCCCATTTGGTTACTGGGACACCCGCACCTCAATAATGGCCAAGTCCAAGGTCAACGACGCAACCTCCAAAAGGTCCCTCCAACGGCTTGAGACGTGGATGGCACAACAATCTTAATCTTGCGGTCGGGTGCATTTCGCTTTTGGAGAACCCTCCACTTCCTATCATTTACACGAGGCTTTTGCCATTGTCTTTGTAATCACAAACCTTTTCGTCCTCCTACTTGGTACATTTCATTTACCCACCATCCAATTCATTCGTTCGTTCTTCTTGTTCAGTTGCATGTGCAACTCCAACGGCTGCTCCGCCATCCCGCTGCTTCTCCAAAGCTTCCTGTAAACCTTCCCGGACGGTCCGATAGCACATTTCAACGACGCATCACCGATTCGAAGAGTAAATTGTTGCCAGCCATCAAGAGAGCGAGTTCGGCCTCGACTGGGACCCCACCGCTTCTCTGCTACAGCTGCACAGCATGTTACCGACCTTCAGGTATGAGTCTGACGTGCTCTCCCGTCTCCGGCGCATCGCACAATCATGTTTCCCCGCCACAACTGGGTTGCAAAAATAAGCTCACCAGTTTTGTCTTTCTAGGTAGCTGAGACCATGTCATCATCAAACCCCGCCTCTCCTGAGGAAGCAGTAGACGAAGCAGTGCTAGATCCCGAGCCCGAACCTGAGACTCCTCTGAAGCCTTCCGCACAAGACGAGAATGATGGAAAGGAAACGCCCAAGTCAGCACCGCCAGTGGCACATCGCGGGCGACCGCGTGCCAAGTCGACCAGAGAGCCTACACTCCTCCATGACTTCCTCCTGGGCCGGCCCTCAGCCTCGCGACACGCTGCCGAGCGTCAACGGCGAATGAGCTTGGAAGCTGTCAAGGCCGAATTGCGCCATGAAATGAAGCAGTCCCAAGTCAAGCGCATCCAACCCCCGAACGGTGTCCGAGATCGGGTCAAGAAATGGCAAAAGGCCAATGCTGCTGCTATGGAGAATACCCCTGACGACGCAGCAACAGAGCCCCCTGATATCGCGTTTGAAGATGAGGAGTTCCAGAGTGTCACAGAGGAGGATCGAGTTCGCATCAAGATGAGAAAGAAACTCAAGCGACCCAATAACAAGACGAAGGAGAGTCTGGCCACAGGAGATGAGGCTACACCTGATGAAACACCGACGACGCCTACACCGGCAGCAGCGAAACCACCGCCTAAGAAACGTGTTGTTAGCGACGAACATTGGCGGAAAAATCGGAAACATATACCAAAGAAGACCTCGCCTGCAAAAACACCTGCTCCAGCCAAAATACCGAAAGATTTTGTTTTGCGCACTGCCGCTAATCCTCGCGTCGCAAGCAGAGTCAAGGCATGGGCAGAGATGGTCGAGATTCCAGATCCTCCTGCACCCAGAAGCCATAAGTCTTCCAAGTCGGTCGGAGCGAAACCGTGGACGGATGATACCGACAGCGAGTTCATGAGTGACAGCGAATTTACAGTGAGCAATGTCACTAGCAGTAGGTTCACAAAAGCGCGGTCCGCCAAATCAACACCAGGACCTGATGATGGCATTCGCGTTAAACCAATCCGAAGGGGAAGGAATAACGATGACGGTATTCGTGTGAAAGCCGTCAGGACATCACTTACCGACGATGAAGGAATCAGAGTTAGACCTATGAGCGATATCTCGTCCAACGCCGGAACTTCAGTTCGCACGGCAAGACTGCGGCTCAAATCTGCTCCTAGCTCACGGAGACCTAGTATGAGTTCAGTGAAACGGGAAATGAAGAAGTCGCAGTCAGATAAATCCAAGATCGAAGTCATTGAGGATCCTTCAGAGGTATCGACAAACAAGTTTATCGAGGTCATTGAGGATGACTCGGAGCTGTCTAAAACAACAAAGACAACCGACAACTCAGGTTTATCTGGGACTGTACCAATTGAAGTTATGGAAGACGATTCGGCAATTGACACTCCAACCAAGAGGAGAAGCGTATCAGCACATAAGTCAAAACCTCGACCAAAGAGTTATCAACCTCCCACGACAAAACAGAAGGGCAAAGAGACGTGGGTGCCCGAAGAAGATTCTACAATCGAGCCCTCTCAGCTCGACGGCTCAGATTTGTCTTCAAGTATTTTGGCAAAGTCAATAGCAGACATCCCTGGAGAAATCCCCTGGGGTAACTCTGCATTCACTGAACTTGATCTGCCTCTACGAGAGCGTGGAGGACCTCTCCGAAGTCGGCCAATTCGCCCTGCTCGTCCTGCCAAGCCTGAAAGAAATACTAGCTTCAAGTCCATGCCCAAAGTCTTCAAGAAGGTGGTGGAAGGCGCCAACAAGATAATTCATGAGATGAACGAGCATCCTCCCCCAAGAGATACTGTTCCAAACAACCCTCGGAGCATTGAAAAGTGGCTCAACACTACGGTTGACCCCTTCGTTGAGGAGCCCAAGGCTGAGCCAGTTACGACACCTCTTAGTGAGCATGCCCCAGATAAGCCATCATCCCCTGAGACGATCAAGAGCCATCGCCGCTCGTCTCGTACTGAAAAACAAAGGGTGTCGTCCTCAACTATGAGTAAACCAGATACAGCTGACAGAACTGTATCGAGCGAAAAGTTGCCTGTTACACCAGAGCCCGTGAAGGAACCCGTCAAAGTAAAACCTACACCATCGCCTGTACCAAAACATGGGCCTGTCAAAGAACCTGCCAAGGAGCCATCCTCAGGACCTGAGCCACCGAAGAAGTCGACCCCAAAACCTAAACCGGAGCCCAAACCTGAACCACAGCCCGAACCGGCCGCTGTGAAAGAGCCTGCACTAGATGAGGTCTCGCCACTTTCCTCACCAGAGCCTGAAGCCAAAACAAAACCGAAGCGGCAAGACACAAAGGCACCAACCAAAGCTCCGGGTGGCCTGGGCCTCAAGAGGACCAAAGCAACTCGAACTACATCTTCACCTGTCAAGTCAAGCCCCAAAAATTCGCTCTTTGGGATGCTCAAGGAGGCATTTACTGGAGAATCAGGCAATTCTCTTCCCAAGGTGAAGCCTTATCAGAGTCGAGAGGAACGGCCTTATGATGACGAGCCCGAATCCATGTATACCGATTCCAGATACAGCGATTCGCGTTATGATGACTCAAAATACGAAGGGTCAAAATACGATGATTATCACTATGAAGAGTCTCGTCTTGATGACGAGCTTACATACGATGACTCAACTGAAAATTGGACTGAAACAGAACTATCAAAGGCTGGAAAGTCGAGAAGTGTCAGATCCACGTCTCCTTTGGAAGAAAAGAAGAAGCCTCAAAGCCCAGATCAACCACGGGAACCGATTCGGGAACCGGCGCGAGAACCAGAACAAAATCGTGATGACCGATCGGCTTTACCGTCGGCACGTATGGCGGGCCCTCGTCTTCCACCGCCAACTCGAGGTCAATATGAGTTGTCTACAATTCTTTCTGAGGATGCTTCCAGCGCTGTCGAATCGGATCTTACCACTGATGTCACGCAATCCACTCTTACGCAATCCACTGGCGTAACGAAAGAGACCAGACGTTCGAACTTTCGCTCGAATTCCAAGAGCCAAGGATCTGGCCTCAAGCGACGGCTCACTCGTCACTCTGATCTTGTCTCAGTCCTCTCGCTACCTGATGACAAGAACGTCCCCAGTGCCATCACAAGTAACCGCTCAAGACCCAGTATGCGGAAGAGCCGGGGTGGGGCCACAGATGTGACAAATGACGACCTGCTCAAAGAATTTACCGAAGATGAGAGTCTCTATCTTAGAGAGTTGAAGACACTGGTCGACGGTGTTATCCCAGTCCTCCTATCGCAGGTCGTCAATGGCGACAATGCTACTGATCTGTTTGGCACTAGCACCCCAGTGACTAAAGCTGATGCTCTCTCCAAGTCTGTGGTAAACATGGGTGTTGCCCTAGAGAAACTTCGCATGGCTCACCGCAAGGCTCCCATCCATGATATTCGTCGACTGGCTTCCTGGGGCCATGGCGTCGTACCCATCTATCATAAGTACCTCGATGCCTGGAGGTTGGGTTTCCAGGATCTCGTCGTCAATCTTGCCCCCGCCGCTGGATCCCCAGAAGATGAGGATTCGCTTGTCGGTGCCATGCCCAGGAACGAGTCTGGGGATATTGTTGATGCTACAGGAGAGCGTGTTGATGTGGCACACCTTCTCAAGAGACCCCTCCTCCGACTCAAGCAAATCACAAAATTCTTCAAGTGTGTCGATTCTATCCTTGGGACCAATGATACTTATGATCTCCTGAGTGATTTTGAGGACCTTCAAGAAAAGGCTCGCCGCCGACATCGAGAAGAAATGGCTCGATTGACTGACGAAGACGCGATCAACACCGATACAACCAGATCGCGAGACCTTCGAACACTTGCTCCAATGGAGGCTGTGTACATTGAGCCATCACGACAAGTCAGCGCCAAGGACTTCTTCTCTCTCGACTTGGCACATTCCAATGGTCAGCGCCTTGAGTGCCAGATTGAATTGGTACACCGAGATAACCAGCGTTATCCTGAGGATAAGGGTGATATCCTGATCCGCGAAAATGGGGTCAAGGGTCGATCATACCTTCTATTCCCTCCTGTGCCTATTGAGTTGATCTCAGCCAGGACAGGAGACGGAAACTTTGACATGGTTGTTATGATCCGAGGAACGCATAATGACAGGCCATGGCACGAGCTACTCACACTCACCACTGACAACGAAGACCAAATCTTGGACTGGCTCGATATCCTTCCAGTTTCACCTGTTCCTCCCAGAGAGCCAGAGCCAAGTATAATCGACGACGAAGAGCCATACTCACAATCTCGGATGCCTGATGTCCCAGTTGGTGTTCGAGGGTCCTCTCGCAAGTACTCTGCCCAATCTCTTCGAAACTCACACTCTCGCCGCTCATCTGCTGCTGAGTCTCCTCCAGCCAGCCCAACTACACCGAAGCGAGCACTGCCAGCCAGATACCGTCCGCGATCAGCATCTCCGGTAACTCCTCCTCCTATCAAGTCGCCCGATCAGTACGATCTGCAGAGGACACCAACACAATACGACTACGGATATGAGGACAGACCAATGACCTCGCAGAGCATGCAGCCTGATCCTCTCAACATACGCAAGAGCCCAAGTAGTTCTTCCTACAGAGACGATGGCGCGCCGCCACCTCCAGCTCATCGAACTTTCAGCCCCAGCCCTAGTCAACAAGCCCCTTCGAAGCCCAGATTTTCCAAACTACCACCTCTTGAGCCTCCCAATAGCAGCCGCGTCAAACGCCGTACCTCATCTCCGCTCAAGCACGAATACCTACCTTCAGACCAGTCATCAATTTCTGGCACTGATATCACGGGCAGCTACGAAAATACCGAGGATGATTACACCGAATCAGACTACAGCTATGATTCCTCGGACGACGATATCGAGAGCGTTGATCTCCCAGAGACTGAGCTAGGAGTCAGTATCAGAGATGAACACCCAGCTCGAGACACTATCAGAGAGGAGTTGGAACATCAACTTGAGACACTTGAAGAGGATGGATCTCTTCATGACTACCACCAACGACATGAACTCCATGAATCCGTCGTATCTGGCTCAATTGATAGCCTGGCCCCATCAAACTCAGCCTCTCAGGCTGGCCTTCACGGACAAAAGGTTGCCCCCGAAGACAATGCTACAAGATACGTGGCTACTATTTCCAGGTGGTCCGACAAGGGAATGTGGAAGGATATTTCTGGAGGCAATCTTGAAGTCATCGTCACTCCAGGCCTAATCGAGGCGTATGTCGTACATAGCGGAGCTGAGCAGGGAGATAAGCCCATGCTTGCACTCGACCTCACCCCACTCGTCCTCATCCGTCAGAGCACAGCTCTCGATCTTGAAATCCGCTCGTCAGTCCGATCTGACTGCCAGCTTGCCAGCTCACACGGTGGAGGAAACTTCCGCTTCCGATGTCACAACGGACCTGACTGCTACAACCTTTACATGTCAGTTCACCACGCTCGTCTCAACAACCAAAAGTTCATTGAGCTTGAGAATGAAGCACGATTCAGAAGCTTTGGTGAACATAAACCGCCTCCCGACAACGATGACACAAGCAGTCGACGGCGAAGCTGGTTCGGCCGCAAGAACAGCTATCGTGGTTCAGTTCGCGCACCTACCCAATCTCACGATGGTGCAAGCACTACTCCCTCGTCTACTCTCTCCGCATCAAGCTTCCTCAAGAGACTCACTGGTCGTGGACTCCCTTTCAGTCTGGCTCGCTCCTCTGTTAATCGAAACAGCCGCTATGGTGGCACCAACACTCCTGGATCCTCATCTTATGGCGGCAACACACCTCGCTCACCTTCCATCAGTGTTGAGAACAGCGGTCGCGGCCCCGCAAGCTTTGGTACTGAAGACCTCAAGATCCGCCTCCATCTCCTTGTCGCAGCCGCCAAGTGGGAGGACTTTGGTAACTGCAGACTATCCATTCGACGACCTCCTCCAGGCTGGCACCAGGCTCTTCGTGCCGACCACGGTCTGGAGAAACGTGTCACTGTGACCACGATTCCACGCAAGGACTCAGAGCAACCAAAAGTCTTGCTAGACGCGGTCCTGGGCAGTGGATGCTTCACAGCCATGGGCAGCCGTGGTATTGTATGCGGTGTCTGGGAGGAGATGAAGAACAGCAATGGCGTTGTCGGCGTCGTTCCGGCTACGGGCCCTACAGGCGGCAACGTCAAGAAGTGGTGCTTCCAGTGCGCCAGCGTTGCAGAGGCAAGCTGGGTTCTGAGGCTTGTCCACCAGGAGGTCATGACAATCTAAGCGGCTCAGCTGCCACCCCCTTCAACAGTTTATACCTTCTCTTGTATTTTGATTACAAGCACATTCACAATCTGGCATATCCCCAGACTCATTACATTAGTCACTTTTCCTATTTTGATATCCCGGTGTTGCTCAGCACACCATCATCTTTACATTTGTTCTTATTACTCTCGATGCATGGCATACGGCGAGACTTAACGATACCACATTTCCTCAAACCTTTTAATACGATTGTATATACCAATCTCGTTTCTGCGTTCACGCATCTAGACATGGGCGGATGGCGTCTGGATGACAATGGTCTGGGCTACTGGAGAAGTCTTGGGCCAGGAGGAGTACATCAGCATGCATTTTGCAAATCATCATGAGGAGGATGTTTGGGGTTTTGTTTTCGGTGAACATAGCAGGGGGGGGGGGCGAATAGAGCATAGCGAGAAGAGAAGCATATAGTGGATGACAATTGAATTATATTCATACAACTCTATCCATTGTGAACTGTTGAAGAAATTACTAATTATTATCGACTCCAGACAGACATAGGGTTGCTTGCAATCACTTCAGTCGAAACCATCATCATCACAATGCTGCAAAAGACTGATGTATAGTAAACCATGAAAATGAGTTCAAGACTCATATGTAGTATTTAGTCGACCAAAACAACTCCGTTCCCCATCCCGAGACTATATAATGCGGTCGCTAACTCTGTTTGCTTCTGTATGCAATGAGAGGTGGGATATTTTGATTGTTAATACAAGAAACCCCATGTTCAAACATGCTCCTTGATGCGGTCCCATGACCCTTCTTTTTTAAAAAAGAAAAAGGACCACACCGTTCTATAGACGCGTGGCAGCTAATCATCCCAAAACACGAATACAATAATTTCAGAAGGGGGACTTTGCCCCGTAAATGTAGAGTGTCGTAAGCTCATGAAATGGGAGTGATGGGTTGAGGTTTACCGCCATCGACGATAATCTGTTGGTGTATACGGGCAGCTATGTCTCCGTACTCGAGACGTTTCCAAGTCTTGATACGAGCCTCGTTTGTATCGACTTCAAACAAGCGTACTCGGCGATGGTAACCACCGTAGCCGGCGTAACCGCCGAAGCCAGAGCCACCAGCGTAACACATCCACATGGCTGGGACCTTGGTCTCGCCTTCACCCATCAGAGATAGGGAGCAGTAGTCATTGCAGTGATCACTAAAAAAATGAAATTAGTATTCTTCAAGATAAGATAGAAATCCAACACTTACTGTCCTGCGCTGACCATAAGGACACCCTGCTCTACAAGGGCATCGCGGAAACCAGAGTTATATATTGGGGCAGTGACTCCTTCTTTCCAGTCGCCAACACGGGGTAGTTCCGGGTTAGCATACTCTGTCAGGGGAATATGAATGAAAGCGATGTCCATGTGCCGGCCGGTGTACTCGTTGTGATTCTTCTTGAGACCAGCAGCAGTCTTCTTGAACCATTCTATTTGGTTAGGTTTGACCCAGTCATAACCAGGAAAGTTGCGCTCATCGGGCGAGTAGGCGTGCGTGTCGAGAAGATAGATGGTCAGAGCAGAATGATCCGTCTTTCCACGGGCCAGGACTTCGATATAGTAATTCCCGACACCCTCGATATCAGCTGGCCCAGCAATGGAAAGAGAATAAGGAAGCGTCTCCATAATGGCCATTTGAGCCTCACGAGACATGGTTTGTTCGTCGTCGTGGTTACCGAAAATGGCAGCGTACGGAATCTTTCGCTCAATCAGGAGCGAGATGATCTTGAACATGGCCTAGATGGTGTTAGAAGCGAACACTATAATGTTGAGCCAAGCAATACTCACAGTAGGTGCATCTGGTGCTGTGTCACCGTTGACTTGGTCGCCACTCAAGACTACCAGATCGGGCTTCTCGTCGTCAAGGACTCGGCTAATAAACTCCAGTGTCCTGGGATCGGCCTCGCATTTACCACCGTTGTAAGAATCAGGAACTGCCTCGCGACAAACGCCAACTCCTGTACTCAGATGCAGATCACCGATCTGCATAATCTTGTATCGACCATCACTGTTGATCCTGGGAGTTGGCTTCTTGACCTCTCGTGGAGGACCTCGGCGCACGCTTAGCTGGACAGAGAGAAGGCTACCACCCGTGTTGAGGAGCAAAGGTGTTCCCGTCACAGCATATCCGTCCCTTGCCTCAACAGCATCATCTCCGAAAAGAACATCAAGATCCGTCACCGCCTGCTTCGAATCGCTGGCTTTCTTCTTGGCTGAGCGCTTGATCCAGATACCTGATGGACGAGATTCCCACGAGTCGTCCGTTTCTCCCTTGGGTTGAGGTTGGAGCCTGCCGACCGCAACATCTACAACAACACGATCGTCCGCAGTAAGATCCCCCTCATGCTTTCGCATGATGTACATGTATGCGCTCGTTGTCCACGTCTTGCCGAGATAGAGCTCCTTATCGATTCGGTGCCATTCTTTGCCGAGGTCGCATGAGGAGAATGGGTTAACGCTCGAGCAAGTGACTATTGTGACATCGGTGACGACCAGTCCGGGGTGATGGGAGGGCATATAACTATGGATCGAATTGGGGAGGACACGATAATTGCGGTCGAGAAAGGCGATAACTAGAAAGGTGAAAATGGCAGCGCCAGCGAGCTGAGCAGCTGTTCGAACCTAGTGATGGGAATATGGTTAGTCAACAGCCTCCTCTTGATCAATACTGATCATGAATTTACAGAGCACATGGGTCACATACAATTCTTCGAGTCATGATGTGTTAATTATGGGAGGTTAACGGGCTGACAAGAACCGCTCTGAATGTATCCAAGTATTATATTCAGGCCACTTCAAGTATCAACGGCCAGATAACGACGTTCGAAACGAGCATTTGGGAGTTTAATGGCAGGCCGAACTTTTCGCATCTTCTAAGGGGTCGGATCGGGGGTGCTATTGCATGATTCGTGGGGCCAAGTCGGTAATGGATATGATGGGAATATTGCGCGCGGGTCTCTCGAAGAGGTAGAAGCTATTGTAACGGTCGCGAGGGTGTTCTCAGCAAGTTGAGATGTGATGGTTACAAATGTCGATATGGTGATGATGATGCGATCGACAGACGAATCGTGGGGACGGGAGGGGACAGTCCGTCCGTATTAACACTAACAATGTTGGTAAGTTGTTGATGGAACAAGTGGCGAGGCCGACAGTATTTTACGAGAGAAGTACCTAGGTAACGAGATACTATCAGGTCGGCAGAGTCGAGAAAAGCAAAGCAAAACACCTGACTTTCACCGTAACAGGGGAAAGAAGGAACCAAGCTATTCCGCACCTTCCTGACCGTAAAAAAGGGCCAAAAGCCAAGAAATCATTGAATTGTGATACTCGATCTTTCCCCTGCTGAACCGTCAAAAAAAGGGTACTCTAAGGTAGAGAGGTACCCAGTCCAGTCCAGTCCATCAAGTGTGGAGCGCCCGGTTAAGGATCCGGATCTCGGGTTACAGGGGAGTATTTGTGAGTTTGTGGCTCTTTCATGTCTAGAGATTCTTTTACTTGAATATGGCTATGTATTTGTTTTGTTGACATTTCTGCATATTGATGATTCATTAACAGAAATGTATTGAGACAACCTTTCATCTTGCCATCTTGCAAATGCCTCTACTTGCATAAATCTCCTGCGAGCACACCTAAAAAAAACAGGCGTGCTCAGCTGTACAGGCCATTCTGGGGTTACATCAATGAATGCACTCTCGATATGGCCACGTGAGGTGAGGCCCTCGACTACCATCCAATACTGGGATCATGTGGCATCCTAAGCAGCCCTTTCTCTGGCTAGTTAGTATTTGTCTATGCAGGCCAGTCTATGATGCTGCAGAATGTGCGATATGGTTTAACGAGACAACCGTACACTGCTTGAAGTACCGTTGCTCCATGAGTCGACTTGCATAAGTGAGAGAAAATTATAGGACAAAAGTCTGACAACACCAGCCCCACAGCCAACCTCCCTCATTACAACAGCAATTAAACACTCAGCGATATCATCGCGAATAGTCAATTAAATTTAATAAAATGTATATCAATCAATTCCCCTAATCCAGCGCTTCAATATTTTGTATACCATCCCTGTGCGCGAATAACAGCGCGAAGGCGATTTTTCACGGAAGTCGTCAGCTTCAAAATCAGGTGGGGAGGCAAGGCTGCCCACGCCTCTTGCAACCATCTGATCAACTGAGCTCTATCTGCCTTGTTGTTCTTCAATCTGATGAATTCGGGATGCATCCATCGAAGCTTGGCTTTTAGAGCTTTCCACACATGTTCTATAGGGTTTAAATCAGGGGAATGAGACGGCCAATTAATGGGTTTTATCCCATGGAGGAGCAGCCAATCTATTGACGGTTTAGCGGTGTAAACACGGGCGTTGTCTTGTTAAAATAGGTCAAATTCATCAAGGAAAGGGAGGAGACCTTCTGTGAGGGCTTTGCGATAAGACCAGCTGGAATAACCTCCTTTTTTGGCCGTCTTATCCCTCGTTATCGGTATGAGATATGACTGTTTATCTTGAGCAATTCCTCCCCAGAACATGAGGGAAATAGTCGGTTTAACATGCTGCTGGACGTTAACTAGGTCCGTACGATACTTCTCATCAGGTCGGCGAAAGATCCAGCCGTCGGGGTTGTTCGGTGCGTTAGAAACCGTAACCTCATCAGTGAAGCAGATCTGTGAGAAAGTCAGCGTTGAGAAGGGTATCATTTTAAGGCCATTTACGAGGATATATTCGTCGATACGACGAATCCAAAAACGGGCATGTTGTAGCCTTGCTTTTGAATTATCTTTTGACAGTTTAATCCTCTTTTTTGACCTCCATTTGCGTCGCCAATACCTCTCCAACCGATAACGTAGCGTCCAGGCTGACACTTCAATACCAAGCTCTAATAACGTCTCATTCCACGTAATTAAGCGATTTCTTTTAATAAATGACTAGATAGATATAATCTCCTAAGCGCTAAGTTTCTTTAGACGCCTAGAACGTAATCTAGAGATGTTATTGTAGTTCTCTTTCTAGCGTTTAACTGTCCAGGAGACAGTCCTGGGATCTATTAAGTAGGAGGTTGCAACCTATCTTATTGATTTGCTAGCATATATCTCCGCCACTATAGCTGCCCTTTGCTTAAAAGTAAATTCATGGTTTCTTTAGCGATTTCCGCTTATTTCAGTACTAAAATCGCGTTATTCAGAAGCCATTGAGTATATAATTCTTATTATTGAAGTAATTGCGTTGTTTGCTGATACCGGACCGAAGCGGGGTAGACGCTTTGGTGTTGTCAGACTTTTGGCACGTGATTGGACCTGATGATGCCAACGAATGCATACTTAGTTTAGGTAGTCTAGGTACTAAGGTAGAGAGAGTAGAGCTCTAAGGCCCCGATCCAATCGATACGAACGGCACACTCGATACGTTACGTACAACCGGGCCTACCTAATTAGGTCATTCCAGCTGGCCTAAGTACACGATTTGACAGGGGTCAGTTATGCAAGCCTGATCAATGTACCTTTGTCGCGCTAGGCCCTGAAAAGCTAAGCCTTAGTTAGGTAATCTGGACCTAGGACGGAAATAGCGAAAAACGCACCAAATAAACACCATCCGTGTCGCCCGCTTGTTTTCAACAAACGGCAAAACAAGCGTATGATACACTGATACATCCGGATCGCAGGTCACGTGACCACTCCGTCTCGCAAGGTCAGGCCCCGCAGCCTGCACAACCGACCTAATAGGCCTAGCTTGGTACCTATAGGTTATGCAAGTCACTGAAAAAGGTGCCGTAACGTATCGAGTGTGCCGTTCGTATCGATTGGATCGGGGCCTAATAAAAGCGGGCAACAAGAGCTTTGTCGAGCTTCTTTCAGAGCTTCGTGGCCCGTGCACATCTCCCTGTGAACAGAGGCAAACACCGTCAAGCCAATAAGAAAGCAAGATTGGTTTCATAACAGAGGCATCATTAGACATAGAACACGTTCAGTGGGATAATTGAAGCCTGATTCGGCGAGTCAAAAAGAAGAAGAGAAGAAGAAGAAGAAAATAGATAGGTGGGCTTTGCAATTTACATGCTACCTAGGCATTCTTCGATATCGAGTCTACTATTTATTTCTTTGTTTGGTTGGTGATAAGATAAAGAGTTTACCCTTGGATGACGCTTGTATCACTGTGGGTCGCTCCTATCCATTCTTTGTTCGAGGCGCGTACCTTGCTTCGCCCTCGTCGGCTCCATCGAAGCAACTCAAGCCTTTTCTCTTCTTTCATCAAAACATCGCAGTCCCAAGTCGCAACAATCGCATATCTAGCCGCGCTTCTTCTCCGATCCTGAAAAGTCTCCTAATCATTACTTAACGCGCTTCAATCGACTTGCGCAGAATGGCCGAATATTCGTCACTCAAGGTGCCTGAGCTGAAGAAGCTGCTGGCCGAGAAGGGTCTGCCTCAGACGGGCAACAAGGCGGATCTCATCGCAAGGCTCCAAGAGAACGATCGAACCTCCGAAACCGCTGAGAAGCCCGGTACGTGACTCCATCAAACCTGCGATCGAACCTCTCGCGCGTCGCATCGCATCCACAACAACGGCTAATTGGACCCTTCACAGTTGAGAACAAGGAGGATGAAATCAGCTACAGTGATGACGAGGCTCCTGCTGCACCCGCCGCTGCCGCTCCTGTAGCCGCCTCTGAGCCTGTCGCTGAGGTTCCTGCCACCGAGGCTGCACCCGCCGAAGCCGCCAAGGCCGAGGAGACGACAGCAGAGAAGCCCGCCGAGACAGCGGAGGCTCCTGCTGAGCCTGAGAAGTCTTATGCCATCGGTTTACAATCCACCGCTGCTGACGACGAAGCCAAGAAGCGTGCCGAACGTGCCAAGCGGTTCGGTATTGAGGAGGACGAGGATGCCAAGAAGCGCGCCGACCGTGCGAAACGATTTGGCCTCGACGAAAAGGAGCTTGCTACTACTCTTGACTCAGCACTCCCAGAGCGCTCGCGAAAACGAGGCCGGGATCGCACCACTGAAGGTGAAGGAAACCGTCCTGGAAAGCGACAAAGCCTAGACAGAAGAAACGGTGGTGGCGGTCGGCGACGCGGCCGTGGTGGTCGAGACGGCGGTCGCGATGGCGGCGCTCGAAAGGAGAAGACGTCTACTAGAAGTGGTATTCTTGATGACCCAACAGAGAAGGCCAAGGCAGAGAAGCGTGCTGCTAGGTTCGCTGGGAACTAGTAGTTCTCATCATAACCAGTACGACACGAAATTTAGCAAGTAAAAAGGTTTCAAATTGAGGATAGGCTGAAACTGGGCGGAGCAGGCAGACTTACGTGAATGGACCATTTCTACTTGTACAACATTTTTATTTTCATCTTCAGGCGCAGACTATCAAGGATAAATGAATAAAGAGGAAATCGGCGTCTTCGGTTCGACCAATGCCCACTATCAATCACAATCTTGAGGTCCATGGTAAGTTCTCTGTCTCCAGATCTAACCGGTTGTGATGAGAGCCTTGGTAACAGCCCCGGAGAAGACAACCTCATGCAAGGCGTAACAGCACAAAATCGTCAATTTGCAGCTTCTCAAACGGCCAGTCTTTGCACATAGCTTGAACTGGCCAATAATAAACCAGGCGTCCAAGTTTTCAGCTGTCCGGTGACATAACGATCCTATGCGAGAGCTTGAGGGCGTGAGGGAAAGCACAAAGAATCGTCCGGTCATACTCGTCAATAGACACCTTACCCCTATCTCGATGTTGTGCGAATATGGTGGCATTGTGTAGAGCAAGATTCTACTGGGATCATCCTTCAAAGTCGGAAGAATCCGCACGATCCGGATGGTTACACTTCAACTAAGGGGGAGCGGATCTTCAAGATTTTGCATTTTGTCAGACAGGAAGGGGCTCGATTAACTTTAACTATTTTCTGCTAGTCTGGCCGCCGGAACGACAAACAGACGGGACTGTTCGGATACGAGCCGTAGATGGGGCCAAGCTGACTTGAAGCTTGACATGTATGTCCACTAACACTCAACACCATGACCTTGCCCAGGTCCCACTACATATACGGCGGAATTGAGCTTCCATCACGGGGAGGCCTTCCTTTGACTCTAGCTCCCGTGAGACTTGTGCGCTGTTGCACGGCTGCCGGTGCCGCGGCCCTGGTCTTGCGATGCCCCTATTAACGGATTGCCACTTGTAGTGCAACTTATTTTTCTCCTTATGGATGGTTGAACTAGGAGACCTTCATGGGGGAGTGGAAAACAACAGAAGAGTTTTCAGTTCTCTTTCAGGAAAAGGCGCATCTCTGGTAACAGCTGAGAAGTTACAGCTGGTGAGCGAAAGTCGGCCAAGTGGGAGACCGCGCTATCTAAGTTCAGCGTTGATACTTCATATTGGACAGATCGACATGAGCATCATATCTGCAGCAAAGCACGAGACTCTATGTATCAGCCCTGCCAACATTCAGGGATGATCCGAGTACTGGCGATTCGTAGAAATCTGCAGCCATTGAGCAGATCGACGTTGGAGATGAGTATAGGAGAAGGGGCACACCTTGATCGGAAGAATGACATGTCTGGCCCAAGACTTCGGACCAAGGAAACACATTATGAATAGCTCAAAAACGTCTGGAACCAACGAGAAACAAATACTCGCGGCTGCGCTAATCCCGCAATCCCAAAAGGGCTCGTGGTTTCTTCAACGACGCAAGCCACGATCTCCGTTCTCGGACGATAGTTGCAGTCTCCGAAAGGACCCGGACAAAACGTGCAGTGGCTGCCATGCCTTAATGGCTAATATTAGAGAGATGATGAGTAGAATAGAAGACACTATAAAGAAGAAGGAAGCGAGATAGGACCATCATCACCAACAGCTTTGATCGTGTGGTTGTCAACGTTCCCAAACACTAAGCTCGAGCCAAGTCTCAGACAACAAGCCAATCAAGAGGGCAAAACCCCTGCTCTGGCGATAAAGCAGCCCTGGTCGCCGAGCCGTCTGGCGGCTATGGTTGGTAGAGGCGTCTAATCAAATGGACCACTCCCAACTCCAATGACTCCCGTTTGCCGTTGGACGCTTAGAGTGTGTAGGCAGGCCCGCTTGATCATCGCAAGCGAAGAAATAGCTTCACAACCGAGAGTGCTGGGCTTGCGCATCGCTTCACATCACGGGCTGGCAAATATTGCAGTTTGATGAGTTGTCAATGAGGCAAAGCTGCACATCGGGGCCATTTGCATGCATTCACCGCTGCCCGAAGTAGAGAGTACTTTGATCTCGAATTCGAGTGACTTTGCAAGGGACAAGACAAGCATCGCAGATGGCACCTTATTCGCTCGGCCGACTAACAAGCCACATGGACAGGGGGGCCTAGCCTGGCCTGGGTAAGGCTTGAGGCTTCACGTACGTCTGCCGGAGTGGCCAGCCACGCGCGATCTGCCACGTCAGTGAAGGCATCTCAACTCCCAGAAATCAGGGTCACCAGCCTCAAGGATCTGAGAACCTGTGGCGGATATGGGGAAAAAAATTTATTTTTGCTGTGGCGGAGCTGCATGCTGCATATGGGATGCCTCTCTTGTAGCCACTTTTGGAAACATGTTCCCCAAATCATGCCGGGTCCTGCAGCAAGATCTAAGACTGATCCAGGTACGACATGCTAGAATTCATGGACAATCGGTGAGATGTCGACGTCAAGACGCGTTTGCCGCCTTGCCAGCGCATTAATGATTCTCGCCTTGCCACTATCCAAGCTGGACTTGGACTTGCACTACGATGTAGTCTTTCAGCTAGCCAAGCTTGCTCTAGAGACAGGGCCTAGCCGCACACACCGATCTGGGTCCTATTTGGAGGCTCTAGAGGCTCAAACTCTCACCGAACGTTTGGGACCAGACCTCGTGATAAGGCTGCCAGCACGTATGAGATCCCAGAGAATGCCTTGTGTCTTGGAATGACGTCGGAAACACCAGGATCGTGCGTTTCTCTTCGACTGCCGACCGTTTTACCTGGGCTTGCTTTTTTGGTCTCGTGGTGTCTTATCATGTCCAAAGTGCCGTCACGAGACTAACAATGCATGGCGGTGAACTTTGACTGTCTGCCTAAGATTCCTACGTTGGCCTATACGTAGACCTATATCGCGCAATCGCGCAATCGCTTCGCTCATGACTGAGCGATCCGTTCGACTAACAAGTTTTTGTCCTGTTGGATACCAACTTTGAGCTCCCTCTTCGCCATCGCCTCTACCGAATTATAGTACCCCATGTCAATAGTCCAGTGCAGGGGTCTGAGCAAGACATAGTTTTTTGCAGCGAGGATTGGCGAACGATGAGACGCATTGTGGATTAGTCGTTCACTCATCGTAGACTTTTTACAAGGAAAAGAAGACATGCAGGAGAGAGGGTTATCATTATCCTGGGGTCCATTCTGACGGGTCGTGGAGTGAAACGAGAGAGTGCGAGTGCGTAGAAAATCTTTGAACAACAACCAATGGCATCGATGAGTCCTTTGGCGATTGACACTCCTGGGCGCTTTGCGTTGGGACTTTCAACGAATGGGAGGGAGGGCGAGAGACGAGACGTTCGTGTTCACGGGACAAAGCAAATACGTAGAGCGGGATCAGGCGGGAGGTTGAACGCTGAAGCTGTGAGTCTTGTCCCGTCTGTTGAGCTTCGTGCTCTACTAGCATCGTGAGAGGCGTGCAAACTGCTGCTACTGCTGCTACTGCTGCTGCTGCTATCCCAACATTCTCGCGTCTAGCATAGACGCCGCAAGGAATGGCCCCATAAAGACAGACTTCTCCCATGATGCTATTCTTGTACCAACTTGGCCGCTACCTTGGCTGCAGATGCAACTCATGCAGCTGGTCTGGGGCTTGGTATTTGACCGACAGGGTGTAGGTATTTCGCCCCAGGATCTCTCACCCCCGGTCAGCGACCAACGACGACCAAGTCCTGTCACTGAAGGAGTTGATTCGAGGTCTTGTCATATTGCGAAAATGGCAAAAGAGATATACAATTCGAGATGAATACTGTCAGATCATCCTACGAAGGATCCGATAATGATAGACTTTCCCCAATGCGGGGCGATTTTATAACGGGACTCGCCTGTTGGGACGGTAAAAGCTTACCTACCCTGAATTCTAAAAATGTGAGCGCCTGGTCCAGTCATGGTTGGATTTGAAGGTCCATGCAGCACTACAGTCAGTCAAAGTTTTGTTATTATTCGCAATCGTGATTACCAGACGAGACGAGACGATAGGTGCCTGGTGTTTGCTTACGCTCATCATATTGATTAACGCATTTGGAAGGTGAGGCTAGCTATGGGCAAGACATTTCAGAGACATGCAGACCAGATTAACCTGTGGGAGAAGAACAAAGTGAGACATTTGATATGCATGTCTAAGACATGCATATGCCTCCAACGACGTCGCATATTTGTGCTGAAGAACAAGAACAAGGAACGAACAAGCGCCGTCCGTGATGTTTCTACCTCGGAGTCACGGACAGTTTGCTACTCCCCATCGAGATGATGATACCCTGCTCCAAACTCTCATTATCTTGACACCCACGGCTCTGTCCTTCGGCTCCGGACATAGATTCATGACCCCTGACTATTGGAATTCGAGACGTCAAGAGAAAAGATAATCAGTCACTGGGAATACCATTCCTGCCCCCCCTCACACAGCTTCATCATCTCCAAATTGGGACGCAACTACCAAATGTCAGGACTATATACCCTGCACCCGCATCAGTTCTTGGTCAGGCTTTTTTTTTATGAGAGAGGTATTAGACTATGATTCGATGTTGTCTTTTTGCTGATAACCTTTCATCTTTCCATATCTGTGCACTCCCTCTTATTGTTTACCCACCCTTTTGTCTGTCTCTCCTCCAACATCTCGGGTTATAGAGATCCAAGATTGGTCCATGATGAGCGGCCATCGGCCCATCCCTTTCTGGTCCACTCTACTAACTAACTAACTAATGTCAACGGTCCAGCCCAGCCCAGTTCAAGGTTAACCAGTCGTTTAAAGATATCCTTCTCTCACGATTCCGTCTCTGTCTCTCTCTCTTTGTGAAGCCCCACTATGGGATAGCCCACACCAAGGGTCTTTCAAGGCGACCAGGGTTGGGAGTGCAAATCGCTACAAGGGTGTGATGCTCAATCACTGCGTCAAGATGCCATGAGGGCTTTCTCATAGGATAATATGGATATGCACCCCGAAGGAGGGAACGCGGCGCAGTAGCACGCTTGAGTTGATGTGCTCCGCAGCGACGGATACTACCAGCTGCAGCAGTGTTTTCTCTAGACTTTCGCTGACCAAACGGATGAGTCAAACTTGGGGGGAGGGTTTTATCGCATCGCATCGCATTGCATGGCATGGCATGGCATGGGCGGACTCCACGCCCGAGATGCGATGCCTGGCAAGGCAATGCCTGCAACCTCCCAGACCAGGATTAGGAGAAACGCCACAGTCAGAGTCCTCCATCCTCTCTCTCTCCTCTACCAAGCATACCTTAGCATGTACCTCTGCCCATCCGTCCATGTATTCATGTACCAGATGTCGTCGTCCACTCATGACGATGGCCCCAGAAAGGTCGTCCATTGCCTAAATACTACTGTATCTCTTCCTAGTTATATGCTCCCGTTTCCGTCTCGGCCCTCCCCGCTGCTACCATCTCCTCTTGACCTTTCTTACCTTATCATATCTATACCCATTCGCTCTCTAGTTTTGCCACTGTCTTGTGTCTCCTTGTTGTCTACCATTGCATTGTCTCTTCATCTCTTAAAACTTCTTCAACTCATCTAATTATCCTTTCCCTCTTCCTTGTCCTGTCTCACTTCCTCCACTTACACTCCAACGTTGGAACGACATTACTGTACTAAAGCCCGCACCTCAAACACTCATCACATCAACCGAAGCGCCAGCTCTACCGTCCGTCAACCAAACTTTTAGACGCGGGTTCATCCCAGAGCCCACACCATCACCCTACGAACTAGGCCTCTTCGAGCTGATAAATTTACCCACACCAATTCTTAGAGTAACGATTCCCCTCCACACTAATAACGACGACTCTACCTCGCTCTCCCGATTCACGGTCTCGGTTAATTCTCTTTTTTTTTGACTTTCATATATATCGTACACGTATTCAGAATCTTCCCGGCGAAATATGGGATCAAGTATACGAAATCGATCCTGAAGAAGGTTGGAAGATGGAATCTTACAGATTGGGGTCTGGTATCCCGACCAGGCCCTCGGAGCCGTCTCGCATAAGACGGCCTGGTCCGGGAATGACAATGGGAACTGAGCCTGGAGTTGTCTCGAATGCTCCAAAGCCACTCAATAGATCAGGAAGGAGGGAAGAGATTCCACGGCCATTACCGAAGCCCTCTTCCATCTCACGTCCATCAGCACGGCCTCCTCAACCTTCTACTACTCGACGACCATCAATTCCTCAACCTGTGTCACGACCTGGCCTTAATCATCAAGCCCAATCATGGGGTTCTTCTTCTACTTCAGCATCCACACGATCAACTGCCAACCATCGTGGAGGTTCCGGATCATCATCATCAGCCCAGTCCATGGATAACCCAAGGTCTAACCCAAACGTTCTGCGTAGGAAGAAGCCATCATTATCCGGTGATGTCAAGTCGACACGGACTGGCTCATCTCGGACAGACTCTTCTTCCTCGTCCCAGCATAAGCGCCAAGGCTCACTCGACCCTATTTTCGGCTTCCATCTGGATAGAGAACTTACCAGCAGTCCTGCCGAGATTCAAATTGCTGAGGTTGTAGAGGTAAAGAAACCTTCCAAATCACCAGTGATCTACCCCGAACTGGACCGTTATCGCAACATTCGGCGTCCGTCTGACAGCTCGGATAACCGCATTGAGGTTCCGTTCCGCCTAGCGACACATGATCTTCCACCTCCAACTCCAGCCAGCCTACTGTTTTCTGGAACCAGTGGAAGCCCATCTACTAGATTCTCCGAGTCACCTGGACCGGGGTCCTATAGTCGCGACACCACGCCAACCTCAATTGCTTCTCAGTCTCCTGGTCTTGTTGCACCCCTTCGCGCCCAGAACAAGAACCGGCTACAAAGTCCCATCCTCAACAGACCTCCTGTGACACGAAGAGCCGGTGGAAGTTTCCCTAACGAGGTTGATGCCATCACCGTTGATCCTCATGGTCTTGCAGCTGTTAGAGAGTCCCTAACTTCATCCTCGTCAAACTCTACCGTCCGAGAAGCCACCATCAAGAAGAAGACCAAGAACCTGCCTCCTCCTCCACCCAGTCCTCCACCACGGAAATCATCGCAGTACTTTCGTGAGGAGACATCGTCGCCCAAGTCGGTGCGTAAGGTATCAAGGCCTGTTTTGCGATCCCCTTCCCCTGAGAGAAGTGCCAAATCCTCTGCCTCCCCAAGAGCCGTGCCCCCTTCACGACCCAGCAGAGATGGCACCCCCGACATGCAATCTCAACTGTTCAACCCCATGCCAGTCATTCACAGCAATCTTTCCACTCAATCTCTCCCAACAACCGAAAGACGTGGAAGTGAATCTGCGGCTACAGCAGCTTTGTCTCCCCCAAAGCCACAGTACACTCATGGAGGCCGAACAGCATCAACTTCACAGCTCCCCATCAGAGGCGAAGTGTACGCTCAACCGGCAGCCAAGACAACAACCGAATCGAAGAAGGGTAAGGGCCTCGAGCCACCTCGAATGACACGCACACCGAGCCCTAACGTGGCAACCTCCTCTTTCTCACGCTTCCCGTTCTTTAGTCGTAAGAAGCACACCAACGGAACACAAGCCGAGAAGAATGAGAAGGAGAAGAAGACTCTCCGCAAGGGTCCTGTAGCTGGCACAGGTCATGAAGGTTATGGACGCATCGGTGCTTCCAAGAGACGCAGCGGCAGTATCAGCAACATGACACGCAACTCTCCTGGCAGCCAGACAACCCAGGAACCCCGTTCTAGCAACGATTCTTTCTTTGCAGACCGGGTCAACCCAGTGGTCATCGCTGGAGGTGCGGTGATCGAGAATCGAAATGCAAGCTCTGAGATCTCTCGGAGTGTAAGCCCCCAGAGCTTGGCGACCGAGGAGTCGAGGTTCGGAAGCACGCAGTCATTGGCAGCATCTCAAGATCAGCCTCGAAACACTTTGTGGCCATCACCCATGTCACGCACCCCACACCCAGCTTTTGGTGCTCGCCGTCCCTCTGAGAGCAGCGATTCTGAAGGCCCTACGATGAAGTCGACTTTGGCTTTCCGAAGATCTGTTCATCGTCTCCGATCTTCGCCGGATGACCCCCTGAAGCTACCTCAGCCTATCAACACGTCAGGTTATGCATCGTCGCCCATGACAAGCTTCGATACGAGTGTCATGTCTGATGAGTCCCACTTCGAGCTGCAACGGGAGATTTCTCACGAGGCCCAGTCTTCTCACCCTGCACCCAAGAAACTTGTCAAGAGACCTCGGTCACCTCGCAAGTGGAACTTGTTTGGAAGGTCAACCCAGACGCAGCAACCTAAGCAGAGTGAGAAGGTCTCGGCTACTGTTAAACCAGTGGAGAAGAAGCCCCTTGCCTTTTATGCCATGATGGATTCGTCAGAACAAGAGGATAGCGAGCCCATGGACATTCAAGATGTCTTGAGGTTTGCCGAGGTTTATGGGAAGTCACCTAGTGTTGGCGGTACTCTTGAGCTTTCGCAAGGCACACCGGAGATGCGGTCGTCAACCAATTCTCCTGTGCGACCTGCGGAGCCAGCTCGACCCCCAAGGCGCGAGAGCATTGAGATGAAGACCAAGCCTCGGCTGCCTGTACCCCAGCAGACTTTGATGTCCAAGAAGCCTACTCTACAGCCTCCATCAACAAGCACTACTGCTGGCCGACGAAGCCGACTTCCTCAAGTCGGAAGAATCCCCAAGGTTGTGAGTAACCGTACTGAATACGTGTCTCCTATGAGCTTTTCTAGGCCTTTCAGAGCCAGGATGCAATTGGCACCCGACAACCTTGAGGTCTATGATCCTGAGTCGATTGCCAAAGGGCCCTCATCTTCTAGGCCTTCGACTCCTGTTCCTGATCTGACGACCGATGGTTCAACAGCAGGAAGCACCAACAACCTCTCATCAAGAGACTCCAACCCTCCTGCTTTAAGCCGAGTTGAAAAGGAGTTCTTGGCCTTTTCCCCTCGCAAGGATTCCGAGGGAACCATTGGTACATCTAGCTCAAGCTGTTCTGGTATTCTTGCTTTCTCTGGGTCTACTGCCGTGATCCCACAGCCTTATGATCCTCCCGCAGAAGATGAGGTGTGGGATGAGTATGATGATCTCCTTGGAGAAGATGCTGGCAAAGCACTTCCCTCGGCAACTTCTTCACGAGGTACACCGTTCCATCTTGAGACTTACGAGTCGAAGCTGGCTAGCAAGGAGAAGCCCTTGGAGTCGCCGACGATTGTCTTCGATAAGAAGGCAAGCCGACAATCTAAGGCAACAACCATCTCCAGCACTTGCAGCGCTGACATGACTGAACGCCTTCGGGCGGCTTTTCAACCTCACCCAAGTCCCAGCACTCCCTTCTCAGTCTCCAAGTTTGTTTCGGGTTATGAAGACCGCAACACCAACACCAATACCAACACTGAGGTGCCTGCAACTGGTGAGGTATCTCGACGAAGCAGTCAATCTTCCCGCAAGACGAGACGATCTGATGCCAGCTCCTCTTCGGAGGATGGGTCACCACTCGCACAAGTCAACCTCAGAGTTGGTTCAATGACGGTGAGTAAGTGGCTCACCTTCGGGCATGTTCTCTTCAGTGACGTTCGCCATGAATTGGTTCCTGTTGAGGGATCACTGAAGAGGCACTCAATCCTTGTGATTGATGGCCTTGGTAATGATGACTGGTCGTTCTACGCTGCGGAAACATACCCGGCTGCTACCTTCTTCAACCTGTCTCCTCGCGCTCCTCTTCCTGAAGAACTCAAGAGTTCATCTTCGAGCTTCCCTCTGAGCCCTCCGAACCACCATCAGATTCAATACGTCTCTCACCTCGACAAGTTTCCCTTCGCCCCTCAGAGCTTTACAGCTGTTGTCTATCGCTTCCCTGTCGCAGCTCCTGAAGCATACTACCGCAGCATTCTCACCGAAGCTCGCCGTGTGTTGAAGTCAGGAGGTTTCATCGAGCTCTCCATTCTCGATGTCGACCTGAACAACATGGGCAACCGGGGCCGACGTACAGTCCGCCGTCTCAAAGAGAGGATCAACGAGAAGACGCCTGATACTAGTCTCGGATCAACCGCGGATCTCATTGTTCGTCTCCTCGGCAAGGTTGGTTTCACTACCATCAAGGCAGCACGAGTGGGTGTGCCTGTCGCAAGTTCCGCCACTCGCTCAGACAGCAAGGCCGACAAGGGCAAAGCTACTGCTGAGAAGAAGAAGGATCCGCCAAGTCTATCCGAGATGATGAGCGACAACAGCCCCTTGGCAGACGAGGGCATCACCAAGATGGTCAGCCGCGTTGGCCGATGGTGGTACACACGATGCTACGAAAACGCAGCTGAGAACCCCTCCGGAAAGAGCATCTGGAGCGATAAGTCTCTACTCTCTGAGTCTGAAGAGCTCGGTACAAGCCTGAAGCTCATGGTCTGTTGCGCTCGAGCTCCTCTCGAGCGCATCACCAGTGTCTAAGCACCTAACACAACACATTATTTTCTTCCTCTACTTTTCCTTATCGGTCATAACATTGCGCAAGATACGCAAGTTTAATTGGAAAGCATTACAGGTTGGAAGATTCCATGCGGCGCAAGCCCATTCCTCAGAAAAAGAGGCCATACCACAAGATTGAACCACGGAAAACAATCTTTATTTCATTTCGTTCCTCTGCAACAGAGGCATAAGTTCTCTTTTACTTGTTTGATTAATCTTCGGTGCCGCAGGTCGGGTTAGACCACGCACTGGATGCACTGGTATTTCAAGCTATGGGGTCATTTTTTGGGTTCTTAATATGGGGGAAATGCTGGACATTGCACTCCGCAGAATTTGGAAATGGAGTGCAAAGGATTGGGGGGAAAAGAAAGACGGGATAGGGATGATTATGAAATCTTGATGATTGAATGTGAGGAGGAGATACGACTTGATATTTGAGCATGTTGCATAGAGATACCCATTCATGCTTTGGGGAGCCAGAACGAGATAGCAAGCGGCATTACTGTTCTTCCACTCTTATTACATTCGTTGCTTCATCTATTGTTTGCTTTATAAATGCCTGGACTCTATAGGTTTAAAAATCTACTTTACAGATTGTGTTGTACAAGATTTATAGATTGTTACAAGATTCATGAACATTATTCAGTCTTCGCTGGCTCAGTCTCCACCGTGGCCTCAGCTTGAGTAGTTTCTTTAACTTCTGGGTTGCCCTCAGCTTCAGAAGCTCCCTCGTCCTCAAATTCACACTCAACTTCAGAAGAATTCTCCTGTCCAGAGGACTCAACTTGGGAGCGTATCTGATCAATAGGCCATCGCCTGAGAACAACTACAAACCCACCACCAGTGACTCGCTCACCCACCTTGGGCCGCATCACCTGCACTGCAGCGCCTTCAGGGTTTTCTCTAGGAATAACGGTTTTGACATCCCACTCCTTGCCGCCACCAGTATCAAGAACACCGTCAGCCGTGGTCGAAACCTCAAGCTCAATGACTCTCTCGGGACGCATGGGCTGGCCTGTGCGAGCGACCCAAGTTTGGAAGTCGGCGATTTGACTAATGGAGGGTGTGAAGATGACAAGAAGGCCGTTAGGGTGGAGGGCTTGAATGACCTGGGAAGCATGGTCGTGAGCGGAAGGAAGGTCGAGGACTGCATGAGACAGGAAAGGCTGGTTATCCGTCTCAGCTAGACGAGATGAGATATACTCGTCTATGGAGCCGACATGGAAGTCTATAGTAGGGAAGTACAAAGAGCGGCGGAAATGGCGAATCAGTTTGTGTGCTGCGCGCGAGTGTTTGACGTTCCGGTCAAGGGTATGCAACACGGCGCGACGGCTGGATCGGTACGAGTCGAGGGCAGCCTGATCATCGTCGGCGAGATCAAGACCAAACCCATCGGTCCTGTTGCGTGCCGTGCAGAGAGTGTTCCGCAGGCTTGGAGGTACAGCTGGATTTGCTGCATGAAGAGCACGAGCGAGGTGTAGCGTCAAGCTTCCCATTCCAGTACCAGCCTCAAAAATCTCAAACGGCTGGGCTGGATGATTAGGATCTGCGTCGTGCTCTTCCTCACCAGGCCGGGAAAGGTTTAAATCGAGGAGCGACACGATGGTATTCGCATGGTGGGGATAAATCTAAGAGCCAATCCCATATCAGCAATAGCGATCGAGTTCCATTTGCACTGTATCGTACCGGCGTGGCCTGTCGCGGGCTGTTAATGATGTATGAAGCCAAGGTCGGTTCATGAAGAGTAACGGGACGTCCTGAGCTATCATTCAGAACATCAAGCACTTGGCGACCAATGAGCTCGGATGAATTGATAGAGGCACCATAACCAAGCCTTATTTTCGTATCGGCGCGAAGAGGGGACGTAAGATGCCATTTGGGAGCTTTGATGCCCTGTTGGCGCAAGAAGAGAACGTCATTTTCTGGAGGAACGTGGGGTTAGCATCCATGATGAGACTTCGGGAGGGCAAAAGCGAGAATTGGCTGACTTTGGATAGTGCGCGATGAAGAGTAGAATCGTTTCAGGGGGGTAGAAGAGATGCCCGCGAGGGCTGAAGGGTGGGATAGGCGCATGATGGGGTCTTGAGCGGTGGAGAGGTTGTCATGATGAGGATTTGTAGAGGTTTTCGTTTTGCGCCGGGGATAGCTCGGAAATAATCAGCAGGGATCATGGCTGTGGCGTCTTTAGAACTGATCAAGGAAGGCATATATATATACCAGGTAATGTTGTCGGAAGCAGTCGTTGGAAACAAGTACTGTTTATATGTATATATTTTGTAGATGAATGTCTATTTGTATTACCTGATTTCACTACCGAGGTATCGACTTGTAATTTTGGCCCAGGGTATCGCCTTCCCTCGTTGTGGAGGGGTTTGTTCATATCCTTCCAACCTTAGGTTCCAAACCTTCGCGCCTACCTTACACCTTCTCAATGTAAACCTCTTCATTTCTCTTTAGAGCGCCGTCATTTTGAAGACTCCCCAAACTCCGCCATCATCCAGCCTCGTCTCGTCTCGTCTCATCAATACCCGACGCGTCAGTTACTATTATACAATGGGGGATGTCATATCATAATCGACCAAAACCAGAATGTTCAAGCACGTTTCCCCCAAATCCCGCTGTGCTGCGCTGTGCTGTGCAGGCTGACGCAAAACCCAAAGAATAAACGCCGGTCCATGAGACGTTAAAAACCCACAAAGAAAAGATATGCTTGCTCGGTACCAGACTCCAGGCTGTGTACTCCTCAATGGGGTCATTATCGAATCCAAAGTTATCGGTGCCAAGATATGTACATATACTGGCAACACGTATAGTAGTATATCGTGCAGTCGTTGAAGCCGCCTCCGTCACCAATACTTGTTGAAAACACCGGCTTCGTCGAATTACATACGTCGGATCCTGATACTACGCATCAGGACCAAGAACAATAAACGATCTGAGATCCTGCTCAGATGAACGAATATTTTGAGCTCGACATTTGCTGCCCCATCGCGGCCGCCCACGAGTCCTGTGCTTGGAGCTGCTGTGGACGTTGCTGCTGCTGTGGCTGCCGATGCTGATATTGGTGGCTGTGCTGGTGCTGGCGTTGTTGCTGCTGATGAGGAATATGTTCTGGTGCGTGCTCCGTGGTATGGAAGTCCTCCTCGAAGTACACGACAACGCGAACCCCGACATGTTCTTCGAGGAATTGAACACCAGAATCGTATCGACGCCGACAGCGCTTCGTCCAGGGATCGACCTTGACGGGACTGTGATAGCAGAACATGTTCGGTTGCTGGCTACGAATTGGAAATAGAAGTCCCATGCCTCTCATGTGATGCCAGAGGTCGATCGTTGCTTGCTTAGTCGCATCAGATTGAGGGTGCGCCGCGAACATCAACTGGACAATTGTATATCGCAGAACGAGGACATCGACGCTTTCGGGGCCTAGTCGTTGCTCCATTTGTCTCTGCAGCAGTCGCAGTTCTCCCACCAATTTCTCGAGTCGCTCTTGATTCACATGGTTATAGAACATGGCGAGGTCAACCCATGTTCGAGCCACATAGGGATGTTTACGACCATAAATGGCTTCCAGCTCCTCAGCGATGGTTGGAATGCTTCCCCACAGCAGTTCCGATAGTGTGCCTGGTCCATGCTTCTGTTGCACCTCATATAAGCAAGAGAAGATCTGCCGCAGGGGATGTGACCTCTCGAAGTTGGTCGTCGAGTAAGCCGCTAAATACTTGCAGAGGGCCGTCATCATTCCTGGATCGCGATGAACCATACCCAGAAGCAACTCCTTGATTCCCTGAGGAGACAGCTTCTTCAGATCTGATTCGAGCTGTTGGAAAGCCTTCATCAGGAAATGACCACCTTGATCGTGGTCCTTCATCTCGAAATAGTGGTTAGCCTCGAGAAGAAGATCACTTGAGCCCGCTCCCCACACCATGATAGTTTGCCATCCAACTTGGGCGTCAGTCTCGACTTCGAATTGTCGACATTGCAAGAACGCTTTTCTCATGTTGCTAATGATGATTTCTTGAGCCCGAAGGAGATCCGGTGATTGGAGATACCCGGGTGTTGGAGGCGGAGTTGGTGTTCTGCATCTGATGTGTGCCGGCAAATCGGCGGGCAGTTCGAAATCGACCAAGTCGTACTCTGTAACACCCTTTCTCTTTAAGTAGGTGCCCAGGTTGACAACCTTGCCGTTACGAACGAATTCGGACACCTTGCCCTCAGCGTCACGCTGGAATTTCATGGACAGCAGGCGCTTTACTTCCTCTTCGGTATTATTCTTCACAAAACCCCATTGCGAGAATCGAGTCTTGTACATTTTTGGCCTACACAGGATGAGTTATGGCACTCAGTTGGAGATGGATAAGGACTTACGTTGCCTGGAAGCCATACTGGTCGGCCATGACAGACATGACCTCTTTAAGTGGTTTCCTTTCCTCAAGGTACAGTTTGCGAATTGTGTGCTTGAAGGATTCCCATGCCTCAGCCGGAACCTGTTCTCTTGAAGGACGGGTTCCTGCTTGAGATCGTTGAGAGACGGAAGCTCGTCGTTCATTCTGAGAACAGTTAGCAATGGGCTCCCTCGCTCTAAATTCATGAAACATACCGGAGGTAACATGGAGGAGGTAGAGGCTTGAGAAAGTTGTGGTGTAGAGGGTTCTTGTTTAATAGGAGGGCTAAAAGGTACAGGTGTGGACATTGATGATCGGGAGGGTTGTCGAACAGGCCTGGGTGGTTTGGCAGGCGGCTTCGCAAGAGCCTTGCCTTTAGCATTAAAGGTGGAATTGGTATTGAAATCCAAGACCAGCTGGCTTCCGGCGTTCATCACGGGTTTAGGTGTAGAAGGGATCGGGGGTTTTGCGAAATAGCCGGAATTTGAGGAAGTACCGTTGCCTTGTGATTGATCCAAGGAGGGTTTAGAAGTCATTGGTACTGGTGGTCGCCATATGGCAAATCCAGGTGTACCCGGCACACCTGGGGTAACTGGACCGGGTGAGGCGATTTTGGCGTTCATGCTAGAATTTGGCATCATTGAAGGCCCAGCCATGGATGTCGTCTCCATCGGGGTCGTCACTCTATTATTGTTGACCATGAAACTGTTCATACTTCCGAAAGGACCGGACGGCGAACCCACACCTGGACTGTGGACTGATATATCATGAAATCCGCCAAAAGCAAGGGCGGGCGGCGGGCTAACGATCGGACTGGTGACTCTTGAATGACCACTCAAGAGTCCATAGTTGGGCTCTGCAGGACTGGTGAGAGGACTTGTAACGATAGGCGAGGTGACACTGAAGTTTCCGAACGGGGAGGAAACGGGAGGCTCTTGATGTACTGGGCTTGTTACGACGTTCGATGGTCTTGGAGGGAGAGGGGGCGCAAAAGATTTGTTCTCGAAATGCGCAACCAGACGTCCAACGCCACCTCCTCCACCATGCGAAGAGCTCATGTTATCGAGTTCGACATCTTGAGACATGGGGTCGTGTTGATCGAATCGCATGTCATATTCTGCTGATGGAGTTGGCGCCCAATCCATGCCGGATGAGTCGCCATAGGATGCACCGCCATCGTGATATGGTTGCGAATTTCCCGTCGAGAAACTATTTGTGTCGTTGTTGTTCATGGTGAACCTGTGCCAGCCTTGGTCGGCGAAACCATACGACGGATCCTCATTGTTGTCGGAAGGGCGAGGCCCGCCTGCTGAATGGTTAAACATGTCGCCGGTGATGCCCAGGCCGGACGTGAGAGGTCCGGTCTGCTGGCTGAAAGGCAGTCAATGACGGACTGAGGCGAGTCGAAGGCCTCGGCTGTGTCCTCAGTCGCCAATGCGAGAATTCATCGCTCGTTAATGTGGCGAGCGGGAGAGCTCAGATGGAGGTTCAAGAACGGGAGGATGAATAGGCGGGCAGAAACGCTCATGACTATCGGTACGTATAATAATAAGGAAGAGCGCTCGAACGGACGGTATGGTACAGGCAAGAGCGAGCAGAACCAAACCAAGAACGACAACCCAGCGGACACTACCAGGACTGGGGTGTCTGCCGCCTGTAGGACAGTGCAATGAGTCGCACCAAAGCAATGGCCAGGGCTTGCTAACGTTATCGTTCCCCAGACTTGACGCAGCAGCTAGACAAGATATGGGCGGTGCTGTGATAGGACCATCAATGCAATGGGAGCCAGAAAAAAGACGGGGGACGTCCACGGCCAGAACGCCAAGTAATGCGCGTGAGAGAGCGCCAGCAAAAGTTCCCTCGCCAAAGTTTCCCAGAAAGGCAACCCAATATGTTGTCTAGAGGAGGCTGGAGTGGGCTCTTTGAGGGAGATAAGAGGGAATCAGACATATCCTCGGTTCAGCAGTTCCGAGGGTTTATGGTTAAAACCAAACGCGGTCGAAAATCATTCAGACACAGTTAAAACACAGCAGCAATGACTTCCAAAACCAACGACTCGAGTTACCAGGCAGTGCAGAGGCGATAATAGAGAGAACGACCTCAAAAGGACGAATTATGAATTGGAGATTCAGCAGCACAGAGAAAGAAGGGCCGATAAGGCTGCACTAGAAACTTAGAAAGACAACGCCATCGCTGGGGTTGATGATACTCAACCAGTGAGATGAAAGCTTTCAGGGGTGCGCTTGTGAGAGCATGCGACCAAACGGCCAAAAGCAGAAGGTGGACAAGACGGAGACACCACCCTAACTTAGAAGCACCAATCAAATCGACTTGATACGGCTCTGGGGGCTCGTACTGACAGGGAAATCTGCCGAGGGGATGAGCATTCCAGCCTGTTATCCTGTGTTTGTGCTCTGAGAAGATTGAGTTCTGAGATATTCCAGAAGGCTTCGTTATCTTGGTTTTCTCTCTCAGCTCAGCTGAATCAAAGGCACCGTGAGAGACAAGACGCAACTCTATTCCCCTGATATTGTCAGGTGCTGCAAGAGTGACAACACGATCGGCACGGCACATTCGGTGGACAAGAAGAAATGGGAATGGTTTCGGAGAAGCCTGGGACTTGGACTTGAACTTGGAAACTTTACTGGCCGTAAGATCGCTTCGGCCGTGGCGCACGCCACTGTCTGTTCGACCTGCTGTTTCTGAGGCCACACCGTGAGTTGGTCTGAGTGGCTAGTGACGAAGTTTGCCAGGCGTTGTCACCCTGGAAGGATTTCTGCTTGAGCGCGAATCAGGGTACCGAAACACAGGCTCTGCTGCGAAGCTCAGTATCTCGACGCGAAGGAGCTTTATCGATCTTCAGTCAGTCTGCGCCAATCAAATGAGGAGACTGCCACAGGACAGTGGTTATCTTGCAAATTGAAGGAAGACACAATGTTGTGGGGGAGCGAGAGCCGTGCTTCTTACTGGCTCTGTAGCCAAGCCGGCTCCCGCCGATAGCCTACAACTGAGCCTTCAAGGCTTTCCTGCCGTCCACATGGCGCCGTTGTCTTAGAAAGTCTCGTTTTCCCGTAATTTGTTCCGAAGAGAAGGAAATTCCGAATGTTTAGAAGAGGGAGGACTAACGACGCCTTACTGAACCCGAATAACGCAAGATCAACCTTGAAAGTCTTGCTTTCTTGGATGATTCGACAACTGTATAGTTCAGAGAGAAGTCATTTGGTCAGTTGTGATTGATTGTTCGCTTTTACGAGAGGGTGCCGGAACGGGCTGAAAATGGAACGTTCCATGTTGGCTGGAGCCATGACATGCCACACAGCCCCTGGTCCGGCAACGGCTCCCATAAGTCGAAATGTACTCGGCCGAGAGAGCGGCCGAGTTATCTCGAAGAACTGATTTCTGTCGTTAGAAGATAACGAGTCACTTGTTATTCTCAGTGCAATACTCTTTCAGATATCACACGGATATGACCGTCAATGCAACTCATCAGAAGAACAAGTCATTGTCTCTAATTCAGGTTGCTATGATAGCGTCTGTTTTGTGCCCGAGTGTCCTGGGGATATGACCCAAGACAGCATAGTCAAACCCATGCTTGCCCTGCCTCGCCTTGCATGTGCTTTGCTCGATGCCGGCACCCCCTGTCCCCTGCTCCCATTGAACGACGGAGATCATGCCGCAACCCCATCTCGCACGATCCAGTAAGCTCGTCATCGGGTCCCTGAAAGCAGTCACTGGAGTTTACTCCATAATATCACTCCAGATGCCGTGATGCTATTACGAGATTTACGATTTCTTCCTCAGGGGTCCAATTGAAGCAGATTGATGAAGAGCAAGCCGCTGCCAAGGCTGAGATCAGCAGTAGGGTCAAGCCACATTGTACACGGTAATCTGGTCCGCATCCGCCACGTCTCTGAACTAAAAGCTCCGAGACATAGTCTACGGCCCAGTCGGCGCATATCGCTGGATGCGGCATCATGTCTGACAACCTCTACAGCTAGCCTGCTTGATGTGCCCTCTACGTGTTCCATCCGTTCTTCTTTTCTTCCTTTCGAAGGACAGTGATAAGGGGGGAAGTTCAAGGCAGCAAGGGGGAGCTGAGTTCTTGTGCTGATATTGAGCTGTGTGTTCATTGGACAGCTCCTAGTAGATTGAGTCGACTCATGACTTCATGGTTCGTTGTCAGTTGTCCCCAGCAGATAAAAATAGCCAGATTAATGGCCAGGCTTTGCAGATCTCTTAGCTGATACAGAGGGGTTCCAGCTGATAAGACAAATGTGACCTTGTGTTAAGCGACTGGTCAGTCATCAACGAGGGGGAACAAACCCCCCGAACCGGAGTTGGACGTCAATATAAGCATATTTTGTTGCGGGAATCCAAGGCGTTAACTCAAAGCCATCAATGGTATTACGACCTGAGATACGATGTGCGGTGCAGCTCTCAAACCTTGAGTCAAATTAACCTCTGCAAGAAACAATAAACGGGCCGGTAACTCTATCAACGTCGACCGTTTTCATCTCCTGAATGAAGAGTAGCATGTGAACAAGATAAATAAACATAATAGACCTGGATGAGGGGATCGAAACAGGACTTTTGAAAGCATGAAGAAGGTAGGCATGTCTATGGGGAAGACAAGAAATTGTTGTTCATTTTGCATAATAGCGAAGGTAATTGAATGCTTGTTGTTCGCCTGCCTTACAAAGGCATTGTTGCACAGAATGACATCGGTGGAATCAGACGAAGCTGATAAGAATACGACAAATGGCTTTTCAATGCGACAACCGTTATCACGGCGCAACAGAGCAAACGCACAGCATTCAATGAGAGGGAGGTTCACGCAGCAACTGTCTCAAGTCGTCCTCTGGGAAACATCACCATATTCGATGCTTCACGAAAGCGAAGCCACCACTGTCACCAAAGTGTATGTTATTCTAGACACAGTCTGAGTAGCAGAATCCGTGTAGGAACAAGTAAAGACTCTCTTGTTGCAGAGTCTCCCACAATTGAGAAGGTTGCTTTTCACATTAGGCACAACAACATAATAGAGTATAAAAACACCTTTCTATCCATTTTGGTATAACCTTTTTCTACTCCTGAAAGCCTACGAGTGGTATGGTTTAATGTAAAAACGAAGAAACAAAGTGGGTAATCGAAGGGTAAAAAAACAACAAAGGATGTCAAGATAGAACAAACCGAACCCAAGACAGCCATAGCACAAATGCCAAAACACAAACAAATGCTATAAATACACAACCGAACCGCATCATACTAATACCCATGAAACAACACCTTCCGTCATTCTTCCTGGTTTGATCAATCCGTTACCAATGTGTCCCTCTGTCCCGTCATGTAGTCGTATAAAGATTCGTAGAAGGGGCGCGCAAAAGATTGTAATGTAGTTGTAAGGGAGCCGCCGGCGTGTGGGCAGCAGCGCAACTGATGGTTTCAAAATCATCGAGTTGGTTATGGGCAATTTTTGAGAACAGACCTCTGGTCCAAGTTGAAAGAAGTCAAAATACATTCAGTGACTTTAAAGTCGCACAAGTGAATGTCAGGAAACTTCCTCGCCGTCCTTCTCTTCGCGGAAACGTATTCCGCCTTCGACATTGATGGCGCCCTGAACCCAGGGGGTCTTGGCCACCTTATCGACGGTCCAGCGACCTCTGGCTCGCCTGAGCAACCCTTCTGTGATCTCCATAGCACCGAGGAGACCCTTTTGCTTGAACTTGGCTTCGTCGCCATCGTGGTCGGTGTCATCGCCGTAGTATTCTACCCATTTCCATTCGACTCTCGCGATACGGTGGCTAGTGCGACTGCGCATGCGATGCGCTTCACTCATACCTGGGTGAGGATCAAAGGGAAGTCGGGCCTCAAGAAGAGCATACAGAAGCACACCGAGTGACCAAGCATCGGTAGCTCGTCCATCGTAAGGTTGCCCCATGATGACCTCGGGAGCTGCATAGTCTTCTGATCCACATCGAGTTTCCAGTTTCTCATCATCGGCGATGCGTCTCGAAAGGCCCAGATCACTCAGAATTACCACTGAGTAAGGATAGGTAGCCCAGTCAATCGATGGGTCTGCAAGCTCAGAAGGGGTGAGGTTGACGAGGACATTCTCAAGTTTGATATCTCGGTGAACAATTCTCCTTTCGTGGAGATAGCTCACCGCACCAACCAGTTCGGCAAATATTCTTCGTAATAGAGGCGCCTTGAGCACACCACGATGACTAGTCGCAATATCAAACATATCACCTCCAGGACAATAGCTCAAGACGAGGATGGCCCGAGTAGGCTCAATGCTCCAAGCTTTTAGGTCGACAAGCGAGGGGTGGTGGATGGAAAGCATGATTTCAAGTTCACGTTTTAGACTCATCTCAACCCGTTCCTCACTGGCGCCGCCCTTTGGACCATGCTCGCAGACCTTCACGGCAACCAAAGTCTTACGGTCAAGGCTCTGTTCCGGTTTTGGTGTCAGCCTTCCATGGTCAACTTCGGGAGAGTCTTCACCGGGTTCAATCTGGCTTGTAGCCAGCATGACCCTACTGAAGGTTCCCTGACCAAGCATTCGCACGGCCCTCCATCGGCGACGCTTCTTATCATTGCGTCCGTTGGCTTCGAAATATTCGAATCGGGGTCCTTTAGGCTTGCCGGCGCCATCAGCAGAATCTCGCGAAGACTCGCTTGGTGGAGGAGTTGGTGGCTGGACTACGGAAGGGGTAAGTCCTCGCGATTCTGCAAGGTTGAGCTCTCTTCGAAGCTGTGGTTCATGGGACCGTGCTGAAGCCTCGGCGTTGGGTCGCGCTGAAACGGATATTTGTCTCTTAGGAATACCCATAGGATCAGGAACGTATTCGCTCACGCTTCGGTTTCGCGTATGCTGTCGTGGCTGCTGGTTAGAAGGCGATTGTGTTTGAACATGGTCGCCAGGCTCGAGGGTTGAATAGATTTTACGTTTGGCACCATTGGAAAGTGCTGCATCAATCGATTCACCTGTACTCGTAACCAGAACAGAGCCCTCTCCTACACTTTTGAGGCGCTGTTGGGGAGGTGACGCAGAACCTGCGCTCAGCCTCTTCCAGGGTCCTGGGGAATCACCCGACATGAGCGGGCTCGGAAGAGGCGTCATATCCCCCATAGCAGAAATAATAGGGCTAGGCACTAAACTGCTTGTGCCGCTGGCAGAACCAAGACTGTTAGTCAAGGCAGCTTTCAGACTTGGTGTCCGGGATATGGGATGAAGGCTGTTGGACGAAGCCCTGTGGTTCAACGTCAACGAGCCACGGGATGAACCACTGCCACTCCCGTTGCTGTTGTTAAATGATTCACGGCGATCTGGGGTTACGGGACGTGCAGCAAAGTCAGTTGAGATACGCAAGGATCCCACTGGACTGACGGAGCGTCTAGGAATAGCCGGTGATCCAATGGACAGTGTGTTGGATTGTGGTAGCGCGAGTTCGCCCTCTTGTATGGAATTCGGTGCTATTGTATCCGCACGGAAATGAGCAAGCGGCGGTGTTGTAACAGAGACATCAGGAAGCGTGAAGGACGACAAGGGACTGGTGGACAATGTAGCGTAGGCGTGGTCGTGCCGACGGGAAGTTGGTGTAAGGGAGGCCCCAACACGAGAAGGTGTATGTGCAGGAACTGGTATGGGACGAGAAGTTGAGCGAAGGGAGGTATCACGACCTCTAAAAGAGTTGTTTCCTGTGTCTTGAGAGTTGTCGTCGAGGGGCAGGGCCGTCGCAGTTCGGGGGGCGTGGGGCTTGTTCATGGCTCCGCGTTGTCGGGTCGTCGGAGTCGCTTAGAACCAGATTAAGGTCTAGCGAATTTGAAGGAGGGGGGAAGCCGAGTAATCGTCGTTTATTTCGATCGCAAGACTGTTGAATTGGCTGTCAGCCTGCTGCGAATGAGATGAGTACGAAATGGAATTGGCTAAGTCGCTGTATTCCGAAATCCAGTGTGGGGTGACGAGTGTTGATATTCAGAGACAATGCAATTATGAGATTTTGAAGGCCTTAGGAACGTACCTTGGCGCAAGGGAAACTCTGGGGGAATGCGAATGCATCAAGGGAGCACGGTGCTGAGGAATGGGCTTGGCGAAGCTGATTGAGGGAGTGTTGATCGAGTCGAAGGAGTCCAAGGGGTTCGTTTATAAGGACGAGGAGAACGGCGGAAGGAAGAGGAGAAATTGGCCAAAGGCTCTTCTATAACGCGAACATGAGAGGCGATTCGAAACGTCGTTCAGAGGGAGGGTGAATGTGTCGACAGTGTCGCTCAAACAGAGCGAGAACAAGAGAAAGAGAAGAACAGAAAAGAAAGAAGAGGAGAAGTCAAAGGAGTCAAGATCGACGTGAACAGCCAAGATTTGGGTGGTTGATCGTTCGTGGGTCCAGCACAGCACAGTACAGCAGTAGTAGCATGAAAGGCCAGACCTTTGACCTTTGACTTTTGAACTGTGAGAAGCAAAGACAGGACAGGCTCCCTAAGGGAAGGGATGTCAGAAAACTGGAGAGCTGATGATAGGTGACAGAAATATTTGGGCAATGTCTGTGATAAACTAGGAGATGTTGAGGACTGCCTTACCTGATTATTTTAGCCCCCTAATCCGAGGTCTTGGGTCTTTTTGCGCTTCGAGGGGCATGGACCGCACTTGGAGGGCGTGACTGCCACTAGCTTCAAGGACTAGCTAGCCTCTAGCACAAGTGCAGGTGCGATGTGCTAGGTTAGCACCAGAGATTGGGGACCGGGGATCGGAGCGGGTCCTTCCTGTCTCTCGTTTGTCCCGTCTCTGTGACTCCTTCCGTCTGAACTCGTCTCGCTGTGTCGTCTTTTTGTTCTTTTCTCGACCGTTTGTGTTTGGACTCACCTTTGATCAATCCGCTTCCCTTGTCCTTGTATCTTTCTTCCTGAATGTATAGGAGTTCTACCTCATTGAGAGGAACTGACCTTGTTTATCACTGCGGGAGTTCATCCACTTGGCTCTGCTCAAAGCTTTGGCAGCGGGTGAGGAAAACTGGGGCCGTCACAGTGATAAGTCGATAGTAGCTTTAGGTACCCCTGCAGCGTTGAGCGCTTCCAAAGTTGCTTGCACACGATGGAATCCTTATCGCTAGATGGTAGGATGGATGTGCTCTGCTTGGAAACGAGAGGGAAAGGAGGGGTTCGAGGTCGGGATTAAGTTAGGTTTGCGTTGAAATCGGGGCCAGGTAAACTTTGTTTTGCTGAGTCGTCCACGCTCGTTGATGTTGTGCAGGCGATGGTGTCAGTCAATTGAAGTGACGGCGCCTTTAATGAGATGCAAGGAGCTACAGCTACCTTAGTAGGTAGGTATGCGGCAACGGTAACTGTAGCAGTAGCAGTGGCCAAGAAGGACTGTCGAGCTGGGGAACAGGACAATTGGTCTCGTGCAGGAACGTCAAATATTGCAATACGGTCACTTTTACGGATATGGTATGTTGTTGGGCGTGTCGTGGTGAAATTGCAGGTCACGCTGAGCTGAGCCGGGAGTGCATGGACTTGTAATTTCCTGGGGAGAAGATTTTGTCCTAGGGTCAAAAGATTTCCCTCAATTGAAGATGCAGATTGATTGTAGATAAGGAACAAAAGATACGGTGGAAACAGAAGGTCGGAAAGGACACTGCAGCCCGTGTTGGAATGGGGAATGAATGGATGATTCATGAAATTGGTGTGGAGGTTGATGATATTAACGTTACGATATCTTAGATACCACCACCCAACAAATGAGCCGAATGAATGCCCAAGCACATGGAAGCGTCGACAGCTGACAGACTACACGAGTATATCATCTATAACAAGAGCCTCAATATTAGTTATTCCGTATTCTACTTATTTTATGACTATTTCCACTAATTAGCAAAGACTATACGAGGGGTGGAATTACGGTAATTCAGTAGAGTTGGGCAATTAAGTTTACCAAACAAATCTAACTTTTCTAAGAAGCAAGCTCAGATCTGATAGGGAACTGATTGACTCAGTTGAGACAGAGGGAGGCCAGACGCAAATTACAGAACATCTTTGATACTGACTGATACAGTACACTTCAGTACTTTACACTTAACTCACAGGGGCTCATCTGCAAAGTAACGTTTGGCGCTGTGCTGCTTCGTTACACCTGCATGCATTGCCCCATATTTCCTCGACCTTTGCTGTCTCTTTGTGGCATCCCGAGGGAGGGAACCAGGATTCAACATAAGCGAAACACAGATGGTCGCGCAGTAACGATGGTGACAAAAAACGCCGGCTTCAATTTTATGTGTATCACCCACCTGTCGGTTATGCATTACTTGCATTGGATCCTTTTGCTCTTATATTGACGCTGGTATCAGGCAAACATCAAACTCTCCAACACTCATACCAATACTATCGGTCTCTCTATCTCTCTCATCTTTGAAGCTCTCCAGACCCTCTCCACTCTCAATCCCCGCTGCCACGCCGCCCTATCCCACTGCCGCTGCAGAGAGCCCACCAAGGCGGCCACTAAGAGCCCTATAATCGCCCACCCGCTCCATTCCTACGCATTTCTGCGATCGTCCCTTGATTCCATTGCAAACTGGTCCCCTCCCCTTGTCACTTTTTGCTCTGTCATGACGTCGATAACTGTAACTTCATGAATCGTCACATGAACCGCTCTTCGATGTCATCGCCCGATCCCTCCGCTCCGGCCCTCCGGTCTCTCGACTGCCGAAACCCTCTGGGTCCTTCGGCGTCTGTCAAATACTAACCCTCACCTCACTCACCATGAGTAAGCTCCACGCAATGTTCGCTTTGCCAAGTCTTGGTGCACTCCGGTCATGAACGCCTTTGATGTCACCCAGGGAAGCGTCACAAATGAGTGAGACGACTGATTGCATCATGAACGAACATACTCGAATGCCGCGCCGTGCCGTAGATCATTTCGGACCACTCGCGTCACCGAGCACACATCCATCATCTTTCGGTTCGAGTTTCTTTCACGTCTCCAAAATTCGTTACCCTTCGATCTAATCCTCTGCCTCGACCACATGGTCCATCCGCTGACATTATTGGCTTACATGCAGCAACACTCTAATTCTATAGACCATCTCAATGACAAATTATACCAGGCGTTGTAACACCGTGGTATCCTTCTGAAAAGACTCACCACGTTTTTGGATAGGCCTTTGTCCAATCGTCAGAGGACACTGTCACTTACATATCTGTTAAGTGACTGTTGAAACTTGGGATTACTGTGCGTTAGCATTTATCGTGAGATAGAGGTACTTAGCCAGGGAATATATTTCCCATGACTGTTGTTGCTATACGGCGTTCTAAAAGATTTAACTCATCACATACCTCTTGAACACTATTGCACTATACTTATAAATGCCTGACTTTCACAAACGGCCTAGAACGTTTTATAAAAGATAAAAAAGATATAAGCAAGAACAGGCAGATAAAAAATCTCTACCTTATTATAGTTATAGTAAATAATAAGATTAATACTTAAATTAATTCTATTAACTAACTGTTCTTTGCTTGCTATTTCTCCCGCTAATTACTTGCTTAATTGAATGCAAAATATCAGATATGCCAGGCCAGAAGTGCAAAAGAGAAACTCCGGTACAGGGAATCGAACCCTGGGCTCCGCGGTACTAATCCCTCAGGTTATGAGAGCGCGAAATGTTAGCCACTACACCATACCGGATGTTGCTTATAAATAAAGTTCCAACTGATGTCTATGATTGTTGCGGCAGACTGGACAGTGGTTGAACAGTTGTTGATAATCGGCTTGCGAAGAAAACACATAGACTAGAGCACTCGCTTCTATCAAAGCCTTTTCTTATGATTGTCCTGGAACACCCTTGTTCAATAGAGCACTGCGAACGCTCCTATCCCTTCGCAGAGACACAACAGCTCGTGTCTTACTTGAGGTCATTCTAGGAGACAACGAAGGTGATGTTACCTGGTACATGGACTTCACCTCAACTCACTACTCTCCAGGTACTACTGAGGCAATGGCCTGGGAAAAGATCGCTGTTAGTTAAACTCGTATGTTATACCAATAAACGACATGATATCTCACTTCTGACTCCATTGCGTTGTTGCCTGCCTGCATTGTTCGTCAAGCCTCACTAAGAAGACCGCAAGTATGCAACCCAAGACTTACAAGCATATGCCACAGCGAACTGGAAAACACACTCAAGAGCAATATTCAATGGCCGCTAATGCAGGGGTCTATTCTCCAAGACATGCTGCTGTCAATGATCACACAGTTAAGCTTGTTACCTCGTTGCAATGTAAGACTTGATCCCCCACGCAAAACATCACGATGCCGCGTTGTACTTAACCATCAACATTAAGAAAGAGAGAGCCGAGAACAATAAAATAAGCTTTTATAAGATGGATAAAGTCTTTGCAGATCAATGATAAGGTCCCGCTTCAACTAGACTGATGTACACAGCCCCGGGAGGTCGCCAGTTGTGGCCTCGAAAAATGATACCGCTTTCGTCCAAGATGCCCACCAGCTAGTCTTCTAGACTGATCCTTCTTTCAATCATCTGTATTTCAGTACAAGCAGAGAGTTTTCTCTGTGTCTCTTAAATTCATGCCCAATAGTGTCTTCGTCGTAATAAAATGTTTAGTCGTAAAAGCGTTAAACCTCCAAAATCCTCGCTCAATATATATACACAAAGTCATATTCCATATCGTGTAGAACCCCCCTGTATGATGAAACACAATGCAGTAAGCAGACACTGCAGGCATCATGTCAATCCCAAGGTAGGCATCGCACTACCGTGCCCATCCTCACTCCAGTGCCAATCAGACACTTGCTGAGCGTCCCAGCTGTAACTATCCCCCGGACTCACGGCCGCGGCGCAGGATTCAGGCAGATTTGCAAAGGTGCCAGTCTCCCTGGCAAAGTCTGATAATCGCCTGAGTCGTAGCTCATGCACCCGGGCTGCCTCGTCAGCCTCTCCGCTTTTGCGCAGTGCAGACTCGAGGTTTGCGAGACATGTGAGGTGGATCCTCTCGTCGCCTTGGCTGGCGGTTATGAGACGAGATGCTTCGCGGAAGCAGTCAATTGCCAAGGAGAAGTCGCCCATTTGATAGCCGTAGTTGCCTAGTTGAATGTTCATACCGGCTTGTTGTTCTTCGTTCAGGTCCCAATCTTTTAGTGTTTGAAGACACTGCATTGCCTCTTCGATCTTCCCCTCAGCCGTTTTCGCATTGCACATGATGCCTGTTTGTAAGATTGCAAGTTCGCGGAGCCAAGGATGTCGTAATTGCGTGGCTTCAGCTCGGGTTCTGTATTGCGTAGCGACACTGAGTGACTCTGCTGTTTGGCCATGATGGACAAGACAGTCGATGTGGTCGCAGTATAAAATTGTGGTTAGGGAGTTGGCGAATCCAATTCGCTCCTCAAAGAGAGGCACGAGAGAAGAGTAGAGTCGTGTGGAGAGTTCATAATGATCGGAGAAGTCCTGAGACCCAATAATTTTCCAGATTCGTGTCATTGGGTGATCATGACCCAGTACAATAGGTACTAAGCCCGCGAGGTAGTTCATGACAATGTGAAGAAGGTCTTCTTTGTGAAATCGATGGAGATACCACAAGAGGAAAGCTGTGCGTACAGCGAAAACCGGGCTCTCGGAGGCGATTATCTCCTTGAGCGACTCGAACGCTGGAGTGAGGAGAGTGCTTATTGAGATCTCGTCTTTTCTCATCATTGACCTGTTGACAAGCCCAAAGCTGGCGACCACACGCTCAAACAGCTCAACGCTTCGGTCACCAGGTCTTAGGCTGACACAGTCACCGTTATATTCATGGTTCCATATTCCACTGGTAAAAGAGGTATCGAAGTAGTCCCTAAATAGATTTAGAACTTGTTCGACGTTGGAAATCTCTTTCGGTGTTGGTAACGAGCGATGACTCGGTGTTGGTGATGGTGTTCGGCATTGGACCTCGAGAGTCGTCTGGATGCTAGGCACAACACCCGCTCTGAAGCGCGCAACAAGGCTCGGATTCCGTCGGATGTATCTGTTTATGTTATCCAGATCGACTGGTTGACCACGGATAGTAAACTCTGATATCTTTCCCTGTGCCTCACGTTCAGTCCTTAGGATAAGAATGGCGAGGACCTCATCACTCTTGAGCTTCTTATCAAGACCCCACTTCCAAATCCTCGACTTGTACATCTTGACACTGCAAAAGAGTCAACACCCGAGACTTTAAGAGACGAAGAGGTTTACACACGTTGCAGTGAAGCCATGCTCACGCTCGAGAACTTCCATGACCTCTTTAAGCGGACGCTTCTCTTCCTGGTAGAGCTTCGTGATTACTGGACGTATCTTCTCCCATTCCGAGCTGGGAATACGTCTTCCGGGTGCGCAGCGAGGGAAGCTCATGTCGGTGTCGTCAGAGTCACCGGGTGACGTGCGACGTCGAGCGGAGAAGACGCTCGAGGTAGCCATCATAGCATTTCTGGTGGGTTACGTTGTGCGGTGGTAAGGCTGACTGCTGGAATGGATTTGGTGCTGACGCGGCAGTTGTGAATGAGTAATTGTTAACGGAGCGAGGTCCCATATGAAGATTTATGGGAGAGGGGATGAGGAAAAACGTCACATTAAAGATGACGATGAAGATGAAGCAGAGCGAGTAGAAATGGATTCAAGCAAGGTAATTAATTAATGTTCAAGGTTTGACATGTTTAGGCCCAAACCCTGCCTGTTAATCCCCTCTCATCAGCGCAGCGCGGCACGGCACATACTGGATGAGGCAGCCTTGAGGGATCACCCCAGTCCGTTCCATTCAGCCCAGCCCCGTAGGGCCAGTGAGAATGTGACAGTACCCTACCTACGGCGTAAGTAAGGTAAGACGGCTTCAACGCGGTGTCTTCCCCCTCCCAAAACTTATTTAGCGATATCTCACCTTATATATGTATGTGCTAATGTGTTATCCATGTCAAATGCGTTTCTAGGGTGGGGGCCGTTTTCTCGAGTCATCCATGTCGTAGGGAACCCAGAGTCACAAGTCATGGGATACCTACCTCGATGGATGGATGATGTGAGTATGCCTTGCGATAATCTTAGCCCCGATGTCTTGTGCTTATCCATCGGCTCATTTTTGGTTTGTATAATTCCCTCATTCCTGTCGGATAGATACGTATTTTTTATCACCATCGTTAATCATGCAAGTCTTTTGGCATTCATGTTGCATTTGTTGGTTTCATCCCTTCTTCAGCCCTACAGAAATGAAAGCCACCTACCGCCCGCCCCTGTAAACGTGCCCGCCCCAAAAGCGCCCGGCTATCTCCACTTGTTCGGGAGCGAGAGGCGCTCTAGCAGCCGTTGCTCCCTCCCGTCGCATTCATCAGGGACCGACACCCACCTCAGCCCTCGGTCGAGTGGTCTAGATCTGGCAATCACTGCCTCCATCTAACTCATTACGGAGACAGATCGATAGACAAAGGGTTCTTTGTCAGTGGAGGCCTGAAGAGCAGCATGCTTTACATCAAGCTAAGATAGATACCTACATCAACAAGCATCTAAGTTACGAGACAGTTCTAACAAAGCTCAATCTTGGTTGACATGGATGGTTTACTTAGTTGATCTGAGCCTCTGTGATGGCGATATACGTCACTGCAGAGAGGTACATGTTAAAAAACTGCACTTTCACTGAGGCAAGAGGAATATGAAGGCATCGCTAGTTTCCTAGCGTTCATCACAAATATGTCCCTAATTACTCAAGACCCATGAGCCTGTTCAACCACTCCAGTGCGTAGCAGCTTTAAGTGATATATTATATCGAGACCTGTTATCTAGACACTTATGGTGTTGTATCTTGTAGTTGAGAATTAGGCTGCTTCAGCTGTAGTGTTTGCATGAGCAATACGTTAGCGTGAGAACTGTGAACGTAACTTCTATTCCGGATGTCTTTAAGTTCGTTTATCCTCTCAAAAAATGAAAGTTCAAGGATCTTGAGGAATGCCCACCAAAAGAATCTTGTTGTCGATATCATCTCCATATTTTAGCTGTTGAAACTACTGGACGTCTTTCAGGTAACAAATAGGGCACTGCTGTTTGAGTCCGCGACTGAACCAATTAATACTGGACTCACGATTTGATACCCCATCTTGAGATACCACAGCATGCTCTTTTCTCATTCGACGTTGCCACCATCCTCGTCTTGTCGGGAGATACCTACAGCAGTCCAGGCACCAACTCCACGCCCGACTTGGTCGACCACGGGCGTCCCTTGGCCGAAACCTTCGGAGTAAATCGCCCATGTTCAAACATGAGCATGGATCTACAGAGAGTGAAGAGTCTGGTCTATTCCAAGTGGCCATGTGCGATTCGCGGAGAGGTACAGAAAGGCTGCACAGTCGTGAAGTGGCGAGTAAACTTCTGCAGGTCATCGCTAACATGATCTTGTCCACCTGTGGCGCTTGGTCGAAGATCATGGTGAGAACCTCGGTAGGCAGCTTGAATAGCAGAGCTGAGCATGAATTGTTCTCAATAGCAATCTAAAAGAATGAGCCGTTGATACACAATGGTTGGTTAAGGCTCATACACACTGTTGAAGGGACTCTGAATGGAGTTGTAGAGCAACAGGTCTTGGGGAGTGATGCTCCAGGCCTACTTCTGAGCTGAACTGGCATGGCCCAGGCTATGTGTAGAGTATACTGATGCGCGATATGTGTTGTTGATAGGCATGAGTACTTCACTTGTGAATGATGGGGAACCGGAACTAAGGTACTTCAACTGAGGTCATCGACTACCTCTTGAAATGCATGGTGATAGGACATTTGGGTGTGCTATCGCTTCCGTTGTCGCGGTAAATTTGACTTTGAAAGGTCTACTTATTGTAACAGTAATTGAATATTTGGGCAATCTTGTTGACTTAAAAAACAAAGCCTTCTTTCTTTATCAATTAATTGCATTGTCTGATATAGGTTAACTACTTAATTACCCACATGAGCGTGTGAGCCAAAATCACCTGGGGAACACCTCACGCGCTTCTGATTGGGCTGCAGGCCCTTAATTGCTGGTCCACCCCGCGACGCTAGACGCGTAAAGTCGCGTCTCCCTCTTTACGCCTTTTGCTAACCAATTCCACTCCTTGTCCAATTTCCACTCCAAAGATACAGATATTCAACAGACAACGAAATCATGTTGCGGCAAGACTTTAACCGAATTGACCCCAAGAGGCGAAATGTCGTCGACCATCGCAAGAAGCAATTCGCTGCGCCTACGTACAAAGATCTCGACTATCCCCATCGCCTCAACTTTTACACAGATCCTCCCACTGCGGATATCACTCTCGAGCAGTTTGAGCAATGGGCCATCGACCGACTTCGAGGTAGGCTGCGGAAAACTGCGATAATAGGTGTATCTAATACTCGGTAGTTCTTGCTGAACTCGAAGCATGCTCGTTCCGCAACAAGACTCCTGCCGAGACTGCAACACACATGAAGCCCATCCTCAAGAAGCACCTCCACCTTGAGGCCAACAGTTCAGGCTCCAAGAAGATCTTGGAGCAACGCCAAAAAGACCACTACAGCCATTTCATCCTCCGACTTGCGTTCTCGTCTACTGAAGATCTGCGCCGTCGATTCACACGTGTCGAGACGATGCTTTTCCGCCTGCGACTCAACGATGACGATCTCGCCGAGCGATCTGCCTTTGTCAAGACTCTTGGCCTAGATTGGTGCGAAGACGTAACAGATGAGGATAGGAGGGAGTATGCTGCGGAGCTGGCTGCCTTTGCTAGCAACCGAAAGGGCGAGAATGACGACGATACATGGTTCAAGGTAGATTGGGAACGAGTTCCCGAGCTAATTGAGAGCCGAAGAGTGTTCTTGAAGGCTGGAAAGGCGTTTGTGCCAGGCCGAGAACAGGCTGGCATGGTCGTTTCGGAGTTCAGCTCACGACTGGAGCGACAACTTGAGGTACAGCAACCGAGAACTGTTTGCCAAGATCTGAACTGACAGTGTATAGTTGACTGCCCGTGCTCTTCCTCGGCTTGACGAGGACGATCGACTCACCCCCATCCTCAACCATCTTTCCAAGAACTTCATCACCCCCGACGCATCCTACATGTCCAGCACAGCCGCTGTGCCCGGTGCCGAGATCAGCGCTGCCAACGTCGACAACTTATCCCAACACTTCCCAGCCTGCATGTCCCACTTACACCGCTCACTACGTCGAGATGCTCATCTCAAACACTATGGTCGACTACAGTACTCACTCTTTCTCAAGGGCATTGGCCTCAACTTAGAGGAGTGTCTTGTATTCTGGAGAAAGAGCTTCCACAAGATCACAGATGACAAGTTCAACAAGGAGTACCGATATAATATTCGTCACGTTTATGGTGATGTCGGTGGTGATTCCAACCGAAGAGGAGGTGGTTACAGTCCATTCAGTTGTCAGAAGATCCTTACCGAGCATCCTCCTGGTCCTGGTGAGGCCCACGGATGCCCATACAGACACTTCAACATGGAGAACCTCTCAGCACTTGTCCAAGCTATGGGTGTTAATGATCGCTCTGTTCTTCAGGGCGTTAAAGAGGATAAGGATAAGCAGAAGTTTCACATGGCGTGCAATCGGTAAGTCTATGCTCATTCCTCGATAAACCTATGTACTAATTGCGATCGCAGTGTATTTGAGCATCTGCACAAGCAAGAGATCAAGAAGGCCAAGGATGAAGGTGTCATGACACAACAACAGCTCGAGACCATTGTTCATCCCAACGAATACTTCAAGCGCAGCTTCCTGCTGAAGAATCTCGGAAGGGAGACGGATGTTAAAATGGAGGGCTGATTGCTTTACGGTTGTTGGTTTATGGGAACATGATGTTCGGATATAAGACGTTTGCATGTCTAACTTTGTAATTATGGGCTGTAGGAACTAGGAGTAAGGCGTTGGAATAGCCTTGGTGTGAACATGCATGAAAACACCTGGGTATGTAATCGAGAAGACAATCTCGGTAATCAGAAATCGAATATTCTTAGAAGCAGCATAGAAGCTCGCCCGTTGACCGCCGGGTACACAACAGCCCTATAACACTCAAAACAAGTCAGAGTTACACATACACCACAACCTCACCGTTTCGCTCATCGTAAGGGTTTCCTGATCTTCATGTACATCATCCTCACACACCTCAGTCTATTCCCGCTTGGTGACCGTTTCGCCAAAAGAACCCATGTCAAATACCGCAACAGCAAACCGTTTAGCAGTTTTTTCCCTCACAGGCGACGTCACGCACCCATGTCAGTGTTGTTTTTTATAGACCGCCCTGTTTTTGGGTCTGCTCGATAACGTAACGTCGGTGTCGTGGTGGCCTGCACGATGAGGTCAGAGGGCGGGATGACGAAAGGGGGGTGGGTCAATTTGGAGTGAGGGCATTCGCAGGGTCTTTGCGGGAAGATGCATGTTTTTGATGGTGTGTACGTGTTTGTGCAAGGGAATTGCACGGAAGGGAGAAAGAACCCCTTTGATCCATGTTCTTGCTGTTCTGTTTCTAAATACGTGTTTGTTTTTACTATTTTTGAGTTTGAGATCTCGGGGGTCTTGAGCCTCAAATGGAGAATATCTGATCTTTTGTGATGATCTCCCGTGCGTTTAGTTCTCCACCGGAAAAACCTACATGAGGTCCATATCTTTTTTTTCTTCCCTTCCAACATTCAGGGCCATGACTTAAGCATTTTTTTCTCGGGGTTCTTCTTTTTCATTTCGGTGTGGCTCCTGTCACTGTCACCGCTGACCTTGTTAATAAAGGGAGCAAAGAAAACCCTTGACGCATGAGAAAACGTCATCCCTTGCGGCACTCAAGGTGAAGCTAACTCGCGTTGGAGTTGGCGCGCGGGGACCCTATGACATCTGGCTGCATAGCTCACGGGCGCAACCGTTTTCTGGTTAGACGCTTGAATGTGTATGTACAGTATGGACCTGGTCTGTCGGGGGTGTGTAAGACGGGTTAAAGAAAGAAAAAAAGCGCTCATTTGCTGCATGGGAAGACTGAGAATTGAGGACGGTGATAACATCACGACGTTGCTGTGCATGGGGGCTGGCTCGATAATTAGACGGTTAAATCGGCATTAAGACGGAACTGCTCAGAATCAACGGAATCACCAAAAGTGTTATTTCCTTCGGACGGATCGGCCTCGGGATGTTTGTTGCTATAACCTTCAGATCCGTCGATGCCGCCTTTGCTTTAAACGGACGACATGCCGAGGGAACGCCTTGAACGAAGTTCGGGGGGTCGGATCTAGACCGGTGAGTTAAGTCTCACTATCTATCACGGATGAGAAGAATTCCGACGTTGATTGTCTTGTAGCCTTGTCAGAATGATCAATTGTCTCTGCGTATAGCCTATCTTCTAAGACAAAGGTGACATTCAGTGCATTCTACTCCCCGACTCCACCACTTGAGATCCAATGCAAGGCAAGACAAGGGGTTCATTTTTTGTCTCACGTCTCGTGCCAAGCCAAGAAAAGGAAGAAAGGAGCCAACGACACGACAGCCTCATGATTGCTGCATGTCAGCTTTTGGAGCGGGCGATACGATAGACAGACCAGCAGGCTGGGACATGTTTTTCTCACTTGCATTTCCACTTCTGTATGTCGTAAAATACCTACCTACCCTGGCTTCACTGCAACCCCTGCGGGTCGATGAGATGCTATTTCAAGCTTGGTCAAGAACGGTACTGAAACCCTGAACTGCAAGCTGAGCAAGGAAACGCAAGGCACAAGAGCAGGAAATAAAGCTTGGCACGGGGACTTTGAAAAGCTGCACTAGTATCTTGGACCTGTTAGATAATAGTGCAGCTGCGAGGTCCTGAATCGCAGAGGAATCAAGAAATGACCATTTCGAGCAATTCGTAGTCTCGGACTGTTGACCTTCCGGCATTTGGACCCGTCAAGCCACCGCCGCCATCTTATTTCCTTTATTTTTCGCTGCTGCCTTTGACGGAGCCGAGGATGGCAAGCGAGCGGGGAGTCGGGCTGTTTTTGAACAGAGTCTTGAGGAGTCTAGACCTGCATCTCCTCCATTTGAAGGATAACGGCAGATGCAGCTACTCAAGCCAATGTTACATTCCAATCCACTCCAGTTGACTACCGTAGCACTTTTGTAGACGCACGCATCTCCTCAACTGCCGCTCCAAAGTCAAAACCACTGTCTTGCTCCTCTCACAATCTGCTACAGGCGCGTTGTGCGGCAGGAGGACAAGCCGCACATTAGCTCCTCCATAGTTATGTGCTTTTTTAGATCACATCCATCCGTCGTGTGGCTGGGATGTTTTGAAATGCCTATAACAGTTACGCTCTTGGCTTGCAAGGCTTGCAGAAGCGTAACAACGGTGCTGGGTAACTTGCAGTTAGGCTGTGAGCTATCTTGGTACCTTTTGCGGATAGTCCACGGCACTCATACTCAAGACTCCACTGTTTGCATCTGAGGTGCCGCACGCGAACTAACATTGACTTTTGATGGTTGGCTGGGCAAACCTAAGCTGTGCAGTCGACAGCTGAAATCTCCAGCTACGATTTGTAAGGGCGAGCACAAGTGCAAGTGCAAGTGTGACCGAACTGATTGAGTTTCAAGTGTCATCGTCACACGGACATAGGTAGATATTACATAGAGTTTATGCAATGATCGCAAGCCAATCTGCATGTGAGTGCGGCACCACTGCACTATTGGATCGATTGGTCTTGGCCTTGTTTCTCAGGGCACTCATATCCATGTCATGTCACGTCGTCGTAATCTCGACGCATCTCCGAGACGGCTCTAGACCACGACGAGTGGGACAGTGGGAATAGCCTCAAAAGAGAACAGGGCGGGAATTACGGAGTAGAGGGGGGAAAATGCAGATGCAGCTGCAAGATATTGAATGAATGGAACTTGATGACTCCACTAAATCTACAGAAATAAGCAAGTAAACCGAAATAGTGGGGTTGCTCTGGGCTCTGTTAAAAACCCTAACCGAGGAGAATTGCCAAAGCCGGGATAAAACCTGGAGTGACAGGCGGAGAAGAGCAGAAAGGAAAGGGGGAGGCGAAAAAGGAAAAGGACAGGTCTCAGAGTCTCAGATTAAAGTCAAAGTGAAATGAGTCGAAGCGAGACCGCCATGTCTCCATTCCCAACTCCGCTCGATGAAGCCAGACTCAGACTCAGATCATGAGAACGCAGCAGCACTCTCTCTGTGCTGCATGAGGAGAAATGATTACGGAGAAGTTGGGGAGCCAAGACGTCAGCGGCTGGTATGTGACCTTTCAGCAGCCAACATCGAGTCTGCAGTTAAAATTCCTCTTGGACAGTCTATAATTGGTTCTGAGAGGGGAGGGTAAAAATGGCAATCACCGTTTGAAAACGAGATAGCCAATGGCAGTATTCCCGACCCTGGTCGGATGTAAATACGTGCTAGCAATGCGAGAGACGGCACGTAGCGCCGAGGGCTGCTGTAGCCTGTAGTTAGATAGGCACTGGAACTGTTAGAGGTCAGGCGTCAATGACCCCAACTAACTACATGACCAACATGCAAGACATGAGATGAGATTGGTGTGAGAGCACAATGCACGAGACACAATGAGATGAGATATGGTATGATATGATAATTTTTGATGAATTGTTCAAACAAGTATATAGATAAAATAGCCTGCCCAGGAGGCTAAAGCCATGCCAGGCACCAGGCCGTGGTCTTGCGTGTATCTACCACGATGAATAGAATCGAACAAGTAAAAGCATCCAAATAACCCCAAAAATATCCGAAGCGCCCGGCGGCAAGAAACAGGGTATCCGTGGGTATACAAGAAGAAGAAGAAGAAGAAGAAGAAGAAAATCCGATAGTGTGACAATGTTATATATCCCATCCCAAAGAAAAACTCCATACATGAAGGTCGTCAAATACACAAAAAATGGTGGTCATGAAAATTGACTAGACAGCGCCTCAGTGGTATCCATCTCACATGAGGCAGTGAATGCAGTCTTTCTCTTTTGGAGGGGTTGATCACTCGCAGGCTGGGCTGAGCTGAGCCGAGCCTGATAAGTGCTGATCCGGAAGCTGACGGGGTACCCATACATTGATGCCGGACATGCCGCACCCAATCACTCGAATGCCCTGAACCTCAAAAAGACGGAATTGGTTCCAGAGATTTGCAGGTGCTGAGAGGGTGGGTTTTGTCGGTATCGTTGGGTTTTTGCTTCGGTTGTTGTCAAGAGGGTGCCAATTTGGATCGTCCTCGCATGTTGATGTTGATGGTCAACAATGCTCTGTGACGATATATGGCTTTGCTCTTGGTGTTGATTGGGTATGCCAAATGCAAGAAATGGCTGGCTGACCCTAATGGCGGGAGGGGGATGTATTCATGCGGCACGCTGGGGGTTAAAAGCCGAATATCATATTTCCTTTGCGCCGAAAAGGTGGTTGTTGTGTGTTGGCTGGCTGGTTGGTTGGTTGGTTGGAAGAATCATTGAATGCTTTGGGGATTAACCGTCCATGTCGCAATGTGATTTGTTTCCCTCCACCGAGAAAGAAGAGAAAAAAAGCTGAAAGTAGTTCCGTGTGTTACTCGTGTTCAGGCCTTTAGTTGTTGTGTGTTGGTTGATTCATTTATTTGTAGCCGACCATCTTTGCGCAGCGTTCGCAGTAGTAGAGGTTGTGTGCGATGCGAACCATTCCCATGGTGCTGACGTCGTCGGTGGAAGTAGCCTCGACTGAGCGAGCGCATCGCATGCAGCGAAGAACCTCGACAGAGGCGATGGGGAGGGCGATTGAGTCCATGCTGTATCTGTGTCCTGAGCTGGAAGAGTCTGAGTCGGAGCCTGAAGAAGGGGTTGATGATGTTGAGCTTGTTGATCCAAAGTGGTGACTTGAAGGTCTGGCAGACATGATGATGGAGACGGAGGTTGGAGAGGGCAGACAGGGCGGGTTATAATATAGATAATTTCTGAGGTGAGGTGATGTACCGCAAGGGGCAGGCAGGGCAAGGAATAAGAAGAAGAAAAAGAAGCTAAAGCCTTTTTTTTGTTTGTTTCAAGTGGATGGGGATGTGCTGGCGCCTTGGTAATGTAATTGCTTTGCTGCTTTGTGCTGGCTCTTGCTTGAATGCTTCGCCCTCAAGGGGGACTGTGCTGGTTAAGAAGGATTGAAGACCGACCAGGGGCCTAGCCTCTTGAACTCTGGAGCCTTGAAAACAAGCCCGTCCGGGGGAGGGGGGTGTGTCTTGTGTTTTGTCTTGCTTGACCTTGACCTGTCTGAGCCTGAACGGGACTGGGCACTGGGGACCAGGGAGGGGCTACGCTACGCACGCTACGTCGTATACGTAGACGACGGACGGACAGAGAGACAGACAGACAGATACGGTACGGTACGGGCGGACGGTACAGCTTGGAACTGTAGCACAGGTGGCTGAGGCTTAGTCCGGTCGATTGCAGCTGGGATGGACGAGCAGAAGGGGGCCCCTTGTGTGTTTATTTGAGTGCACAGTCAATCAATCGCTATCACTGAGAGAGAGCCTAGAATGTACTAGGCTATTGTACTGTATCGTATAGAGGCGAGTCGAGTCGAGTCGAGTCGTATCGTGAAAATTCGTTTCATAAAAGGGATGTAGGTTCTGGATCCAAGGCGTTGTTCTGGGGGGTGAGCAGGCCTTTTTATCAAAATGTCTTTATTCTTTTTCTTGAACCTGCTAGCAATTGGATGCAACACACACACGCGCACCCAAGAGAAACAGGGCAGTCTCAGTATGTATGTGGTTTTTTTGGGGGCTATGTAAGTTTCTTCCCCTTGGGTCTCCTTTAGCTGTGCTGCTGCGGATCGACGATTTAACAGCTCGTCCACGGAGGTGTCTTGCAAGACGGCGTATCGCGGAGTAAAGATCGGCAGCGGGTCGAAGAGAAACAGCAGCAAGACATTGTGCCAAGCCCAAGAACGAGCAAAACGGAGCGTCCAAGTCCCAAGCACGCACACGCCCCTCCAAGGCACCAGCATTTGATTCAAGCCAATTCAACTCAATTTGAGTCCTGGAAGATGATACATACATACTTTGCAGCTGCGGCATATGCCAGCACCAGACAAAGCTGAGCTGCTGTTATCTGAGACTGCTCTCGGTGAGGGATAATTGTCTCAGCAACCATAAACTCTCGAGCTGTTGAGTCTTGGCTTGAAACTTGGCGTTCACTCACTCAATCACTGTTCGACGGAGCAAGCTCAGGCAGGCCCAGAGTCAAAAACGGAGGAGGCAGAGGGAGTGAGAGGAGGGGCGTGGCTTGGCTCGAACCCAATACCAGAACAGGCCTGACCGATGCAACATCAGGTCTTGGGTTGGGTCCTGCACCAGGCGAAACCCGTCCATCTCCATCTTATCCGTTTAGTTTACCTTTACCCCTGTTGATTCATCTGAGATGCTCCGTTTTCTTTTTGTGTTGGGCTTATGCGATCTATCGGGGCTTACGGGATCACCACCAAATCTCGAGACTTTTTTGTTTTGGCTTGTGATTGACTTGACCTGGCGGGTCACTAGATGTTGGTGAGGCATCACGCTGTGTCTAATTGATTAACCGACTCTACGGAACTGTCCAGAATTTATCCTCTTATCATTCCCTGCAGCGCCCGTGATTTAACCTCACGCCCAATTCGTCCCGTTGTGAGGCTGGCTGATGTCTCGGATATGCCTGTATGTACTGTACTGTACCTCTTACAGAACTGTAATATTCTCACGGCACGGGAGAAACCAACTCGAAACTGCTGACGACGACAACGGGGCACAGCTTCAGAGACAAAAAGATACAGCGCAACAAATTCATGCATTGTTTGCTTTTTGGCAGCAATCTACTCTACGTATCTACCGCCTTGTTTAACCCGGGCACGAAAAAAGGAACAAAAAATGCAAATGCAGATAAAGCTTGTTGCATTGGATGTCTTGTTGTCAATCGTTGCTCCGGGCTCCCGTAACGGGGTCTTCCTTGCACAATGGGAGCTTCCTGCAAATTAGATTGCAGAGTCTCATGTTGATGAGCTTCAGGGCCCAAAAGTCTGTGCAAAAAGACCTTGTGCCTCTACTCCGTACTAAGCTTTTCACCTTCTACAGCTTGGACCAAGATGAGTTGTCCAGTGTTGCTCTGGCAAGATGAGTCAAATGTACGGTAGACGTAGACGGTAGTACGACAATTCAACATGGTCCGCCTCATGAAATTGAGTTCACCGTTAAAATAACCCCGGATCGGCCAGCTCAGCCCAGCAAGGGCACGAAGCCACAGGGATTAATTAGGTAGTAAAAAGGACATATCGAGCTGACTGCGTGCGCCCGTCTTCCGCGGGTGCCTGCTGCCTCTTGTCTCAACTGACTGAATGTTCAAGTGACGGGCTTTTCGGCTTGTACGGCATGCAATGCCATGGTGATTGATAATGGATGGCGGCGCTTGAACCGCGCCGAAAGGCCGCGCAATTGACACAATAAGCATCCATTGCATCTGTCACATTTAAACAATGGCGTTCGCGTCGGGCGGCATGTATATTACAGATGCGATGCAGTAATTAACCCTTGCTGTGCGACCAACATTATATGAAGGGCGGATCTTTGGATGGAGTCTTGAATCCTAGGGCGGGTTTCACGCATATCGCGGGATCCGATGAGAGGGTTTGTTTCTTCTCTCCATCAGCGGTTAACGCATGAATAACTTTGAGAGAAACAATCGGTACATATTGTTTCTCAACACATGAAAGAGTCTCTATTGGGCGCCCGCCAAGATTCCATTGTGACAGGATTGTAATTTGCAAAGTTTTGTCCTCGTATGGAAAGGCGCTATTGGATGGCTGTCACTTACAAGCAACGCTCGCAACAACTCAATTCAAGCCGACTTTTTGATTGGCTTGACTTGGGGGGGGTCAGGCTTGGATTGGCTACAAGTCAGCCAATTAGAATTGAATTGAACAAGTCGACTTGCAGATTCCTAGTCTAGCCTAATTAGGCTTAGGGGGCCCTGTAGGAAGCTTTTTTTCTGCTGACTAATAAGCTAAGATAAGATAAGAAGACCTACCCTAGGTCTTAAGGAATTCTATAAAAAAAGAAGGTAAAAGATACCTACCTATTACTAATTTTACCTGCTGACTTGCTAACTTGTAAGTCAAGACCTAGGTAGACTTGACTTGTGGCTTTTTTTCCTGACTTGCAAGTCAGGGGGTCGGGCTTAAATTGAACAAGTCGACTTGAGTTGTTGCGAGCGTTGCTTACAAGCCTCAATCCTGATGCAACGTAGACAGCCCAACCCAGCATCATAGAACAGAACAACAGAGCCGCCCGCGACTACGGGCACCACCACGATCTAAGCACCGGGGTGATCCAATATCTACAGGGAAGAAGATGAGCAGAATGCTACAGCGCAGCACACCGCGTACCCGGGGATTCGGGTCGTTCAGTTTTCAGGGCTGCAACGCTGGTCTTACGGCGGGCTCCAGTATTTTGAGGTCGAGCTTGAATGAATAAAACTCCGTACAGAAGAGATGATGGACCCCTAATAATTCTTTCCCCAGTTCAAACCACTGTTTCTTCACTGATATCACTTTATCTGCAGTTCTCAGACGCAAGGTTAATTGGTCATGTGCCTCAGCACATGCATTCAATTGATAGAGTCATCATCAACTTCAGGTTAATTTGACTTTCGCCAACTAACTTACACAAATAGAATCAACCTAATTCCTTTAAACCTTCAAACCCTGCCATTACCCTGCGTTTATCCTCATTCTTATATAATCGGGAGGATGCAGACTACCCATTTAGCCTAAATAATTACATTTACAAGCTACTCTTTATACCTAGCTAAGCCTCTAAAAGCAGTAAGGAAAGTAGCCTAATTATCTATAAAGGTCCTACCTTACCTAATAGCTTTTTTTAGCTTTTCTAGCTTTTCTAGCTCTTTAACTAGCTAATCTAGTAATATTTTATAACTTAGAAAATCTAGATTTATATAACTAATTAAATAAATTAAAGTGTAGTTAAAAATAGCTATTTTAATTAAGTTAAACTGGTTTCTTAATAAGAAGTTCTTTATAATAGCTGCAGCTATTATATAGATCTTATAGTAATCCTTGCCTCTAGCCTGCCTTAGGGCTAATTTGATTGCATTAATAAGGTTATAGTTAGTTGTGTGATAGGTCTGATTGGCCTGCAGGCTGTTGTGAATAGGCATTGTGATGGTGGCTATGATAGATATTAGTAACTGTGACTAATAGGTATATTGGGGAATGTACTTTGCGATGGATGCACGCGTGTCTTTTGGATGGGTGAAGGAAGAAGGTTGATATAGCTGCCGAGGGACCTATAGGCGGTATTTATACTGCTTGGTTAAGGCAGCAATTGCGCTACTTGAGGCAGATAAACCTTCTCTGATTTTGACTTCTGTGATTCTAGCCTACTATAGGGGCCTTATTGTTTAAGCCTTTGATTGAAAAGTTAGAAGCTTAATAGCCTTATATAGGGCTGATAGTAATAAAAAAAAAATCTTTTTGAGGGCTGACTCTGACCGAGAGCGAGAACGAGAACCCTGTCCTTGCATGATGAGCCTGAACTGTTGGATTGGGCTCTGAGCTAGCGTTTAGTGTACCCAGAAATAGAGCATTGTTGAAATGTGTAAATTGGCGTGTTGGGCATGTCAGTGAAAAGTCCACCTCAGAAAATACAATGCTGTAGAGTTGAGTTTCATGATGTTTATGACCGCTTCTTCTTTGCTGTCTTTCGTCTGTGGATCGTGTTGGGATGAATTACTATTTCGGGTGCATCTTCCCGCCATTTGGTTTCTTTACAGGGCCCCTTGCCGTGACTCACAAGGGACGGACCTTGTGAAGCTGTGTTGTTAGCATGGATGCAACTGAGCGAGGTGAAGAGAGCGGTTAACGAGATATCACAGTAAGCGGTAAACGGAGTTAGCGAACGGAGATCTTGGCAGGGCATTCCGTTCCGGCGTTTGGAGTCAGCCTTCAAAACAGTCCTAGCGCCATCGACCACTCCTTTGATGACACAGCCAATTTCCGATCTTCAGGGCACCAAGACGAGAACCTTGGGTCGGGCCATTAGAACAGGATCGAAGGACATGAAGCTTCGGTTTTGTACTGTCTTGTTCTGTTTCTTCTGTCCCATGACCCAATTCCCACTAGTCGGAGATGATTCCGTTTCAATGGCGATAGCTCGTCGATTCGCTTCATGGGTGTGGGTAGAGTCCAGAGCATTCTAACGAGATATCTGAATGTTCTGGACGGGAATAACGACAGATGACTGGCTCTGGAGCTGTCACTCCGCCGATATGTCTTTTTTGTTGAGCATGAAAAAGAAAGACATGGCATTGCATGGACACATTGCATTGCAACGGCCCTGAGCATCTCGATGTCGTCCGTTACGGCTTCACTGGATTGGTCGTCAAAGTTGCAACGTGCTTTGCCAAGACCTTGAAACAGAGTGTCAAGCACCATTCACGTTCACGCTGTCACACCCGGCCGAGTCGTGCCAGTCACATCCGGCACGGCACTCGAGACAGGCAAAAGCACCCCCATGACACCGAGTGCCATCGGCATCGTACTGTAGCATGCAATCGACATCGTGAGCTTCCTTCACAAGCACCGGAGCTTCTCCGTCGACCTTGTTCTTGTCTAGGCTGTCTGCATGACCCTGTTGGCGATGGCAATACCCTGCATCTCATCATGATCCTTAAAAAGCGAAATTGTGACAGGGTTTGAGTTATTCCCGATCGCAGTAAATTATCGTCGTCTAGCCAGCGGTTCCGAACATCGAGAACGAGCTTGTGATGTTTGATGGAGCTGTCAATAGCCGTGTGAATGATGCAATCTCCATAGCACGCGCGTAATTCATCCCTCGAAACATGACACAAAGGAAGCGCTTATCGCAAAACTGACGTCGACAGTTACGCAGCACCCACGTGCGATCGAAGCCCTCTCGATGCCCAGAACCAGACTTACTCATCGGATCAGCAAGTGAAACTGGAGACGTAGCTGATTGATCGTCGGATTGCCGGGACTGGGCTTGGGCGGCGGGCGGGAACGCTTATCAGAACCCGCGATCGTCTACAGTCCGCAGGGGTTACAAATGTCAGGACCGGTACAAGCCCGAAGTGGCGACCTTGTGGGGATGCTATCATCATGGGTATAGGTACGGGACTGGGGTCGGTTTTTGTATGTGATTTTCAATATATTGAGGTACTGATACTGTATCTAATAGTCCAATGGGAAGCCACCTTCCCGGATGCATCTCATAAACCGGTCTCGTGTTGAAAGGGATAGCTTTATGAGGAAATCTTCGTCAATTGCTTCCCAAGCGGCGTTGATAGCCTCTTGTTGCCGCTGACGATTGAGACTATCTGTGTCGTAATTATCGTCTATCCACATCTCCATTATGGGCCATAGATTTTCGATAGGATTGAGATCAGGACTGTATC